>CM053788.1:30716614-31316614 GCA_028749045.1 Cupressus sempervirens
AGTGAATGATAGAAGTTGAGAAAATTTAGTGTCGACTAAGCATTAGTAAAGATAGTGTAACAAAGAAGTTAGACCAAGTCCTAGTAAATTGATCAAGAGAACATAGTGTAAGATGATCAAGTCAACATAGATGATCAAATTATCTAGTGATGGTCAATCTTGAGGAAGATAGTGTTGGTGAAGTGACAACATATTTTCAATTTGTGAAGGAATCAAAATTCATGGCCAAAAGAGTTGAATTCTTGGTGTATGGAAAGCATGTTGAAGATAAGGATTGATGACATGGAATTTTTAATGCAAGAGAAACCATGTTTGAATGTTTCTATGCATGAATTCAAATAGAAGGTTGGAGAAGTTTCTAGAAGAGGAAGGTGGAGACAAAAATATATGTAAGGATTCAATGAACTTCACTTAACCCTAAGTTCTATGGTAGTTTTTAAGCAACAAAAGATTAATCTACTTATTTAAGAAGGCATAAGGCCTAATCTAAAGAGGTTGGGTGAAGGGAGTGGACCTAAAGAAGAGTTAGAAGTGTCATTGATTATGTTGATTGATGAGGTTGAGATTAAGGTTGAATTAAAGTGTTGAGGAGAAGAGTGGTTTCTTGAAGGGTTTCCAGGAAAATTAGTGATGGAGATGTTAATGGAGACTACTCAATGAGTCAGCTATTGAACCAATTTTGTGATCTATATTTGCAAAGTGATTTGTATTTATGTAGATCAATCTGATGTTACTTTCTAACCATTATATCAATTTTTTAATCCTTTAATCAAGGTTAACCTGATAGCCATATGTAAAACATTTAATGAAGGTTAAATTCTAATGGAATTTTCTTAACTCCTCTAATAAGGCCACTCCTAATAGGGTGACTAAACCTTTTAATAGGGTTACACCTAAAAATGAGTATCATAGCCTTTAACAGTGTTGGCTCCTAACAAAAATCAATTCAAAAGAGTGAAAAAATGGTGACATGTTGCGACAATTTTTCCAAAATTAGGCCTCCATGTTAAAGCCTAGTGTCATACTTGTGTGGATATTATTTTAGATGTTTTACTATTAATGTTTTACATTTTGCAAGTTTTTTATTATTGAAATAGAAGATTGCAATTTTATGTTACTGGTATATTGCTATAGAGCCTATGTGGATTAGATTTTATACCTAAGTTGGTTGAAGTGTATAAAAGTTTAGTTGTTAGAATGACCCGAGGATAATTGATTTTCTAGTGATGGTCGATCTCAAGGAGCATAGTGTTGGCCAAGTGACAACATATTTTCAATTTGTGAAGGAATCAAAATTCATGGCCAACAGAGTTGAATTCTTGGTGTATGGAAAGCATGTTGAAGATAAGGATTGATGGTCACATGGAATTTTTAATGCAAGAGAGACCATGTTTGAATGTTTCTATGCATGAATTCAAATAGAAGGTTGGAGAAGTTTCTAGAAGAGGAAGGTGGAGACAAAAATATATGGAAGGATTCAATGAACTTGACTTAACCTTAAGTTCTACAGTAGTGTTTAAGCAACAAAAGATTAATCTACTTATTTAAGAAGGCATAAGGTCTAATCTAAAGAGGTTGGGTGAAGGGAGCAGACCTAAAAAAGAGTTAAAAGTGTCATTGATTATGTTAATTGATGAGGTTGAGATTCAGTTTGAACTAAAGTGTTGAGTAGAAGAGTGGTTTCTTGAAGGGTTTCCAAGAAAATCAGTGATGGAGATGTTAATGGAGACTACTCAATGAGTCAGCTGTTGAACCAAGTTTGTGATCTATATTTGCAAAGTGATTTGTATTTATGTAGATCAATCTGATGTTACTTTCTAACCAATATATCAATTTGAAATCGTTTAATCAAGGTTAACCTAACAACCACAAGTAAAACATTTAATGAAGGTTAAATTCTAATGGAATTTTCTTAAGTCCTCTAATAAGGCCACTCCCAATAGGGTGATTAAATCTTTTAATAGGGTTACACCAAAAAATGAGTATCATAGCCTTTAACAGGGTTGGATGCTAACAAAAATCAATTCAAAAGAGTGAAAAAATGGTGACATGTTGCTAACAATTTTTCCCAAATTAGGCCTCGATGTTAAATCCTAGTGTCATACTTGTGTGGATATTATTTTAGATGTTTTACTATTAATGTTTTACATTCTGCAAGATTTTTATTATTGAAATAGAAGATTGCAATTTTATGTTACTAATATATTGCTATAGAGCCTATGTGGATTAGATTCTATACCTAAGTTGGTTGAAGTCTATAAAAGTTTAGTTGTTAGAATGAACCGAGGATAACTGATTTACCCCCACCATCCAACCCCACACCCCCCCCCCCTACACCCGCCACACACCACCCTCCCAACCCCATCCTCTCTACTATTCTAAATCATTCTAACAATTAGTATCAGAGCATTTAGTTCTTGTGGAATAAAATTTTACACTATATGTATAGGAAGGAGATGCCAAAGTTGAACAAGGAGAACTTCTTTGCAAGGAAAATTCTAATGAAGTTATACATTGCTAGAATTGGAGATTTAGCAGTATTCTACTTCAAAAATGAATATGTAATTTTACCATCACCTTTGACTACCAAGAAGATAAGGGAGAAACAAGAACACAATCACACAATTTTGGAGATTGTATCTACCCTAAGTTACTCAGAGTTTGATGATACAAAAGAATGCACAATTGTAAAGAAAATGTGGGATAAATTGGCAAGAATCCATTGAGGAGATAAGAAGGTACTAAGAGCAAAATAAAAAATATTGAGAGGAAATTTTGATGATATGAAGATGGTAGAAGGTGCAAAAATTTCTCAATATGTTGGGAGAATCAAAGAAGTTGTCAATGCTATCAGAGGAGCTGAAAAAGATATCAGTGATGGCACTATAATTAGCAAGGTACTAATAACCTTACTTCCTATATATGCCATTAGGGTTTTTGCAATACTATAACTAATATATACACCTTTAAATGACCTAACCTTGGATAGTCTAGTTGGTTGACTCACTACTTTTGAATTGTGAATTTTTAATAATTTTAATGCCACTGCTAGTGAACCTACTTTAAAGTCATGATTGGTTTTACATGAGAAAAATAAAGGAAATTATCAAGTTAGTGAAAAATAATGTTCCAATGATGACCTTGAGGATCTTTAAGCATTAATGGCTATGAGACTTCTTAGAGAAAAAGGAAAATACAAAGCTAAATTCCTTGTAATCTATTTTTCCTTCAATAAAGTTGGTTGTATTGTTGCAAGATGTCCTGATACAGATGATAAGGATGAAAGGAAAGATAACAAGTTTAGAGGAAGGAGAGATGGAAAAGATGGTAAAGGATATAAAAACTAAAAAGGAAAAGGTAATGAGTCTTGTTACATTGTAGAGGAAGAGAATGATAGTGATTCTGACAGTAATGCTAAAGTAGTTATTTATGTTGCTATGAAAGATGATCCTGACGAAGATGAGAAAATTGAATTTATTTCATATGTGAGTTAAGGTGATAGATAGATAATTGATAGTGGTTTTTTTGACAAATAGCTAATGAAGATATGTAATTTTTGTCATTTATGGCAACACATGATGTACATTCTTATAAGAAATCTCAAAAATACTTAGCTTTTGCTACTCAGAAAATTGTCTAAGTATGAATTTGGTATAAAAAAATGTATTTTTTTGTATGTACCTTGTTACTAACATCATATTATCACTAGTGAAGTTAGATAGAGATAGTATACATGTTGATGATGACATGCATAACTTTGGAAGTTAGTATAGACTATACGAAAAAGAGATATCTATGTTTCATCGATGAAAAAGGATAGCAAAATTAAAGGAAAGGAATTATTTTTTTACAAAATAATTACTTTTTCAATTAGGGCTGACATCCTAGATGTTTACTCTAAGTTGGAAAAGTATATTATGTTCTTAGCTGACCTAGAAGCAATTTTTGTAAAGGCATGGTATTTATGTAAAAGACAACTTGCAAATTTAAGTGTAAGTTGTGTTGAGAAATTATATGCGAACTTTTATGAAAGCAATATATGCGAAGTTTTTTAAAGCTATTTTGTGACCTGAGATCATGTTGAATATTAGAGATCAGTAAAGAAAGAAGTTACAAAGCCTATATTCCAGAAGTCTAATTACTTGTTTGGGCAGTGAGCTCTCACTGTAATTGGAAATGTATGTTTGGGTAGTGGGCTCATCTTGCATCTACTGTACTACAACTCTTAATAGGCTTGGCACAACTCCTAACATGGACTCTCTATACTAAATTTTCTCATTGACTCCTAACAGGGTCTATCCTTTAACAAGAAACTTATTTATTTGTATATTATCTTGTCGGTATCATTCCCACCAAGGTTTTCCCTTCGCCAGGGTTTCCCTAGTTAACAAAATATGGTGTTGTGAGTTATCTTTGTGCATGGTTATTGTTACTATTTGGTATTACTTTATTACTTTGTTATGTATGGTTTAAATTAAAAAATAATATTTAATTGGTGACTAAAGTTTGTAGATTATTGATTCACTGCCCCCCACCCCACTCTCGCCCCCCCCCCCCTCTTAGTAATTTCTATTTCTAATAATTATTATCAAAGCACGATTATTCAAAAGAGCCTTAACAACTTGAGTATGATCCCTATGGATATGGAATAGTTGATGAAGAAACTTGAAGAGGCACTCAAACAAATTGATCTCCTTACTGAAGAAAGAGATAAGCTAAAGGATAGATATAAAGACTCTGAAGTATACATTGGACAATTGAAGGATAAGATTGAACATTTCAATTCCAAGCTTGAATCTATTGAATTTGAAACTAGTGATGATGATTATTCAAAGTTGAAGATAGAGTACAAGATCTTGAAGCATGAATTGAAGATTATGAATCTAAAGTTGACTTTGAGGAATGATCCTAGAAAAGTTGAATCTGATTTGAAGACTAGGAATATAGATCTTATAGCAAGTCTTGCAAAGAAGACATCTAAATTTGAAACATTGAAACATGACCATGAAGAACTTCATAAGTACAATACTATTATGAAATGTAAATTAACTTGGTGTAAGAAACAACTTGAGAATATTTATTCTATCAGAGAAAAGCTTGATGATTCAACATCAATACAGAGACCTACTTATGATAAGACTAGTCTTGGTTATCTATTTAGCATGTCTACAAAAAAACCTAAGATTAGATTAGATCTGAAAGAAAAAATAAAATTTGATGATAAAATTGAATCTAGTCAATCTTTTCATAAACCTAAAGAAGTTGGACAAGACAAAGAAGTTGAGATTTTGGATGAACCAAAGCAAGTGGAATCTGGTATGGAAAGTAGGTATGAATTTAGAGGTATTTTTTTTTCATGTAATAAAATAGGACATACGAAAAGAGATTGTACAAATAAGTCATTTAATCATCTTAATGACTTTTATTGTCATAATTTTCATGGTATTGGTCATAAAGAAATTGATTGTTAGAAAACTAAATATGATAGTGATAGAAGGAATAGTAGAATGTCTAGAAATACTAACCCTACAGATAGAAGAAGATCTAATGAAAGGACATCAATAGAACGAAGACCTTATGAAGAAAGAAGATAGATCTTGTATTATAAGTGTAACAACATTTGACACATAGCTTGAAATTGTCATTCACCTGGGGATCAATAGAATCCTAGAAGAAAAACTCTAGTATGTTAGTTATGTAACAACTTTAGACATATAGCAAAGTATTGTAGAATGGACAGAAACTTGGGAATGTGAAGGAACAATAGAAGAAACTTTAGAAATAGAAGAAATGATGGAAGAAACATAAAAAATGATAGAAGGAACCATGAGAGGAACTCCAAAACTAATAAATCTAATGAGGAACAAATAAATGTAGTTAGTGAACTTTGAGAAGAACTCAATGAGGCATTTGTAAAAGGATTAGACATCTCAAAAGAAAAGTTAGAAGATGATGAGACAAGAATATCGAAGTTAGTAATCAAGTTTGATTCAATTAAGTTGAATTAAGCTTGTTACAGAACCTGATTTTGAAAATTCATTTAGAGATCAAATTATGGGTAGAAAAGTTGGGAAAAGGTGTATCACAATAAATTTATATGGTATCTACGCTTGCTTGTAATTTGGAGCTTATCTAAACTAGTTAGGGAGGAATCAATAGTTACTATTATTATAGGGAAAGTTAATTCTATAGCAAAAGATAAAAACTATGTTCTTACTAAGAATTTTTTGGAGCAAAGTTTTGAGGAGCATTGTTATGATGCAAAGAAGCTATTGTAAACTTAGGGTAGCATCTAAAGATTCAATAGAAGATCTTAAGCATGTATTTAATTTTGAATGTAATTTTTATCTTTTTTGCATTTTTCAAGTACACAATTAATGCAAATTTGAGTTGAAAATATAAAATGGAGTACAAACTTTATTATCATTTCATTGCAATTACATCAAAAGCATAGAGCACTAAGAAATGACTTGACATGGTGATTTGGAAGGAAAAACTATTTTTGAAAGAGGTATTTTATCATTTATTCACAAACTTTGTTTGATAAAGTTTACATTTGATAGAATCATCTATATGTCAGTAGTTCATAATGTTGAGCATGAGGAGAGATCAAAATTGAATATTGTTTCCATGAAACCCGTAGAGGGAAACCCTAATTTAGCAGTATCCATTACTCCAAGCAATGTAGTGTACTTGTCTGTAACCACAATATGATTGTGAAACCTAGATTTCAGCATTTAAGAGAACTAGACCTATTCAAATATCATTTCTACCAATAATTGGACATAGATGAGTGGACATAGATCATCCTAAGTAGAATACATGATAGAAAACTATGGACAAAAAATAGTGTAGTTGATATTTTAGCCTATCTTATTTATGAGGTAACTAGTCTTAGCAATTAAGGAATTGTACCTATAGGTTAGAAAATGGTTGAGAAGAAAGTTGAGAGCTACACCAAAGTAGTTTATAATGAAAAAGACATGGTGATCAGTGCCATTAAATAAGATGATGTAAGATTCCTTAGGAGAATCATTGCCTACTCTATATGTCCAAGTTATAAGATTGATGAATTGTCAACCTGATTCATCTATGCAATGTACAAGATATGTGTTGAGAAGAAAAAAATTAACCTTAGCAAAATTATAAGAATGCAACTTCTTGAGAACCTAGAGAAATTCAAAAGGACTAAGAATGGTGTGTTTAGATTCCAATCACTGATCAATCTTTTATTATTTCATGTACTTAAGAGATTTCCATATTTGTTAGTCACAGAGATTATGAGTAGTGACAGGTATACAATGGAGAAGATTACAAATGTATGTAGAAGAAACCCAATAAATAAAATATTGGATAGTGGGACTTTGATCATGAAAATATTTTAGAATGACAGGAGACAGAGATTTAGAATTGTAGCTGCAAATATTAGTGTTATGGTTGATACAAATTTTACTTATATTCAAGCAGAAGAACCTCAGGAAATATTTCTTGATCCCTCAGATTATGAATTGAGTGATGAAACAATAGTTGGATACATTAATTTATTTTTGAAATCAAAGAAGGACCAAGTTGAGTATAGATTTGGAACTTATGATGAGATAACCCAATCGCCTCATTAGGCATCCTTAGAGAAAGCAACTCACAAGAAGATAGAAAAAATAATGAAGAAAACTTTATCAAAGGTTAGTATGACTAAGAGTGAGTCACAAGTAGTTAGGAAGACTATGAAACAAGGTATATTGAATGTGCAACCTTTATCAATATCTATTGTAGAGACATCTTCGAAAGAAAGCATCCCTTATGCAGTAGTATCAGATGTTTAGACAAGTGAGCCAAAGAGGAAATCAGAGAGACTAGTGGAAGCTATGACGCAAAGACAAAAAGGATCAAGCAACAAGCCACTGGACCAAGAAAGAGACAAAGCACACTGTTGACAATTGTTGAGCCTAGTGAATTACAAGAACAAGAACAAGAACCTAAATAGAAAGAGAAGGTAACTACTTCTAAATAGTTAGTGGGAAAAGCTCAACAACCCTAGAAGCTGAAGATAGAGAAGATAAATTTAGCTATTTCTAGTGAAGGAAACTTTGTATAGGTGAATAATTTTTATGACTTGTATAACAATTTTGAGAAAGATTAGATTGATATCTCTACTATGAGATACATAATAGCTAATAATCTAAAACTCAAGGATATTGAAGGCATGGTAAACAAGAAGGTCTATGACAGACTCATAGAAAAGAAGGCACCGGTTCAAGAAGAGGACATAGAACATTGGAAGTCTATGATAAGAACAATATGCAGATCTGATGATGTAGAAGAAACTAAGAGATTGTTGAACAATCTAGAAGCTTACTTAAGAAACAAGGTAAGACCATTTTTGTTTATGGTGGGTTTGAAGGATAATATAAGAAGTGAAACTATGGTAGTTATAAGTCAAATGATGATAGAGTCCAAGGTAGTACCTTCATCAACACCTAGAACCTCAAAAGTGTTAATAAGTGGTGACACAATTCAAATAGATTAGACCAATGTTACCATTAATATTGATGATACTAACCTGTTTGAAAGTTCCAAATAGAATGAACCTCATATTGAAGATATTGAAGATCAATTGAAGTGAATTGAGAAGAGAAGAGGAAAATAGAAGAGACCAAGTAGAAATTTCTTGAAGAAGAGATGGAGAGAAAAGTTGACAAAGGAAAGAAAAGATTAGTTGAAGAAAAAATGAAAACAAAAATAGAGGAAGATAAGAAGAAGAAACTAGAGGAGAAAGAAAAGAGGGAAAAATAAAGAGAAGAAAGAGAAGAAAAAGAGAAAGAAGAAAGAAGAATAAAAGAGGTAGCTAAAAAGAAGAAAAGGGAAGATGACACTAGACCTTCTAGTTCATCTACTCCTCTTTCACTTGCTAGCCTGACAACTAATGATGACGATCAAACTGACTTGATCTCATCCTTGTTGAAACTTATTAAGAAGAAGAAGATAGTGAAGAGCCTACAAAGAATCTTGATGGAGGTTACTAATAGATTACATAGTACTCTGACAGTCTAGCACATAGAGGTAGATCTTGAATAGAGGGCATAGCTAGTGCTAAAGTCTTTTGATGAAGAATTTTCAAATCTATTGAATGTTGCAGAATCTAAGGCACAAATATCACATGATGCTAACTTTTTTAGCACCATTTGTCAGAATATTAAGAATGATTTGATAAGTCTTGATACTTGTATGAAGGAACTTCAAAAATGTCAATAGAATGGCAAGATATTATGCATCAAGTTTACCCTATCTTATAAATTGACTAAGGATATTGATAGTCAGATTGAAGATAAGATAAGTGAGCTAGAGGCTCTATCTATCCAATTATAACAACCTTCTAGTAAAATTGATGGTTTTGAAGGACAAGTGAATAGTATTCATAGTGATATCAGGAAACTAGAACTTTAGAAGGAATAAATTTTGAAGAGTGTATCAAATTTTAGAGAGTCTATTGCTTTGAAAATATCTATTGTTGGGAAACTAGTGGTAGAATATGTCAAGGCTAAGGACACTTATTCTAACTTTTTATACTCTCACCTTAATGCAATTGATATTACATCATATGCCCTATGTGCAATTATCACCTCCACTAAATCAGCCAAGGATACATGGACAAAAGGTCTAACCAATCTTAAGGAAATTTTGACGATTGCATGAAGATACTTTTAACTTATGGCAAAAGAACAATATTTTTATAGTAGTTCTTGAGAGTTTTTAACATTCTAACCTTTGTCATTGACATCAAGGGGGGAGAAAATGCACAAGGAAATTGTAGATTAGGTAAAGAAGAAGATAAAATTGTAAAGTATGAAATCATGTATTGTAAGGGGGAGCATAGATAAGATGGTCAAGTTGTGATAGATGTAATGTTATTGTGTTATTTTTTCAATTTTTTGATACTTAACCAAGTTTCCCTATTTTATTTCCATCAATGCCAAAGGGGGACATTGTTGAAAATTAGCTAATGAAGATATGTAATTTCTCTCATTTATGGTAACACATAATGTACATGATTTTAGGAAACCTCACAAATAAAGATACTTAGCTTTTGCTACTCAGAAAATTGTCTAAGTATGAATTTGGTATACAACAGTGTATTCTTTTGTATGTAACTTGTTACTGACATCATATTATGAATAGGGAAGTTAGATGGAGATAGTATACATATTGATAATGATGTGTATAACCTTAAAAATTAGTATAGGCTATATAGAAAAGAGATATTAATGTTTAACAAGTGAAACAGGCAAGTGAAATTAAAGGAAAGGAATTATTTTGTTTACAAAATAATTACTTGTCCAATTAGGGCCAACATCCTAGATGTTTACTATAAGTTGGAAAAGTATATTATGGTCTTAGCCAACCTAGTATCAATTTTTATAAATGCGGCGTATTTATGCAAAAGACATCTTGAGAATTCAAATGTAAGTTGTATTGAGCAATTATATGCAAACTTTTGTGAAAGTGACATATGAAAAGTTTTGTAAAGCTATTTTGTAATCCAAGGTCATGTTGAAGATTAGAGATTAGTAGAGAAATAAGTTATAGAGCCTATATTCTAGATGTCTAATTACTTGTTTTGGTAGTGAGATCTTCTTGTAATTGGAAATGCATGTTTGGGCAGTAGGCTTATCTTCCATCTATTGCACTACAACTCTTAATAGGGTTGAAACAACTCCTAATAGGGTTGGAATCTCCTAAAAGGGATTCAAAGTATCCTAATAGGGACTCCCTATACTGAATTTTATCATTGATTCCTAATAGGGTCCATCCTCTAACGAGGAACTTATATATTAGAATATTCTAGTGGGTATCATCTCCACTGGGGTTTTCCATTGGCCAAAGTTTCCCTAGTTAACAAAATATGCTTTCATGAGTTATTTTTGTGTATGGTTACTGGTACTATTCATAATTTCTTTTATTACTTTGTTATGTATGGTTTAAAGTAACAAATAATATCTAGTTGTTGACTAAAGTTTGTAGATTATTGATTCAGCCCCCTCCGCCACCCCCTCCCCCCACAAACCCCCCTTAGTATTTCCTATTTTCATGATTGGTGATAAGAGTAATTTTGAAAACCTAGAAAATTATAAAGGTGGTAGTAGTATGGTTGGTAATAATGCACCATATCTTGTGAAAGGTAAAGGATCAATAAAATTGACTAATAAGATTAGATGTGACAATACTTATTGGGCTGAAGAACTTAGCTCAAATTTGTTGAGTGTGGCATATTTAAATAATTTAGACTAAAAAAATTAATTTGAGCACAAGTGTATGTGCAGGATCATGGTCAACCAAACTATGCTCTTAAATGGCAATAAAAAATTAGAAAGTCAGGGTTATGTCAACTTGACGTGCAATTTTCTACTTGTTACTAACCTTATATCAAAAAGTTGAAGGAAAAGAATCTCTATAAAATAGAATGTAGTTTCTAAACTACTAGGAGTTATCTCAAAAAAAAAATTTGATTGGTCAAATTTTTTAATTTTAAGGCAATATTACAAAAAATTTAGAACAAAAATAAGTAGACATATGTCTGACCACCTTAATCAAAATCAAATGATAATAATTTTTAATAATATTATAGATATAAGTAGTAGACTCATGCCTAGATCTGACACATATTTTTTTGTATTTTTATTCTAAATAAATAATAATAAATTAATTTTTGACTTTAGTATTTTTGAAATAAAAAAACCCTCATGTTTGACCACCTTAACTAATTCAAAACTCTGCAAAATTAAAATTTTCATTTTTTTTCCTGTTACCTTTCACTTACCCGCCAAAGGTTTAAATTTTAAATGCTCAGCTCATCTAACGGCTAGCCACGGAAATATTATTTTTTATGCCAAGATCAGACCTTATGATGTATTTCGCAGCCCGCAGGATCTTCTCCATTAGATTTCAGCAAGATCGACGGTCGGCGTGATCTCGTCATTAGAGATGCACAAAAAATAGCGTCAGTGACATCACGCCCAATCGACGCATGTCTGGTGGGTCCGGCGAGCGGGCTACAATGAAGGGCGGGTCGAGAAAGTTTTTCGGTGCCGCAGGCACTATGTTGCTATCGCACGTAGGCCAAAAAATCTCCATGGCGACATAGCGCCCAGCGGAGATGCTCACGTCGGCGGGTGACACGTTTCCATGGATTGGAAGTTTCAAAACACAGCAAGGTGCCATGGTGCCAATGGAAAACCAATGCATTTTTTGATGGCGACATAGCGCCCAATTGAAAAATCCACTGTGGCGAGGAAGGGTTAGGCAAATGGGTCCCGTCGGTACTCTGCAACGCAATTTGCCTTGAAGGATGCTACAGAGCCATCAGTTGTTGAATTCCTTGATGGAATTGTATCTAGGTTTGGAGCTCCTTCTACTATCATCTCAGATAATGCCAAATCTTTTGTTGGAACCCAGATTTGTGCATGGGCAATGAGTCACAATATCTATCCGAGGACATCATCAAATTACTACCCACAGGGTAATGGTTTGGCTGAATCCTCCAATAAGAATCTGATCAAAATCATAAAGAGAATGATAGAAGACAATTAGAGGGTCTGACATAAAAAATTAAGGACTTCTCTTTGGGCTGATAGGATAACACCCAAGAGATCTATTGGGAATTCACCTTTTGTGCTGGTATATGGTAGGGAGGCCAAACTCCCAATCTCATTGGAATTCCCATCCTTGGAGTTGGCTCATCAGCTAGAACTAATTGAAGATGATGCCATGTTAGTAAGGATGGCAGAACTAATTGAACTGGAAGAAAAGAGAAGCAAAGCTATGCAAACTCTAGAGATACATCAGCAGCAGATGAAGATGAGCTTTGACAAAAAGGCAAGGGCCAGAATCTTCAGAGAAGGAGATTTGGTTCTCAAATGGGATTCAAACAGAGCAAAACTAGGAAGACATTCCAAATTTGATCCACTATGGAGTGGCCCTTATTTGATCTCTGGTTGCAAACAGGCCAACACGTTCCAGCTAAGCAGGCCAAATGGTGAAGTTCTGCCCATTCCAGTTAATGGGATCCATTTGAAGCCCTGTTTCTGAAAGTTTGGGAATCCATGTACATAAGTAGTTTAGTTCTTTCTATTTTTTCCTATTTTCCAATAAGTGCGTGTGCACAGAGTTCTCCCTTGAGTTGCCAGTCCTTGAAATTTTGACAAGTCTCAAGGTTAGGGTTTCTTGCAGCTCTCAGTTCCGTACCTCCCAGGCCCTCTTTTTCGACTCCATGGCCCAATGGATCATTCTCAAGCACTGGTCATGCATTGAGCAGGCTCATGCCCCCTGTGAGTCGCTAGAATTGTTACCTTTCACTTACTCGCCAAAGTTTTAAATTTTAAATGCTCAGCTCGTCTAACGGCTAGCCACAAAAATATTATTTTTTATGCCAAGATCGGACCTTATGATGTATTTCGTAGCCCGCAGGATCTTCTCCATTAGATTTCAACAAGATTGATGGTCGGCGCGATCTCGTCATTAGAGATGCACGGGAAATAGCGTCAGCGACATCACGCCCAATTGACGCATGTCTGGTGGGTCCGGTGAGCGAGCTACAACGAAGGGCAGGTCAGGAAAGTTTTTCAGTGCCGCAGGTGCTATGTCGCTATCGCACACCGGCTGAAAAATCTCCATGGTGACATAGCGCCCGGCGGAGATGCTCACGTCGATGGGTGACACGTTTCCACAGACCGAAAGTTTCAAAACATGACAAGGCGCCATGGCGCCAACAAAAAACCAATGCATTTTTCGATGGCGACATAGTGCCCAATCGAAAAATCCACTGTGGCGAGGAAGGGTCAGGCAAATGGGTCCCATCGATACTTTGTAGCGCAATTTGCCAGCCTGACGTCAAGATGGCGAATTAGATGTAGCCATGTATTCATCAGTGGGGTCAAGGTGATACGGACCCTCTGAGTTGGTGCTTTGTCAGACCAGGGAGGTGTCTCATTGGGCCAATAAAGAGCGACCACGTCCTCCAAGTCAGAGTTCAGTCAGCATCATCGGTACATGGAAGGGTAGGATCTCCACCCTCAGATCGATCCAGATCAGTAGATGGTGCCATCTTGCTATGGCAGAGATGCACGAGTTTTAAAATGGTGACATAGCGACCATCTGCCATGTGTCGACGGGAATCAGGTCTTACCATCGGCGTCAGGAGAACGAATCAAATGCTGACACGTGTTTAGCAGGCCTAGTAGTTTCAAGAGGAATGGCGAGTCTTCGTGATCGTCGGACCAATAGGGAAGTGCCACATGTGCCGCGAGCCCAGTGACTTACAAGGGAAGGGAGTTGCAAAACTCCATGATCGTTGGATTGAGGCCGATCGACGGTAGGTGCCATCGCGCTATGGCAGAGATGTGCAAAGGTTATGTTGGCGACATAGCGCCCGACCGGGAAGTGTGACAGCAAGCAAGTTTACGACGGGCCAATTTTGCGGTGGGAAGAGGTCAGGCAGCCTAAAAGTTTAGAAATGCTGGTGGGGCGCCATGGCGCCATCGAAAAACTCACGAGTTTTTCGTTGGCAACATAGCACCCAAACGGAAAACAAACCATGATGGACTCTTAGGCTTGGTGGGACCGAAGGATGGGACAGGTGGGATGAGCTATCTAACGTCGTGGCCTCGTGATTGGTCAGGGTGGTACCTCATCTACCATGGTGGCATTTCAAAATACACCACATTTGCATCAAAGGGTGAGATGGCAGTTGGGTGCTATCTCGCTATGGGAAGATTGCCTCAATTTTCCCATAGCGACATAGCGCCTTAGTACCATGTGCTAGGTCAGTGGGGCCAACTGTTAAGGAATTCGCTAGAATGGTGCTATGTCAGGCCAATGAAGGACTGTCACATATGCCAGATTAGAACATAGACATAAGGTGGCACTAGATCTTCAACGCAAACAGCACGTTGCAGGGGCGAGTTCTACACCGTCAAATCTGCGAAGATCAGCGGCGTGCGCTATCTCGCCATGGAGAGATCATGCAAATTTTATGATAGCGAGTTAGCACCCATGCGCCACGTGTCCTCATGGGCCTAGATTTGGATGCACAGTTAACATCAAAGTTACAATTGACAGTTAAGTTGCCAAGTTAATGATACAGTCTGGTTGGGGCATCGCAGTCACAGTTTGGTACCACCATGGATAGAGATAACTGTTGGGCGCTATGTCGCTATTAGGAACTTCAAGGCATGGTGCCCATAGTGACATAGTGCCCAGTCAAACATAAAGGTGTGGTCAGCGTGTGAAGAGGACTGCCAGGGTGGCAAAAGGGAGGAAAGTGATTGCCCCACATGGCCCAGTCAGCATGTGGACCTGGTTGGCCTTTTTGACCCTGCTGTTTCGTGAACTAGAAAGGATAGAAATCATTT
The DNA here is from genome assembly GCA_028749045.1 of Cupressus sempervirens. Classification (NCBI taxonomy): domain Eukaryota; kingdom Viridiplantae; phylum Streptophyta; class Pinopsida; order Cupressales; family Cupressaceae; genus Cupressus; species Cupressus sempervirens. Next base: position 30,732,019 of record CM053788.1, read on the forward strand.
ATTTATTTTTGCCATAGATCTGATTTCATAATCAATTGCCACCAACTCAGAGTGAATATCAGGTGCAGAGGGACACTCCATCTATCTAGTCGATCCATCTACCATGTCAGGGAATGTTGTGGCACCGTTTCTATCTTCTCCAGGCTCTTTCTTAGAAAGATATGAGATTTCTTGGTATGCAAGCCAGGATTTAGTCAGACCTTCGATTGGATTCTCAAGATGGGAAGTTAATGCTAGTAGGTAAGAAGTAAGTGTGACACAGAAATCTTTAATTGTGCCTGATCTATAAAGGCAATTTGGTGACTTGTTCTCAGGGTCGACTCTTCCTGATTTTCTCTGCTACTGCTCACGGATTTGTAGTGTAAAAACTCCTTTGTCTCTGAGTTAGATAACATCCTCTATCATCTCTTTTATCCATCAATGTTCATATGCATTGTTTTGCCTCTCATTGATGCATTATTGAGATCAATAGTCCACATGTTGTATCTACCTTTGGCCTATTGAATAATATACAAGTGAAATCTTATTTTCCTGGTGTCATTCTGTTGGTTTCTTGATCTGTATGTGATTATTGATCGATATAAGTCTGGACATGTATGACTTTTGGATGTTACCCTAGTTCTGCAGTGCATATATGGGCAGGAATGAGTCTGAACACTCTGTTTTGGTGCATCACCGCCTTAGATTAGACTAGGTAGATTCTCTTTAGTGCTCTCTTTCTCCCTTTTCCCTTTGAGAATAGATAGGTGCGCCCTGACAGTAAGAGGAAGCCGGCCTTCTCCAGAGACTCAACCTCGTAGTTCAAGTCCCACAGCTTGGAGGTTGTTTCCATGTTTCACTAGGTTGTCCTCATGCATAGGCCTTGGACAAGGGTGCAAACCTAAGTGACAACATTTCCTTATAGTAGAAGAAGCATCGAATGTGATACATCTTGTGGATTTAAAAGATGGTGTACCATTTGAAATTTATAGTTTTTTTGAAATAGTGTGTCAAACAACACTTTATATGTAACTCCATTAGAAAATAAGTAATAATTACTTACTAAACTCATAATTTGACAAACCTTAACTTTATGGAAATATAAGAACATTCTTAAGAAACCCTTTTCATTTCATCAAATTTTGGTGAAAAAAAGTTGTCAGCTACATGTTTGAAGAAAAAATCACATAAAAATAGGCCAAAAAAACATTCTTAGGATGTTTTTAAAGTTCACCATATAGGTTTGCTATCAAAATATATAGTAGACCTTATAAAGATACTAATTTTTTTCATTTACTATCAGGGTGGGTGGAAAAAAGGTTGGATTAGATTTTGAAATTGTTTGAGATATTTCAAAACTACAAATTTTTTAAATCGCCACTTTTTGGCACTCCATGATCATACACATACCCACAAGAACAATAAGATCTACAATGGTTTAGGAGAATTGTTTGAAAGTAAAGACCAAACTAGAGGTAATTTGTTCTATCTAGACCTAACAATCATACTTATTTATTTTCACATTGTGATGACATATAGTTATGGCATAAGAGGCTATGTCATGTCAACTTTGATACTTTAGTAAGAATTAGTAAGTTGAAGAAATTAAGAAGGTTACCAAAATTGAAGAAACCTGATAATGTGATATGCAAAAAATGTCAGTTTGTAAAAAAATCAAAGTCTAGCTTCAAGAGAAAGATCTATACTCGTGATTCTATTTTATAATTAGTTCATACTGACCTTCGTGGACCTATCTATGCACCAAGCTATTGTGTAGACAAATAATTTATTATGTTTCTTGATGCATTTCAAATTGTTAAGTGGCATTTGGCTAGAGTTTAAAAGAAAATAGTTAAAATCATGAAGTGTCTGAGATCTTATAAAGATTGTGAATTCATATATTTGGAATTCAACACATTCCACAATGATAGAGGAATCAAGATAGATTTCTACACCTGGGACCTCTCCACATATTGATATAGATGAGAGGATGAATAGATTAGTCATGGATTGTACTAGGACATTGATGCTGGAGAAGAGTGTTGTGCTTAAATACTAGAGAGAAGCTACAAGTACAACTATTTATACCTTGAATAGAGTACAATTAGAGAAAGGTACAAACATTACACCTTTTGAGTTATGGTATGGACATGCACCTAATTTGAAGTATTTCAAAGTTTTTGGGAGCAAATGCTACATACTATAGATAATAGAAATGGAAAACATGATACTAAAAGTGATGAAGGTATATTATTTAGTTATTCCACTAAGAGAAAATCATGTAAGTGTTTGAATTCTAATACTAATAAATTTTTGGAAAGTGCACATATGAAAGCTGATCTATATGCAAAAAAGAATGAAGTTGAATGTAAAAAAGGAACTAAAAGATTACGTTAGCTTTATATACATTAATGGAGGTGAGCCTAGCACCTTACCCAAACTCAAGAAGAGACTTGTTGAATAGAAACAACCACCAGTACATACTAATTTACAACATTTTGTAGTTGGTGCTGAGCATCAAAAAGTGCATGTCAAGCATCAGGCAGAACCTACCAAGAAAAAACAAGGGGTTGCCAAACAACTAGAGAACAAATAGAAATACATGAAGTGCTACCTGAAGAAAATCTACAAGATGAACCTAAAGTAGAAGAAAAAATAAAAGAGCCTACTCTAGCAAAGTATGTAAGGAAACATCATGTACTTGATAAAATCATTTGAGACAAATACTCTAGAGTTATGACAAGAAAAAGACTAAGAAGTGACACGTGTTTACTATGTGAATATGATCGTAAATTAGTGAATGATACATCAGATAATAAACATTGGATCTAAGCAATGAATGCAGATATTAAGAAAATAGAGAAGAAAACCACCTAGTCACTATTACCTAGACCAAAAGATAAGAACATTATTGGAACAAAGTGGGTATTTAGAAACAAGTTGAATGAGAAAGGTGAAGTCAGAAGAAACAAAGAATGGCTAGTTTGTAAGGGATATGCACAAGAAGAGGGTATTAACTATGGGGAGATATTTTTCCCTATTAAAAGATTCCAACGAGTAAGAACTCTTCTTGCATATTCTACCTACCAAGTATCGAAAGTATACCAAGTGGATGTCAAGTCTACATTTCTAAATGGAATTCTAGAAGATGTCTACAATGAACAACCTAAAGGATTTGTTGACCCAATCAAAAGTGCTATGGTGTGTAAGCTTCAAAATGATTTTTATGGATTGAAACAAGCCCCTAGAGAATGGTATGAAGATTTCATACATATTTGGTGAAGATTGGTTTTACAAGGACTAATGATAATGTAAATCTACACACAAAGACTGAATCTAAAAAAGGGATGCTGTTAGCTGAGATATTTGTTGATTGTATAATATTTGGAGGAAATGGTGCATTGTTTAGTTCATTTGCAAAGAAAATGAGACAAGGGTTTGAGATGTCTATTCTTGGAGGGATTGGTTTTTTTGTTGGCTTGCAAGTGTATCAAATGAATAATGGTATCTATTTACTCAATCAAAGTATATCAAGGTGATACTAAAAAATTGTTTTATGAAAGACTCAAGACCAGTTGGAACACCTATTGGTGTTTGAAAATGTTACTAGTTTCCAATTACCTTGATGAGAATATGACACATCTAGGGGCAGCTAACTCCCATCTTCAAAAAATCATTTCAAACACCCAACCAACTATAAGGCTTGACCCTTCTTCACTTTAGGCTCTGCAAGACCTAGGTGGGTGGACTTTGAGGTTCTGATGTATGGGACTAGTGCAATTTAAACATAGATCTAAACCTAATTACTGCAAGTGAAAACCCATTATATCTCCTAATAACTCATGTAATGACATAGATCTATAGTAGCTAAATGCGAATCTAGGAAATTCACAAGCTGAGTGAGGGTTAGACTTTTTAGGTTTCTCAACATAAAATCTAAAGATGATTTGAATTTGATTTGATTTTATGTGGGTGGGGAAAGTGGATGAAAACCATGTATGAACAACAAAATTATGATCCTATAACAGATCAATGCCTCATCCATTGGGCAATTCACAAATCTCCCTCATGCATCTTGGATATCTAGAACACATACCTTATGCCAAGGCTCTAGATCTATCTATTTACCTTGTAAATTGGATATCAATGTTTGACATAAATCTCATTCTTACTTGATATCCTCCTCAATAAACATACAACCATGTTGAATCTCCAAAGCATTTACATAATTCCTTGAATTACAAGTGAAAATGAAGCAACATACAGCCTTAAGGTACTGCAACTATGATCTAGGCTCTTTGTTCAAAGATCATAAAATATCATAGCTCAACTGAGAAAGGAGACATGATTTAAATTGAAACTCAACATTTTTTGTTCCTTGTATTGATTTTCTTGATATAATACATAAAAAATGTATAAAATTAACTCATAAAGAACCTAATAAACAAGACTATACAATGAACAAATGTTGTCATACAAGAGAGAAAGTGGTGGGAATGAGAAATAGATGGGATAGGAAGGGGGTATCATAGCCAAAGAAAAAGCTTCATGATTTGGAACCAGCACATCCTAGATCTTCCATTCAAACTTCATCAGTTCCAGGGCCAATTCTACTAACTATCTTGATTCCAAAGAAACTTTCCAATATTTTCCAACCCTTACAAAAGAGAAGAAGAGAGGAAGCAATTCCCAGATCTACTATGCAATTAACATGTGTCCGTTTAGAATTCTCCCTCAAGAAGTTGAAAGGAATCTCTCTACCTTCTCTCCTCAACTACTAATCATACCCTTTCCATTTTTCCTTTCCAAATGCAAAGTATCTCAACAAAAGACAAAGATCTACTAACTAAACCCAGATATGTGCAAACTGATCAAGTTTTAGCCAAAACACCACTAAGACTCAACATAACTTGATACAAGAGTCACTAAATGTGTTTTAGGTATTTCTCCACTGAATTCTACAACTGGTGATTCAAAAAACCTAATAAAAAATGTAAATTAATCTGAGGGAGAAAACCTCTTATAGCATGTACTAGTGGCATTCTATTAAAAAAATAACCTCATATTTGGAAAATTTAGTTTCTCCCGGTTCTAGCAATATATAACATCACATATTTTGCTTACCAGGAACCTCTAGAAAGCCAATTTGAAAAATCTCCCCCTGGTATGAAACTCTAGTTTGCATACCTTTTAAATTAAAAAAAATTCAAAAAATTAAAAATGGTCTAAAGTATCAACTTTAAAAAATGACCTTTTTGAATTTAAAAGATCTAATGTGCACCCATTTTGAAAAAAAAAATTTTAAATGACAAATTTTAAATTATTTTATTTTTCCCTAATGTGTCATCCGAGTCATCCATGCTTTGACCCTTTTTCCATGTGGTAATGTCTGATTGGCTACTTGACTACTACATCATCCACCATGTCATATTATCCACCACATCATCACTGGCAGGCCCACTGCCATATTGCAGTCACCCACATTCCCACATTTTTAATCTCGTGAGCATCTCTGTAATGCAAGATTGCACTCACCATTGGATCGTGACATGTGTCATGATCTAGTGCATATACCTTGATCTAAACCTGTGGATCCACCTCATCGCTAGTTAGGATCCACTACACTTTTCATCTTCTCACAATCCCACATTATTTAACTAGTGCACATCTCCATTTTGTGGGCATGTACCAACCCTTCGATCTTGACACATGGTGCAATCTGAGCACTTCACACCACATCAGCTTACATGCAACTTCATTTAAAAAATTTCTTACATCATCATTGAGCTAGCATCCACTTGTCATTGGCCATTGACATGCCCCACATGCATTGCATGCCTTTCAAAAGGTAGTGTCTTATTAGACACTATACACTTGAGTGTGATTATATTTAAAGATTGTAAAAAATTCTCACCTACTACATGTGGGATATCTCTCATTGCTTATCCTTTCTTCACTCTATCTATAGGTTCTTCACATGGGTTATTGCCTCTTTGGCATGGGATGGCTTCTTTAATGTTATTTCCTTCTTTCCATCATGGAAACCCTTCACAACAAAACCTTGAAACCTATGGCTTTTAAAATGTAGCTCCATGTCATGGCTTGCTTCATATTAATATGGGGCTTTTTCTTGCAATGAGTGTGGACTATTCTTTGAAAATGTGGAACCTCTACTACTTTAGTTGACACTTGATGGTTCTCCATTGGCTTCAATGTTGTTTTGTTTTTTAAAAATGACACCTCCATTTTTTAGATGCCATGGGGTTTTAGTCTTTGACTGCTTGTTCCAGTTCATTACTAGCTGGGACATTTAAAGTCCCCTTTTATAAGCTGTGTTCCACCAAAAATGACTTTCAAAACACATATTCTCTATTGTGTGGGTCTTTGACCTATCTTATGCACTATTCCTTTCATCTGTGGTCACACTTATGTTGGTATTTAAAATTTCCATGGATGAAACAATCCTGGCAGAGTAAGGGCCACCTCCATTAAAACCACACCAACCCAACCATACAAAACCAACTCCAGCAAGCATTAAAAGCACATTGTTTAGAGGAAATCTTTCATGGTTCTTTTGAAGCCTAGATCCTACCCAATAAACTGTTGTAAACCCTAAAATTCCAGAAGATAAATGGATGACATAACCACCTGAGAAATCAATGACCCCCTACTATAAAAGAAACCTTCCACCCCATAAGCTATAAGCTCCTAAAGTATACGAAAAAGTGAACCAGAGTGGCACAAAAGCCATCCATGCTCTGATATTCATTCTTCCAAGAAGAGAACTATCAAAGAGAATCATTGTTATGGTTGCAAAGATGAATTGGTTCTTTTGCATGGGTTATTTTTTATGTTTTACAAAACAAAATTTTTTTTTATCCATGTATGTCTTTCTCTAAAGACACCTCCCTTTGCTAACGGGTATCTCCTTTCTTACGCAGGGTGTTTGGTTGTTTTACATGGATTGCCTTTTTATGTCATTGACTTGATTCAACTCTTAACTAGCTAGGTTCTCTTCTTTGGCATGTGTCTACTTTTAATTGCCTATCCATGTCTGATTTGAAACATTAACCCTTAGCATCTTCTTCTTTATTTATGTTGAATCAGTGGCCTATATGCCTCAACATCTGCATTTGACAATTGTTGATCATTTTCATACTTTACAAGATCAAAACTGGTTATGGTTCCTTTATCTGTTCTCACTCCCAAATTAGAAAATAACTCCATAATATTAAGCTTTTTGAAGAACTAAGTATTGTAGTCATCACTTTGAGTTCAAAGAATAAAAAGAAAGATTTTAAGATTAGTATTAAATCGCTGCACCAATATTTACCTCTCTCTTAGTTGCATAGAGCCATCTAAATGAACATATGTATAACCATAAAGGTTGATAAAGGCTTCAAAAACATCAAGCATTTTTGTCATTTGTGTAAAGATAAGTGATGTATGCCCCTCTAACTTAAAACATCTTAGTAGTGATGACATCTTCTATAATTCATAATAGTTCCCACTCTTGTAATATATATGCAAAAGGCTTGATGCAAATATATATGTTATTTGATCCTTTTTTATTAAGTAGCTATGGTGACCATACTCTAAATCTGTATGTTCAATCTAGAACATCAGGATATGTTTTGGTTTATTAAAATAATGGATTGTGGAACAATAGCAAGATAGATTCCTTATTGACCTTGCCGACTCAAAACTAAAAACAATTTGACTACTTACATTTTGCCCTTCACTTTTTTGAACATTTATTCAAAGGAAAACCAATGGAATCTATCTTCATCATTTTCCCAATAGTGTTATGATCTATTTCAACTATGGATTAAATAGAATCTCCAATTGTGTATTGTGAGCAATCCATATCTGTTGTTTAACCACTTATACTTTCTTTCCCATTAATTTGGCAAGGAATTGAATAACAGTCATTTCTGAAATAAAATGCCTTTTTCTCCCTCATCAAAATTCCTTCTTTTGTTAAACTATTTTTAATCCCCACCTCTATATTCAGTCTGATGCAATTAGTCGAGCCCCAAGTTGGTCTAGCTATAAAAAAAATCATTCCTGAACAACTAAATTGTAAAGCTGACTCATGTACCCTCTAGCACTAATTTAAAACAAATTTGACCACTAATCTATCATTTAAAAAACCCATTTTATGATTTTATTTCAACTTGTTTACTTTGTGCTAGGAGATCCTTGACTAGCCTTAAAAACTGATCTAAACACTTGTCCAAGCTTTGAAATCAACAACACTAAATCTCTATTCCACACACTTTTACTGCATCATATCTTGTTTCATGATGAATTCGAGGTCAAAAGATATTTGCTGTCAAAGTTGACCTCTCAAAACTGCCTGCAAGAAAGCACATCAGAAAACACTACATTGCATTCGGATTTGGCTTCAAAAACCAAGCAAACACACTTGGGAGAATGAAAATTGGGGTGTTGATTCTTTGTCACGATCAGGGTATAAATCTATGATTTGGCCTCATGATGAATAATTGGGTGCAAATGGCATGCAGTGAAAGTGGGTTACTCAAATTTTCCAGATTGAAACAATGGCAAAAAATCAATTTTTGCAAATGAAATTGACCTGGAAAAGTGTGCAGACGGATATGTCAAGATTTGAAAATCGGCACACTTAAAGTATTTTTAGAATACAAAATAGTGGTATAGTCCATTCAATCTTAACTATCATGGATTAGGAGTTATAATGTCATGAACAGGGGTTCCAACAAATCTACAAAATTTTGACACCAATAAAAAGCTAGAAATTGCATTTGGAATTGCGTTTGAAAACTAATCAAATGGATCCTTCATAAGATCAAACTTGAAACATAACATGTCTCTGACCTCTAAAATGCAACACAAAAATAAATTCCACATTTTGGTCAACTAGGTCATAGTTATAACATGTTCAAAGTTATAACACCTCAAACATGGCCTACCAAAATTATGGACAAACTGCATCAGGGTGACATTGATAAATAACCAACTTTGATGGGTTCAAAACCTAGTAAAATAGATTCAAAACTACATGAAATTTGAAACATAGGCTCTTAGGTATGGACACTAAACACTTCCAAAGCGGCATGTCATGAAACACTATTGAGTGTAAGATATTCAGTTACAAACATAGCCTCCTATCGTTGTTTGACACTTAGGTGAAAATACAAAATTGACAAATGCTCAAAACAAGACTTCATGAAATGGCTCAAAATGGTAGTTTAATATCATGAAACACATAGGTATACTGAATCCAATTTTCTAGAAGCACTAAACACCTCTTGAGGCTCAAAAGTACAACAAGGTATGTATGCATTAAAAGGCGTTTATAGGGCTTGAAATCTTAAAATTTTCAATATGTGACAAAATTGACCATGCGATTTTCAATCCCAACAACACCAATGGCTATTGGACATATATATTCAAAGAATGATGATTCTATTGATGCAAATATTTTAAATCATTTCTTAATGATTAAAATTAGGGTTTTCTTTCTATTTTACTTGCTTTATTCTATGGCACATAACATTGAGGATTTTAAGGAGACACTGAACATACCCATTCTCAATGAAGGTTTAATGGGATTGATTTTTGGGTTTATGATGGAAAATATTAAGGAGACTCTCACTAGGTCTATTTTTCTTAAGATGCAAAAAATCCCTAAAACTCCTAGTGGTAGCAAATGAAAAGGTAGGTATTTGATTGTGGAGTTGGGTGAAATGAAAGTGGAGTCTGTGAAATGAAATATGAAGAATGTCAATTAGAAAGAAATGGTGACTAATTCTAAAGGTGATAGTGAGGAACAGGAGAATATTCTAAATATGAAGGAGGAGGATGAGTGTAATTACTCTGGTGGGCTGATTGAAATTTTTTTTAGACCATTGAGTACATGTCCTTCCCCCATTTTTGTTCCTTCAAAGGAAGAAAATGATAGTATGCATAAGTAGGAGGATGTGGCTATCAAAAAGGGTGATATTGGTGATGATGATGAGGATTTATATAAATAACTCGTATACTTCAATTTATTTGAGGTAAACATTACCCATGAAATGTTTATTGAGTCAAAGAATTCACCACTGAAATACTCCCCTAAAGAAGCAGAAGATAAGAATGACAAAAATAGGGAAAGGATTTTTCTAGTGGCCAACCTAGTCAATTTAAACAAGGTCAGTGTGAAGTTGCTAGAGAATGACATAAAAGGAACTAATATTTATCCTCCTCTAGGTGTGCTACAACAAATAAAGGCAATCTCCATGTATAACTTTAGAAGGAAGAAATGGGCCTTTAATTTCAATAGAAAGCTCAATATAAATTACAGATCCCTAAATGAAAAAATAGAAGAAGCTATGAATAATATGAATGAGGGTCTTATGAATGAAGCTACTAAGTATGATATGGAGAAGAATAGTTTGTTTTAGGGGTTGGTGGATAGAATTGAAAACCTAGAAAATCCTATCAATGAAATGGTAAAAATTACAAGAAACTTTTGTAGGCGATGATGGAGAACATGAACAAAATTGTAGGTAATGTTGATTTGAATACATACAAGATTATTTTCCTAGACATGGATGACCCTAAGGGTGTGGAAGAGTCTCTAGGAGAAAAAAGAACCAAGTCATGGTAAGGAAGCTAAAGGCTAAGAATGATGAGCTTAACAAAGAGGATGTTAAAGTATTAGAAATAAGGATTACTTGGGGGGTGGGGGGAGAAGGGGGGAGGGGTGGGGGGTGAAATAGTAATCTACAAACTTTAGTTGCCAACTGGATATTATTACTTCCTTTAAACCATGCATAACAAAGCAATAAAGTAATGCTAAATAGTAATAGTAAAAATGCACAAAGACAACTCATGACACCAGATTTTGTTAACTAGGGAAACCTTGGCCAAGGGAAAACCCTGATGGGGATGATACCCACTAGATAATATAATAATATATAAGTTCCTTGTTTGAGGATGGACCCTATTAGGAGTCAATGAGAAAAATTGGTATAAGGAGTCACTCTTAGGAGACTTTGAATCCCTATTAGGAGATTCCAACCCTGTTAGGATTTGCGGTACAATGTATGCAAGAAGAGCCCAGTACCCAAACATGCCATTTCAACTACAAGAAGAGATCGCTACTCAAACAAGTAATTTACTATTATCTCTCTTTCTTGACTAATATTTGATCTTTAACTCCATCTCAGATCACCAAATAGCTCATATAAAACTTCACATATATCAGTTTCAAAAAAGTTTGCACACCACAATTCACAATTCATAATTACACAATAGCTCTACATCTTGTTGTTAAATTTCCTTTTCATAAATACCATGCCTTTTACACAAATTTATGTTGGGTCAACTAAGACCACAAACCACTTTTACAAATTAGAGTAAACATCTAGGATGTCGACTCTAATTGGACAAGTAATTGTTTTTTAAACAAAAAAAATCTTTCCTTCAATTCTGATGTCATAATATGATGTAAGCAACATGTTATAAACAAAATAATACACTGTTGTAAACCAAATTCTATACTTAGACTATTTTCTATTTACCAAACCCTAAGTATCTTTATTTCTAAGGTTTCCTATAAACATGTAAATCATGTGTTTCCATAAATGAGAACAACTACATATCACTATTAGCCAATTATGAACAATCTCTACGTTTGGCATTGATGGCAACAAAATAGGGAAAATTGGCTAAGTGACAAAAACATTTTTTTAAAAAAATAGAAAAAACCATTACATCTATTACAACTTGTTCAACATTATATATGTGCTCTACCTTACAATGTACTTTACACTTTCACATGTATCTAGATCCCATTTTGACATGTATACAATTTTCACATGTATCTCTTTCCCTTTCACATCAATGACAAAGGTCAAAATGTCAAGATTCTATCCAAAAACTATCTAAAACTGTTGTCCTTCCTTATGCTGAAATAATCTTCATACAATCATCAAAGTTATCCTTTAGACTATCCATACCTTCAGTCCATTTCTCTTTGGTAGACTCAATTGAGGGGAGGGTTGTACATAAAGCATATGATGCAATCTCAACTGCACTATTATCAGAATACAAAAAGTTGGAATATGTGTCCTTGGCCTTAACACATTCCTCTAACTATTTCTCAACAAAAGATAATTTTAGAGCAATAGATTCTCTAAAGTTAGATGACCTCCTTCAAAATATGTTCTTTTTGAAGTTCTAGCTTCCTGATGTCACTATGAATATTGGCAAATTGACCTTCAAAATCATCTAATTTGCAAGATGGATGCGGGATTTGGCTGGATAAAGTCTCTAGCTTAGTCATCTTTAAGTCTATTAACTATCAATGCCTTTAGTCAGCTTTTATGATAAGGTACAATTAACATACAATTTTTTTCATTCCTTCTAGGATTTTTGAAGTTCTTTTAGACAAGTATCAAGATTAACTAAGTCATTCTTGATATTCTGATAAATACTGCTAAACAAGTTAGCATCATGGGAAATTTGTGCCTTTTCCTCTGCAACATTCAATTTAAATTTGTAAACTCTTCATCAAAAGATTTTAGCATAGCTTGTGATCTATCACTTCCATTAATATTTTCTATAAACTTTTCATTGTCTGATTCTTTTGTATAAGTTTGGATAGGGATGAGATAAGATTTGTTCAATCATCATCATCGGTACCTAAACTGGCAAGAGAGAGTGGAGTGGATAAACTAGATGGTTTAGTTTCACCATCCCTCTATTTCTTCATTGCTTCTTTTGTTCTTCTCACTTCTTCTTTCTTTTCATTTTCCTCTCTTTCTCTCTTCTCTTACAATCTTTTCTTTTCATCTTCTTCATCTACAATTCTTCTCTTTCCTTCATCTTCCTTTCTTTTCTTATCTTTCTCATGAAATTTCTTCTTGGCTTCCTATATTTTCTTCTTTTATTCTTCTATTAACCTCATTTCTTCCTCAATCTATCTCAATTTATCCTTAATATCCTTGGTGTTTGGTTCATTTGGTGTGGAACCACCAAATGGATTGGTATCATCAATGTTAATGGTAACATTGGTTTGATCAATCTGCATGGTGTCACCACTTACTAACACTTTTGAGGTTCTAGGAGCTAAAGGAGATGTTGTCTCTATCAACATTTGACTATTAGCTATTGTAGTCTCACTTCTTAACTTATCCTTTTCTCCAATCATAAATAGAAATGGTCTCAATTTATTCCTCAAGTATGGAGCAAGGTTATTAAATAGTCTTTTAATTTCATCTTCATCATTAGTCTTGCAAATCATTATAAGCATAGAATTCAAAAGTTCAAGCTCTTATTCCCTTGTAGGAGCCTTCTTCTCAATGAGGCTCTCATAGAATTTTTGGTTTATAATGCTCTCAAGATCTTTTAGTTTAAAATTGTTAGCCATAATATATCATACAATAGATATATCTATCTAATCTTTCTCAAAAAAATTTTACAAATCATAGAACTTGTTCATCTGAAAAAAATTACCTTCATTTGCAATAATTGTATTGATCTTCTCTATCTTTGGCTTCCAAGGTTGTCGAGCTTTTCCTGTTGCTTACTTAGGCGGAGTCACCTTTTATGCTTGCTTGGTTTCTTGTTCCTCATCTTCTCCATCACTAGAATCAATTTTCCAAAAAAAATTATACCTCTTTCCTAGTGTTATGGCTAGCTATTTGACTATCTTTGTCTTTGTAGACATTGCTTCCACCAATCTTTTGGATTTTCTCTTCTATACATTAGGCTAAACATCAAACATTGTTGCATATGGAATGCTTTTTTCTGAAGATGTCTGAGCAACTAATACTGACAAAGGTTGTATGTTCAGGATACCTTGCTTCATCATCTTTCTTATAGCCTTAGATTCACTCTCTATCATTCCGACCTCTGATAATTCCTTCTTCATTATAGATTTGACCTTCTTGTGTGATGCCGTTGGTAAGGTTGCTTGATGAGCTTACTATGTGATCTCATTATATGTGCCAAATTTATATTCAACTTTGTCTTTGTATGAATTCAGAAACAAATCAATATATCCAACTTCTACATCATTATTCAATTCATAGCTCAAGGGATCTAGAAATGTCTCTGGAGGTACCATTGCTTGAATATATGTATGATCTATATCAACTAGAATACAAATATATTACTTGAATCTATCCACAATTGTAGGTGTAATTCTAAATCCTTGTTTCATTTCATTTGAAATGCTCTCATGAAAGAATATGCGATTGATCAATGATTGGAATCGAAGAAAACCATTCTTTATTCTCTTAATATTTTCTAGGTTCTCTAGGAGTTACATTCTTAGTATTTCACTAAGATTCACTTGCTCTTTCTCTATACATATCTTATATGCTACATATATGAGTCCTATTGAAAGTTCATCAATCTTTGAACTTGCACAAACTCAATAAGTGATAATTCTAAGTTTGGAAATCTCACATCATCTTTCTTGATGGTGCTGATCACCATAGCCTTACCATTGTACATTGCCTTAGCATAGCTTTCAACTTTGTGTTTGACCATTTTCTCACATATAGCTACACTACCTTGTTTGCTAAGACCAGTTACCTCATGAATAAGGTTGGTAGAAATCTCAACTATATTATCTTGCATCCACAATTTCCATCATGTATCATACTCAATATAATTTGTGTCATTTCATCAGTGTCTAACTCATGATAGAAATGATACTTAAACAAGTCTAATTCCCTTAGATGTTCAAATCTGGGCTTCACAGTCTTGTCATGGTTGAAAAACAACTCCATATCTTTGTTCACAAATTCACTACCAATTAACTCAAACTTGCTATTTAAGTAACTTTCTATGTCTTCAATATAAACTACATTGTTCGGAGTAATAGACAAACTAGAGTTAGGGTTTCCTTCATTAGGTTTTATGGAAACAATCTTTAACTTAGGTTTATCTTCATTCTCAACACTATGTACTATTGACATATCCATGATTCTTATCAATTATGATCTTTTATCAAACAAATTTGTAGAGAAATGATAAAATACCTCTTTCTAAAAATACGGTTTGCTTCAAAATTACCCTGACAAGTCACTCTAGAATGTTCTTTACTTGGATGTGTTCATAATGAAGTGAAAATCAATTCTGTACTATATTTATCCCATCAAATTGAACTTCCATTAATTGTATACTTTACAATTATGAAAAGGCTATCAATTACATTTTGTACTCAAATAACTATTCAGAATCATCTATATGATCTTCAATGTCACCCAAGGTTTACTATAGCTTTCTTTCATCATGACAAATATGCTCAAGACTTCCTATTCCAAAATTCTTTATAGAAACATACTTTTCATATTTTGTTACAGAATCATCCTTTATTGTAATACTAGTAACTCTAAATTCCTTCATAACTTGTTGAGATGAGCTCCAAATTACAAGTGAGCTTAGGTCCCATCTAAACATAACTGGATACACCTTTTCCCAACTTTGCTACCTCTAATTCAACTTTTGACTCAAATTTTGATGCTGTGAACAAGCTTAATTCAACTTAATTGAATCAAACTCAACAACTAACTTCAATCTTCCTATCTCATCATCATCTAACTTTTTTTTTTGGATATCTACTCCTTTTACAAATGATTCATTAAGTTATTCTCGAAGTTCACTCACAATGTTTCTTTTTTCTCCATTGTCTCTATTAGTTGTAGAGTTCCTTTCATGGTTCCTTCTTTCATTCCTTCTATTCCAGAAGTTTCTTCTATCTCCAAAGTTTCTATCCATTCTATAGTACTTCACTATGTGTTTGAAGTTGTTGCATAACTAGCATATAGATGCTCTTCCTCGAGGATTCTGCTAATCATTAGGTGCATGAAAATTTGAATGAATGTGTCCTAAGTTGTTACACTTATAACACACGATTTTTCTTCTATCTTCATGAGATCTTCCTTCTCTTGATATCCTTTCATTATATTATCTTCTATCTATAGGGTTTTTATTTCTTGACATTCTACTATTTCTTCTATCATTATCATACTTAGGTTTCCTACAATCAATTGTATTATGACCCACACCATGCCAATTATGACAATAAAAGTCCTTAACATGATTAAATCACTTATTTGTACAATCTCTTTTATACAACTATTTTCATTACACAAAAAGCACTTACCTCTAAATTCATACCTAGTTTCCTTAGGATTCTCCACTTGCTTTTGTTCATCAAAGATTTCAACTTCCTTGTCTTGTCTAGCTTCTTTCAGTTTCTTAGAAGATTGATTGGATTCAATCATATCTTTAGATTTATCTTTTTCTTTTGGATGTGATCTAATCTTAGGTTTCTTTGTAGACATATTAATTAGACAATCAAGAACAATCTTATCATAAGTAGGTCTTTGTATTGACATTGAATCATCAAGCTTTTCTCTACTAGAATAAAGCTTCTAAGGCTACTATTTGTATTAGGTTAATTCACCTTTCACAATGGTATTGTACTTATGGGGTTCTTAATGATCTTCTTTCAATGGTTCAAACTCATATGTTTTCTTTGCCAAACTTGCTCTTAGATCTACATTTTCAATCTTCAAATCAGATTCAACTTTGCTAGGATCATTTCTCAAAGTCAACTTTAGATTTGTAATCTTCAACTCATGTTTCAAGATCATTTTCTTTGTCTTCAATTTTGAATAGTCATTATCACTAGTTCCAAATTCAGTAGACTCATGCATGGATTTGATATGTTCAATCTTTTCCTTCAATTAACCAATGTGTACTTTGGAGTCTTCGTATCTATCCTTTAGCTTATCTCTTTCTTTAGTAAGGAGATCAATTTGTTCAAGAGCTTCTCCAAGGTTCTTCATCAATTGTTCCATATCCACAAGGATCTTACTTAAGTTGTTAAGCCTCTTCATAGTAATTGTACCCTAATACCAATTGTTAGAAATAAAAATTATTGAGGTGGGGGGGTGGTGAATCAGTAATCTACAAAATTTATTCACCAACTAGATATTATTACTTACTTAAAACCATCCATAACAAAGCAATAAAGTAATGCTAAATAGTAATAATAACAATGCACAAAGAAAACTCATAACACCATATCTTGTTAACTAGGGAAACCCTAGCCAAGGGAAAACCTCAGTGGGGATGATACCCACAAGATAATATATTGATATATAAGTTCCTTGTTAGAGGATGGACCCTATTAGGAGTCAATGAGAAAATTTAGTATAAAGTGTCCCTCTTAGGAGTTGTGGTACAATGTATGCAAGAAGAGCCCACTACCCAAACATGCAATTCTAACTACAAGAAGAGCTCACTACTCAAACGAGTAATTTACTATTACCTTTCTTCCTTTATTGATCTCTAATCATGACCTCAATCTTGGATCATGAAATAACTCATATAAAACATTTCATATATCACTTTCACAAAAGTGCAGACATCACAATTCACAATTCACAATTACATAATAGCTCTACATGTTATCACAAAATGTCCTTTGCATAAATACCATGCCTTTACAAAAAAATTTGCTGAGTTGGCTAAGACCACAATCCACTTTTCCAAGTTAGAGTAAACATCTATGATGTCGGCCCTAATTGGAGAAGTAATTGTTTTGTAAACAAAATAAATCTTTCTTTCAATTCCATTGTCCTACTTCATCAAAACATGATTATCTCTATTTCGTACAGTTCATACTAAATTTTGAGATTATACACGTCATCGCCAACATGTATACTATCTCCATTTAACTTTGCTAGTCATAATATGACATTCGCAACATGTTATAAACAAAACATTACACCGTTGTAAACCAAATTTTATACTTACACAATTTTCTGATTACCAAACATAGAGTATCTTTATTTCTAAGGTTTCCTATGAACATGTACATCATGTGTTGCCATAAATGAAAATAATTACATATCAATATTAGCCAATTGTCAATAGAAAGCACTCATGGAAAATATCAAGGGAATGCATTAGGAAATGGCTCTTGAGCTAGCCTAAAGCTTGGTTGGTTATTTGTCTAGCTTAATGGTCTTTTTGTATTTTTCTGTCTAAATGATAGGTCAATAGTTTTGTTTTTTTTTTGGTCTTGGTATTTTTTTTGTGTTGGTCATGTAGTTGATGTTAGATGTTTGGGGGTGTTGTTTTTTATTTTTTAGTAGTATTTAAACCGATAGACATTTTTTAATGAATGTTGGGGTTTTAGGTCCCCCATAAAAACCCCATTTTAAACCTTAAATGAAAACAACCACATTTGGTTCTAGGATTTGTAACAACTTAACCATGGTTTGGTGGAATGTCAATCTTTAGCTTTGGCTCCCATACATGAGCTTTCCCAATAGATAGATAAGGTTACGAAGGCTCTTGGTAATCATTCATGCATGCGTGGGTGGTATATGTTTTGGAAAGGATCCAAAAAATGGTGTGTTTATTTCATTGTTAGGTTGTATTCAGCATGACAAAACTTGAAGAAAACTCATTTGGAATGTGTGGAAACATAGCTTGGTACTGTTGAGATTTTGTCAAACCATTCTTATTCTCTATGGTTGAGGAATTTGACCTTGGGATATCTCTAAGAGCTTTCTTTCTCATTTTTGGTGATTGGTCTTTAAGTAGGAGATTGTTGGGTGAATGAAGCACACTCATTTTGTAATTAGGTTACTATTGTTGGAGAACATTCCAATTGACATGATAAATCTTGTAGTTTTAATAGTAAAATCTCTTGGTCTTCCACATTTTATAAATTGAAGACTATTTATATATTGATGGGCATTCCCATTCTTTGTATAATTCAATTGCATTTGGAGAAATCAATAAAACTTAGAATCCAACATTGAGAATGGACATAATTTGCTTACAAGTGACCCACTATACATTCAGTTTTTTGTATGTTTCTTTTGTTTTTTTTATTTTAGATTCTATTAGCTTTATCTTTTGCACTTTATTTTGAGTTTCAAAATTAACAGTTATTTTGAGGTTGTGGTGGAGGCTTCTTTAGATTTGGGTAATGGCTTTGTTTCCTCCAATGTTTTTTCCTTAGTGTTCTCCTCTTTTTTGGGATCTATATGACTATTTAGAGGACTAGTGATGGTAGAGGGGTCATCTATCAAAAACCTTATTCTCTATCTCAATAAACCATTTTCTACCATTTTCAATGGTATGCACTCTCCTTTGTTTATTTTTTGTTTGAAGATTTTGTATGTCGCCATGTCTAAGTTAGGCCCGACTCAACCTACTTTTGTTCTCTAGGTCAGACACAATGATGATCTTTTGAATTGGAATATCCCTTTATTGAGGTGGGATATCTAAATATTTTTACAAGATGAGTTTTCTTATATTTCTTCATCCTTCCTCCATAATTCTTTTTTAAGTGGAAGTGTTTCTTACCATAAGATGGATGCATCTACTATGAAGGAAAAGATTCTTTTGAGGGAGAGTTTGTTTGATTCTTTATATTTCTTTCCCTTCTTTTGGCTTCTTACAAGGCATATTGAACTAAGTAGTAATGTTTGATTTATTTTTTCAAGAAAGGAGTGGCTTAGTCAATAATGCAATCCTTGGTTAGGATTTTTTTTTTTGAATTTGGTTGGACGATTATGGCATCCATTACAAAAATCATCTTGAGGGTTTATACTTTTATTAAAACCCTTTAATGATAGACTTAGTTATGATTTCTTTGAAGGTTATGTAGGTTAAGAGAGCTTCATAAAACTCTTAGATCATGTTTTTTCTATTGAGTGTTGATTGTCTTATTTTGTTGTTGGTAAATATGATGGTTATGAGAGCCTTGCTAAACATATGCATTTTTCTATTGGAACCATTTCAAAAACTCATTCTCATGATTTTTTGAGCACAAAAAAAGCTCAATGCTTAGGTTAAGAAAGTATAAAAGAAATTCTTGGTTCATCATTATTGGACAATGATTATTAATTATGTTATTTGATTTCTATAATAAAGTAAAGTTTATGATATCCTCTTTAAAATCCATGTTTTTCTAGGTTATAGATTTGTAGGAAAACCTATGATTTTCTATAATTAAGGTTAAGAAATCTTTTGAGGAACCTATTTTTAAGTTGTAAGACGTAGGCTTCGTGATATTTAACTAGATGTCCAACTATTTTCTCATATTAGGTTCCAATTCCCTTTGAAAAGAATTTTATAAAAAACTTTAGAGGGCCCTTCAAAATTGATTTCCCCTAATAAAAAATATTAATCTTTATGTTTGTGTGTTTGTGTATTTACGTGTGTGTGTGTGTTCATAGATATGTATGTGTTTGCATATTTACATATGTAAGTATGTATGTATGTATGTAGGTATGTATGTATGTATATCTATATGTATATGAATATGTATATGTATATACATATACATGTATATGTATATATGTATATATATGTATATACATATATACATATATATGTATATATGTATATACATATATTATACATATACATATTTATATGTATAATATATGTGTATATATGTATATACATATATTATACATATACATATCTATATGTATAATATATGTATATATGTATATGTATATGTATATGTATACATATACGTATACATATATATATATGTATATATATATATATATGTATATGTATATATGCATATATGTATACATATATATATATATTATATTTTATATATATACATATTATATTTTATATATATACATATAATATATGTATATGTATACATACATATATATATATACTTATCTATACATACATACATACATATATGTATGTATGTGTGTGTGTGTGTGTGTATACATAGATATATATAGGTATTAAGATCAGATCGTATATGTTTTAAAAGAATAAAAATTTTCACCTCTATCAGTCTTATGCCATACAATTATTTCAGATTGAAGCTAGTGATTCCATTGCAATCTAGAAATAGAGTCTTGCATCAAACAATTGTAGAAAACAAGATTACTTGAATTCTACATCTAGTACAGACCAAGGACACACTCTTTTCACATAGATTTTTCCTTCATATTCTCTTTATTTACACCTAGTTTAATTAGCCATTCATGTCTCTTTGTTCTAATGCTTTCTTAGTTTCAAAGTTGATATTTTTTAATTTTTAATTTTAATAATTGACACCTGTACAATTAGTTAGCATTTTATTCTTGCATGTTTGAGTAGTCTTATTTTGGTCACTTGTATCTTTCATTGAGCTATCTTTTTACTTTATTTTTTCATGTGGCCATTACCTTTGCTCTCTCCTTTCCTCTTATAACGCCCCACCAAGGAACCCAAAAGAAATTAAGCTAAAGTTTCACTAATTTTGTCAAACATTTTTCTTTAAAAGATAATAAACAATAGATATAATATAGCAGAAGCAATAATAACAAGAGATAAAGTAGCAAATGCATTAAATCACATACATAAAACCAGCATAAAAAAAATACATATCTTAAGGTTTGGTGATGTTGAATCACATTTAAGTTTAATTAATACTAAATCCAATACACCACATAACCACATCAAAGAATAATCACAAGTACAAATCCATTTAAACAATATATAGAATTATATAAGATGCCACCTACCAAAAATTAGAAATGCTTAATCATCTAATGTATAAGTCACATGGTATGATAAGATCAAAGTATATACATCATCAATAATATACATCTCATAAGATATTTGATAATCGAGTATAATACAATGAAGAATAATCATCCAACAGAAATTCAAGATTAGAAAGAAAGGATCAACTGCATAGGTACATCTAGCACTAACATCTAATGGTCAAATATCAAAGATAAAAGTAAAAAGCACTACCATCTGACCTCATTGAACCTAAATGTCCTACTCTCATCGTGTTGAGGAGATAAACTCAAGTCCCTTGAATAGGATATCAAAACATAAGTCATAATCAACATCTAGGTCAAGGAAACACTTGAAAGCAAACTACCTCAAAGGGTACCAAGACACAAGTATCATCTAAATCCAAAGGAAACAAAGACACATAGGAAATCTACTATGTAAGTGGGCAAGTGTCATCACATGAGCCAACTCTAGGGCTACCCTGCTAGCCTCTATCAGCTCTGGCCCCCAAGTGTCTCTATGAGGCATCAGTATCCTTTCGTATAGATAAGAAATAATAATGAGTCAACTTTAAGGTTACCCTAGTAGCCTCTTAGAACTCTGACCTACTAGTCATTTTATGTGGCATTGATATCTTAGTAATTCATTTTAAACCTATTTAATGAAATATTATCACTTATAAAAATAACCTACAATGGGTTATCCAAGCAACCACTTAGGGCTCTGGCCTCCATTGCAATCCATTTCCCAACATGATATACAAATAATCTACCCTAAGCTTGGAAAAAGTAGAAGGTATCATATGATCATAAACCAAACATTAGTTCTTAAACAAGCAATTGGAAAGCATTGAAATATCACTAATCAAAATCACAAATTTCACCAGTACAATCATCCTAACAGGACTGATCCAAAATCAAGTACACATATACCAACCCATAAAATCACATGACATCACCAAAAAAAATAACAATAATTACCTCAGTCCTAAATGAGAAATTGGGAAGGAATCTAAAGATAATTGATCGAAAACTCAAAGGTTATACAAGAAAATTCATATCATTCACCTAAGTTCTACACAAGAAACTAGAAAAAAGAACAAAACATTTGATCAAACTAATCATAGAACATGCATGAAACATCACCATGGCCAGGTATAAATGATCATAACCAAAACAAGCCATAACATCATCACAAAACAAAAACCCTCAAGCCTCTACTAAACAACCAGTTAAACCTAAAACTCTACATGAAATACCATGCATCATATAAAGTACATAAAAATGTTACTTTCATAACTAAATAGGTTTTGAAAACACAATAGTTTAATTTTAACTTAGCATTTTCATGTTTTTATTTTCATTTTCAAGTATTACAAATTTGCTAAAACTCTCAAATCCAAACGGGTCTCAACATTCAACAAATCAAAAAACTTATTTAAACATAAAACTACAAATGTAAAACTACACATATCTCATTAGATTCTTATAAACATTTTTTTTCATAGTTCATTAGGATTTCCTCAAACATAAGAGTTCAATATACAAACAGGGTGTCTATTCTCATTTCCAAGTATTACAGTTTATAGAGTTTTTGATTACAAATAGGGTTCATGTTTTTTTCTTCTCAAAGTATTATAATTACCAAGGTCTTCAAATAATAAAATTTCCTTGATATTACAAATTATTTTCATATATCTAAACCATATAAACACATCCAAGCTTATAAAAGAAAACATTAATTCTCCCAATTAATTGTTTTTATTTTCAATTTACTTTAAAATTATATTTGAATAATAAACTAATAAATCAAATTTTCAAATAATTAAAGTTAAAATTTTACCAATACTTATTAAAATTAATAATACTAATAATTATCAATTTATTACCTTCAAATAATTTAAAATTTATTAAACATTGGAAAAGATTTCCCAAAAAGGAAACCTTCTAAAAATAGAAACTTTCTCAAAACAAAAAATTGCTACAAATTGAAATTTTCCCAAAACGTAAACCTGTTAAAAATGCAAAATTTCCAAAAATGGAAACCTGTTAAAAATAAAAACTTTTTCAAAATGGAAACTTGCTAAAAATGGGAACTTGTCTGAAATGGAAACTTGCTAAAAATGGACACTTTCCCAAAATGTAAACATTTTAAAAATGGAAACTTGGTCAAAACATAAACTTTACTAAAATGGAAACCTGCTAAAAATGGAAACTTTTCTGAAATGGAAACCTCCTAAAAATGGAAACTTTCTTGAAATGGAAACTTGCTAAAACAATGAACTTTCAAAAAATGGAAACTTGCTAAAAACTTTACAAAGTTCATGTTTCTAATTCTTAATTCATATAAAGATTTTTCTCAATCGAAGAATGATAGTCTGCAAACAAGGGTTTCAATCTTCATTTATTTACAGACATTTTAGAAATGAAACCAATAGATTCACAACAAGGGTTTTAGATTAAATCATAAACAACTCTAATGAAAATCAAATTTTCAAACAAGGGTTTCAACCTAACTGAATTCTAAAACAAATCAATCAACATAACAAGGACAAAATAATTTCACAAAAGAAACTATTGCACAAAACTCATGAGATCCTACTTGGATCTGATGCTAGATGATAGACACATAGAACTTGTAAATAGTTCTTTTTCTGTCAAAAGCCCTCTTTTTCAAAAATAGCTCCTCCAAACCTCTATAGGGAGAAATGAACTCCAATTTCCTGATAAAGATTTTCTCCCCAAATTTAGGGCTTTGATTTTGCAATCATACAAAAAGCCCTTTTCCTTTATTATTTTTATTATTTTAATTTCATGCACAACTTTTTGTAATTTAATTAAAACATATCTTATTAAACTAATGTTTTCTCTCTCTTATTAAATCATGAGACGCTTTTAAATAATACATTTATTAATTTAGCTAATAATATTACATAGAGTTTATTATTAAGATGAAACTCCTAAATAAATTATTATTAAATAAAATAAATATAAATATGTCAAAATAAGAACTTTAATAAAATATTTAAATTTAATCCTTTTATTTAATTAATTTCTCAATTAATTAAATCAATTAAATTTTGAATTTTCTTTATAAAATTTTCTTTAAATTGAATCATTAAATTATCTTTCAATTGTGATTTAATTATAACTCAAAATCACAACAAACCCACAAATCCAAATAGAACAACTCAACTGAAGACAAAGAACACAATCAAACCCTAAGGTCAAAGTCATGAGTTCATGTCACTTGACAAATTTGGATGGGTAAACAACTCAAATACTTGTCCCACTTTTCAGGACAATTGGCTTAAGTTAGGATTTGGACTCAAGATTTATCACCCCACTTATACCAGTGAGATACTATGATAGGGCACACTCATCCTAGCAATTCAAGAATGTCGATACCCGATACCTACAATCTGCATAAAATCTTAGCATATACATACACATATTATAATTTTGAACTAAACATGTAATTTCAGGGAGTGGTGCATTGTGTAGATCCTAACTAGTAGGTGACTATGACTCCCTCCCTCAACCACATCAGAAACATCAATAATAAAGTAAAACATACACATACACCATACACATTCAAGTATGGGCTAAGTAGCCATAAAACTACATATAAATCATTCATCTAACTAACATCATGTAATAACTGAAAATCTCTAAATGAACATACATGTATCATCATTGAAATAATCATAAACACATGAAATAGCTAAGTAAGTCAACACATATATAAACTAAGTATGAAATACATCTAATCAAACATGGTAATTAAGTACCACTAATCATAAAACAAGCCTAAATGAATTTGAAAAAACAAAATTGAAAAGTCAACCAAGGGTAGCCATTACATCCACTCCCCCTAGACTTAGGCTTACTCCTAAAAGCTTACAAGAATTTGACACTACAATCTAAAAATGTAATCTAGGGATAGGCATTACATCCACTCCCCCTAGACTTAGGCTTAATCTGGGAAGCCTACAAGAAAGATAAACCTAAAGCACTCACTATGTGGGTCCCATTGAACCCTTTCACCCTGTAGAAGGATAAGACTCCATTGAAAACAACCAAGCAAGAACATAATGCTCACAAAGTCAACAAAGACATATCACGTTAAAGAACACACATAAGAAAGTATGTCTAAAATCCAACTCACAATTTTTTCTTTTTTCTATGCTTTAAGTAATCAAGTATGAAGTTTTGAAGTGTTCAAGTTTGTAATAGATACATATAATAGTTTAAGTTTTGTTTTAGTTAGCTAGTTATCAACTAGTGGTGTACCAATAAACCCAAAGCTCCTAATGTAGAAACTCCAACTCTGATACCAGAAGCAAAACCATGCTAGGGAAGCCAAAAGAAGTTAATCTAGAGTTTCACTAAGTTTGTCAAACATTTTTTTTTAAAAGATAATAAACAACAACAAATATAATATAGTGGAAGCAATAATTCACATACATGCAACCATCATAAACCAATTACATCTCTTAAAGTTCCATGACGTTGAATCACATTCAAGATTAATTAATACTAAATCCAATATAGCACATAACCACATCAAAGAATAATCACAAGTACAAATCCATTTAAACAATATACAATCATATAAGATGCCACCTAGGAATAATAAAAAATGCTTAATCATCTAGTATAAAAGTCATAGGGTATGATAAGCTCAAAGAATATACATAATCAATAATATACAACATCTCATAAGATCTTTGATTATCAAGTATAATACAATAGAGGATAATCATCCAACATAAATTCAAGATCAGAAAGAATGGATCAACTGCATAGGTACATCCAATGGTCAAATCTCAATGGAAAAGGTAAAAATCACTACCACCCAACCTCGTAAAACCTAAATTTTCCACTCCCACTATCTTAAGGATATAAACTCAAGTTCCAAATGGGATATCAAATCACAAGTCATAACCAACATCTAGGTCAAGGAAATACTTGAAAATAGACTATCTCAAAGGGTACCAAGACACAAGTATCATCTAAATGTAGAGGCAATAAAGACATATAGAAAATCTACTATATAAGTGGGAAAGTGTCATCACATGAGCCAACTCTAAGGTTACCCTAGTAGCCTTTATGGACTCCAAACCCCTAGTGTCTCTATGTGGCATTAGTATCCTTTTGTATAGACAAGGCATACTAATAAGTCAAATCTAAGGTTACCCCAGCAGCCTCACAAGACTCTGGCCCACTAATGACTTTATGTGGAATTGATATCTTATTAATTCATTTAAAACTCATTTAATGAAATGTTATCACTTATTAAAACAACCTACAATGGGTTATCCAAGAAGCCACTTAGAGATTTGGTCTCCATTGCAAACCACTTCCCAACATGACATATAAATAATCTACTGCATCCTTAACAAAAGTAGTTCTCATAATAGTATAAACCACACATTAGTTCTTAAACAAGTAATTAGAAAGCACTAAAATATCATTGATCAAAATCAC
Organism: Cupressus sempervirens; assembly: GCA_028749045.1. NCBI lineage: Eukaryota > Viridiplantae > Streptophyta > Pinopsida > Cupressales > Cupressaceae > Cupressus > Cupressus sempervirens. The sequence goes on from CM053788.1 coordinate 30,759,048, forward strand.
AGATTTCACCAATACATCTTACTAGGACTGATCCAAAATCAAGTACACATATACCAACTCATGACATCACAATAATCACCTCACTCCTAAACAAGCAATTAGTAAGCAATCCAACGATAACTAATCAAAAATTCAAAAGTTATAATAGAAAAGTCATACCATTCACCTCAATTCTACATAAGAAACCGGAAAGCACAATAAAACATTTGATCAAACTTATCATAGAATACACATGACACATCACCATGGTTGGGTATAAAAGATCATAACCAAAATAAGCCATAACATAACCACAGAAAAAAAACCTCCAAGCCTTTGGTAAACATCTTGATTTGGTTAAAGAACTAAGTTCAACCTGAAACCCAACATGAAATATCATGCATCATATAAAGTACATAACAATTTCACTTTCATAACTCAATAGGTTTTGAAAACACAATAGTTCAATTTTCACTAAGGGTTTTCAAGTTTTCATTTTCACTTTCAAGTATTACAAGTTTGTTAAATTGCTCAAGTCCACATGAGTCTCAACACTCAACAAATCATAAAATTTGTTTAAACATAAAACCCCAAATGTAAAATAAAACACATCTCATTAGGTTTTCTTCAAACATAAGAGTTCAATATACAAACCGGGTTTTTTTTCTCATTTCCAAGTATTATAGTTTATAAATTTTTCGATTACAATTAGGGTTCATGTTTTCATCTTTCAAAAGTATTATAATTATCAAGGTTTTTAAATAAAAAAATTTCCCTAGCATTACAAATCATTTCTACATATTTGAACCATATAAAGACATCTAAGCTTATAAAAGAAAACATTAATTCTCCCAATTAATTGTTTTGATTTTTAATTTACTTAAAAATTATATTTAAATAAGAAAGTAGTAAATCAAATTTTCAAATAATTAAAGTTAAAATTTTAAAAATACTTATTAAAATTAATAATAATAATGATTATCAATTATTACCAAAATAATTTTAAATTTATTAAACTTTTGAAAATCTTTCCTAAAAAGGAAACCTTCTAAAAATGGAAACTTTCTCAAAATAGAAACTTTTTAAAAATGTAAACTGTTCAAAAATGAAAACCTGGTAAAAGAGAGAACTTTCCAAAAATAGAAACCTACTAAAACTAGAAACTTGTTTGAAATGGAAACCTACTAAAAGAAACTTTCCCAAATGGAAACCTGCTAAAAATTGAAACTTTCTCAAAATGGAAACATCCTAAAAATGAAAACTTTCTTGAAATAGGAGCTCGCTAAATATGTAACCTTTTCCAAAATGTAAACTTGCTAAAAATGAAAACTTTCTCAAAATGGAAACCTGCTAAAAATGAAAAATTTCCAAAAATGTAAACCCTTTAAATAATTTATAAAACAAGGGTTTCTAATTCTTAATTCATATATAGAGTTTTCTCAATCAAAGAATGATAGTTCACATACAAGGGTTTCAATGTTCGGTTGTTTACAAACATTTTAGAAATGAAATAAATAGATTCACAACATGTGTTTCAAATTAAATCATAAACAATTCAATAGCAGAAATTAAAATCCCAAACAAGGGTTTCAACCTAAATAAATTCTAAAATAGATCCATCAATCATGAAGAAGACAAAATAATTTCATAGAAGAAACTACTATGCAAAACTCACAAGATCCTACATGTATATGATGCCAAACGACAAACTCAGTGATTTTGCAAATAAATCTTGTTCTTTCAAAAACCCTCTTCTCAGAAAATGGCTCCTCCAAACCTTTGTAAGGAGAAATGAACTCCAATTTTCTAATAAAGAGTTTTTCCCAAAATTTAGGGCTTTGATTTGACAATCACACAAAAAAACCCCTTTATTATTTTTATTATTTTAATTTCATGCACAACTTTTTGCAATTTAATTTACATAAGCCTTATTAAATTAATGCTTTCTCTCTATTATTAAAACATGAGATGCTTTTAAATAATATATTTATTCATTTAACTAATAATATTATTTAGGGTTTATTATTAAAATCAAACTCCTAAATAAATTATTATTAAATTAAATAAATATAAATACTCCAAAATAATAACTCCAATATAATCTTGAAATTGAATCCTTTTATTTAATTAATTTTTCAATTAATTAAATATAATTAAATATTGGATTTTCTTTATAAAACTTCCATTAAATTAAATCATTACATTATCTTTTAATTATGATTTAATTATAACCAAAAATTACAATAGACCCACAAATCCAAATACAATAGCTCAACTGAAGACAAAGAACATAATCAAACTCCAGTGTCAAAGTCATGAATTCATGTCACTTGACAAATTCAAATGGGTAAACAACTTAGATACTTGTCCCACTTTTTAGGACAATTGGCTTAGGTTAAGATTTGGACTCAAGAATTATCTCCCCACTTATACCATTGAGATAGTGTAGTCAGGTACACTCATCCTAGCAATTCAGAGAATTCAATACCCAATACCTATAATCTATATAAAATTCCACCATGTACATACACATAAAATTCTAAACTAAATTGGCAATGGTAGGGAGTGGTGCATTGTGTAGATCCCAACTAGCATGTGACTACGACTCCCTCCCTCAACCACATTAGAAATGTCAATTATAAAGTAAAACATACATGTACAGAATACACATACAAGTATGGGGCAAGTATCCATAAAACTGCATATAAATCATTCATCTAACTAACAACATGCAATAATTGAAAATCAATAAATGAACATACATGTATCACCATTGAAATAATCATAAACATGTGAAATAACTAAGTAACTCAACACATATATAAATTGAGTATGAAATACATCTAATCAAATTTGGTAATCAAGTACTCCTTATTATAAAACATAATCTTATAATAAAAGAATCTAGCAAAACAAATCTAAAGAGTCAACTAGGGGTAGGCGTTTCACCTCTTTTGTCTTCTTTATCATACTTGAGAGGGGACGGTGGCATCAATTTCTCTTTGTACTGCACATATCTAAATGCATACATCTCTTTCTATCTTGTACATAGTTATAAGATATTAGTTGATATGGAACAAGTCTCACTAACATTAACTCATATTCATTTTACATGCACTTCATTGATTATGCAATCTTCTCAATTACTTCTCTCCTAATAGTGGCTATTTATTGTAAGATTTTTTATTTATAGATTAGCCATGTTATGAAATTTCTTATTAATTTTGAGTACACAGTAATTAATATTAATTGTGTGTGTGTGTGTGTGTGTGTGTGTGTGTGTGTGTGTGTATATATATATATATATATATATATATGTATATATATATATATATATGTATGTATATATATATATATATATGTATGTATGTATATATGTATGTATATATGTATATATATATATATGTACATATGTATATATGTATATACATATATGTATATACATATATGTATATACATATATATGTATATACATATATATGTATATATATATACATATATATATATATATATATATATATGATCAGTAAATGGTCAAAGCCTAATTAATTACTATTATTTATTGTAATTAATTATGTTAATGTGTTAAGCGAATTCAAACCCAAGACCTCCCAGTTCACAAGTTATCATTGTGTTATAGGCTCTTGCCTATTTAATAGAATATTATATTCTATGCACCACTATTTAGTTTTCAATTTTGTATCTTTGCAAGCATTCTTTTGATTTGCTAGCTAGACCTATGTAATTATAGTATCTCCATGATTCTTTAGAGAACTCTTCCTTTTTAAAATGCTAGAAGAATAATAATTTAAGATATTTTAATAGCTAAACTTCAACAACAACATGCAATTGTGGTCTTATTATTATTTTTTCTCTTTTTAATGATTATATCATTCAACCCTAAAAAAGTCTTAATAGTTAAGATCAACTTTAATTTTGTCAAAATGAACAACCATAATTATTTGTATGAAAGATGGTGCAAGAAGAAAGAGCTTGAGAAGTACTAGAGTTAGGGTTTGAGGGGGTTTTAATTTTGTAGAGGTTGAATTTGATGCAAAAATTAATGATGGTAATGGATTTTTGTTGTTGTTTTCCAAACTACTATTAGTGTATGTTGGTCATGGTTTTGTTTAGCATCTATTCGGGTTTTTTTTTACCTTAATATTTTTTTTTCCCTCTTTCCTTTAATTTATTTTTATTAGGATTTTTTTTCCTATGTTATTTTTTAAAAATTTACTAGAGAGACATTGTCCCTGTATTTTGTTGATCCCGACCGTCTTTGTGTTGGAAGTGGATGTTGTTATGAGAGGGGATGGGTGAATCAGAGTAAGGTATTTTAAAAACTTTTAATCATATGTGAATAATATATATACAACATTTATTCATGATTAGTTGATTTAAACAAGGGATGCACAATATAAGAGAAAGTGAATAGAACTCACAAAAGATAGAGACACAAGATTTATTTATGCCAAGTGGAAAAGCCTCCAAAATTCTTATGGTTTTGTCACAAAGAGAAAAACCACTCCATGTAAACCTATAACTTTTATTGACCAACAACATTCTTTACAACAATAGGTTCAACTCCATGTAAACCTATAACTTTTATTTAGCAACAACAACTTCAATTGCACTTCAATCCTTCTTCCTTTACAAAGTATTTGCATTCAAATCACTTACGTACATACTTATATGTAGGATATATAGACATACACTTATGCACAAAATAAATTTACGATCTTGCTTTCAGAATCTTAGTCAAGTATTCCATACATAAAGAAATATGCCTCTATTTTTCTACATATTTTACACAGACACATTCCCCCATATAGGGAGATACTGAAAGTAATTATGTGCTCATATTAGTTTCATCTATACAACTATATAAATTATTTTCTTTCAGAACTGAAAGTTTACAACTGTCATTAAGCCCTTGGGATTAAACAAATCACAATCCTTCAAATAGAAACTGGCAATGTCATTGCCATTTAAGATAAGTGGTTTCTTGTTTAGAAACTATTTCCAACTTATTTCATAGTTGGATTGACCTCTAAATCTTGTCTCTTATTTTAAAATAATAACTTTATGTAACCAAACATTGAATTGTCAATAACTTCCAAGATCATTCTTATATTCACAAACAAAGCTAAATGTATTTCAAACCTGGTTACTAAAACTAGGTCAATTAGGGAAACCAAAAAGAGAATTGTACATTTGTTTTTTAGAAACAATAATTAGTGTCTTCTTCTTTCTTATCAAGAATGTCACACAGATCTAACTCATGCATTCCTTATTCATAAATTGAAACAGCAAAACCCCCTTTTTGAATATCAAATAAGTACCCACAAAAATTCCTTTAAAAAACTCAATGTTGAATTATAAAGAAAGCAAATACATTAACACCCAATAGCGGAACATCAACATCTTGTAACAAAGAGATCATTATTCCCCAACTCTAACATTTATTTTCAGCATGAACCTTCAAACCAATGCTAGGAGAATAGAAGATGTAGCATACCTTTAGAGAAAAAAAAATCTTTACCATTGTTTACCCGACCGAAGGAGGAGTTTGGAGTCTCTTTCATAATGAAACCTTATCTCTGTCAAAATTGTTTATAAGAAATATCAGATAAAATGGCATCTTTTGCTGATTAAAAAAAATGCAAACATAAAACCGAAATAAACTCCCATCATTTCAAAAACATCTTAGTTATCCAAGGTTGTATGCAATAACCACCAGGTTTCCAAAAATTAGAGCAAAATACCTCTACTCATCTTTTACGGTGAGATAAGAATTCCTCAAAAACAAAAAAGAAACTTTATTTGGAGTCCTCCATACACCGTTGCCAAGTTGCAACATAACCACCAAGTTTGCGCCAGCATATGTTGAGTGAATTAACTCACATAAATATCTTGCCTTTACAATAAATGCCCATATGTGATCCTCTTAAAACTATATTCAAATCGCTTCTTACATCTTTAAAAAAAATCACAATATCAAAGTTCGCAAAGCTCAGTTTATCATTCAAAAGTATGTGAAATGCCAGCTCATTGTCAACTTTACGTAACACATTTTACATCAAGGGAAAACTAATATCAACACTTTGTTTGTAGCTGATTGGTTTGCATTTCCCTTATCTAGTAGTTGTATTATTGTAGGAACCATTTTAATATCCCATTCTAAAGGTTTTTTAAGCCTTAGCAAAACATAATTCTCGGGTTAAGAAAGTACAATAAAAAATACTTCTTGTGTTTTTGATAGTGTCAATTATTTAATTTGTTTATATAAAAGTAAGTGTTATGAGATCCTTGTTCAAATCTATGTATAATTAGGTTTTACATTCATGGTAAAACTTATGGTTTTCTATTATTAAGGTTAAGAAAGTCTTTCAAGAGCCTATTGTTTAAATTGTAAGGCTTAGGCCTATTGTTATTTAAGTTCATTCTTTTCATGGTGGTATCATGTTGGGATATTCTTATGAAATTGGTTTAGTACTTCCATATAATATTATATCTTATATGCAACTATTTTTCCATGTTAAGTTCCATATTCCTCTCAAAATAATTTTATAAAAGTCTTTTGAGGCCCTTTCAAAATTATTTTTCTTTTAGTTAAAATCATTAATCCTTATCAAATTTATAACATTATTTACTCTTAAAGGTCACTCAAAGATGTAATATAGTTTAAAGTGATATTTTTTGAAATGCCCATTCTAATATTTTGATGATGCAACGATAATAGTAAAATGTATATTTAAAATATAATATAAAAATGCTGACTTTTATTTCAGAATAGGGAATATATAGGTAGCCAAATATTGATAGGACATTATTATATGCATCTTAATCATTCAAATACAACATAGAATCAACAATTATTCTCTCATTTGTTGGCTTTCAACTAGTTCTTATATTTTCAGAAGAAAGATACCTATGCATAAGTTTTGAATGTTCAAAAGTTATAATAAAGTGGGTTTTTAAGTTTAATTTAAAATTAGTATTTGTTATTATCAAATATTGAAGATTAAAATGGCCAAAAGATGATAGAATACATGTTCATAAATCACTAAAATAGATTATAACAAAAATCATTACATGGATAGGGGAGGACAACATGTATTCTAATTTAAAAATCCTTCCTAATTATGATTTGATACATGGGAGAGTTGGAAAAATTATTAATTCGTTCAATTATCATGATGATGACACCTACTACCTTAGAAATGACTAACATTTATTGCATCATTATTAAGATGAGGTGTGTGAGTTTGGAGTATAAATATGTAATTAGCTATGATGTCCCTTAATATATTGGATGGTTTCGTTTATGGAGCTTTGTCTTTAATTTTAGTAGTTAGCATGTTCACCCATATTTTTCTCTACTACTCTGAGTGATCTTTATGGTCTTTATCTATTAGTCATGGGAAGTAACAAAAGGAGAGTAGAATTAATAAATTTTAATGCATGAAATAATGATTCCACTTTCTATTTTATATTCAAAAAAGGAAGGAATACTTATTTCCTTGAGCGTTTGCATGGCCATGATGTTACTATGACTAATGTTTTTATTCAAGATTGGGACTATTGCATAATCTTATGAGCCCTATTAAAATTATTAAAGTTTAAAGTCATTCACTTATTAAGAAACTATGTTTAGCATTTAGTATGAAGGTCTTTGTTTTATCTATAGAAGAGATTAAGTTATTTTAGGATAAGAAACTCACTAATCTAGTCATGAATGTATGGAAGAAGAGGTATGCAAAGACATATTGTACACTAATCTTGAGTGTGTGACTATGTAAATTTCAACTTAAGTACCACAAAGATCTCAAGAAATGCATAAAATAACAATAAACATAGAACACACTAATTATCATGGGGAAAATCCATAGAAGAGAAAAACCCCACCCTCTAAAATATGCATAATTATTGAGTTAAGGAAGGATTATGATACAATCCTAGTGCAATATATTACAAGAGTATCACCTCAAATCAAGCTCAAAGAGACCTCACTAGCATCCTTCTAGCAATAAGCCTTCCAAACAAAAGTCCATAATACAAAATCCTCCCCAAGCCCTCATTATATAGTAATTTTAGAACCTAGAAACAACTTGTGGTTTTACAATACCATCGGTAAAACTACCATGCCATGTGTTTCCCATTCTTGACAGTCCTATTTCCAAGATAAGAAAAACCTAGGTTAAAATAGTATTAGTATCCGTTGGTGTAAATACATACTTTACTATTTACACTTACTTAAGTTTACTTAGGTTAATGCATTATTTAATTATTTTGCATTATTTTATTATTTTTATTTGTGAGACATTGGAAGTTTGCACAACTTTTGACTTGTTATGTAGACAACATAGGAGTACACAACTCTATTTTAGTCTACAACACTGTTTTGCGTGTCCCACCCTTGTAGACTTATCCTCTCATCACCGCACTTACTTCCGTGCTTAATGGAGGATAACCCAATCTGGTGGACATGTGCTTGGTTGTATGACACTTCATGATGCTAACTTCTATGCATTTTAGAAGCTCTCCTGAGGCCTTTATATTCAGGCACTCCTAGTGTACTATGAGAAACCAATTATTGAATAAATTGTTATTCTGATCATACTCTCTCTCACTTTGGTCTACTGTGTGCTTGTGTTTGAGTTCTTAGTTCCTGGGTGAATTTTGCCCTTAGAAAAATTCTTACATGGTATAAGAGGATAGAGATTTTCTCATCACAAGCTGTTCAAGACCTCTTGCTTGCTTCATCACCTCAACCTGAAATCTAGAGTGTTGTAGAAATTAGGAGCGTCCAGCATCAGATCTAACCTCTCCATTGCATCCAAAATGCTGAACTAGTGAAAATTGACTATAAGCATGCCTACCTTGGCCCAAAGTCGATCGTGAGGCAATTTTTTTTTGCAAATCAGAACACGGAGGCCCCAATTTGCGGTATGGGTATGATCTTTTTTTGTAGATCTCATTGATTATTTTTGGAACTGTAATTTTTATTTTCTCTGTATTTAATTTTCGTCAACATATTTTGCGAAATTTTTTTTCCCTAGCAAAGAAAATTTTATTTGACAGACCCGGGCAATGACACCCCAGATCTGCCATTTGGAGAATATTTTTTTAATTCGCAGGGCATTTTATTAAATTGGGCTTCACAGTACTAAATATAGTGAGTACCCTTTTATCTAGTAGGAACAACTTTTAAATTTTCGGAGACAAATCCGCCGAACTCCCTAACAAGTAGCAGCCTAAATCCCAGTGACACCATAAACCTCTCCAGCCCAGATCTCCGTTAATCCCGGTGGCTCGCTGCATTTGACATGCATTCCACAGCCTTTCCTTTTTAAAGAGTCTACAACCAACTCTACAGACAATGTCGGACTAATGTCCCATATCGAAATTAATCACCGACCTGTGCACAATGATTTCTTGGTAGATATCTCGCGACAACTCGCAAGAGTTTTTGGCAACAACTACAAACTCCAATGTGGGAAATACCTCCACATGGCAACGACTACCAACCTTTGTGTGTCACCCTCCACAGCGGACCCACTCAACAGTAACTTCCTGCCCCTTCTGCCACGTAGAGCCCATTCATAGGACAGACCATGATTTCCATAGGTTGACACATCATTAGCTAGATAGCAGCCGCGTGGGTTGTTCTTCTGCCTCTGCCACACAGCTGCACCTAGTACCATGTGGACTATGCCACATAAGCGTACAAGTTAGCACCCTTGCCCAATCAGTCAAGACTGCCACGTTACCCATGGAACCCAAACTATTTTGCCACATTAGTGTATAGAAATTGACATGTGTCTAGTCTGTATAGTACAGATGCATTACTCAGCGTGCCACGTCGCCCAAGGAAATTTGTTTTGCTGAAATCATCATTTCACTGGGTTAAAATTGACGCCTATTTGGAAATCATTCCAAGGCATTTTTCAACTACATTGATGGTCATTTGACTGTCAAATTTAGACTCATAGTTTCTCCTCTAGACCCCTCTCCAGATTGCTTTTCAGTTTGGCAACCTGACTTTGCGAGCTTGCATCTCAAACATCCAAACTCTGATTCAGGTGCAATTTTTTTTGAAATCAGGTAGAATTTCTTGAATGTTTTAGTGGTGGTGTTGATTTTTGGTTTTGGTGCACAAATTTTGTAGAAATTTCATTCCTTGGTGACTGTACCTACAAAATCTTGCATTTTGCAACTTCAGAAGCTCCGTACGGGCACATCTAGTCACTTTTTCAGGTTCTATTTTTTTTGAAAGTGCATTTTTTTTGTCTACTTTCTAGATTTGAAGTTAGATTCTAGGGTTGTGTGGACAAATTTCTCACTTTCAAAATTAGGCCTTCTTTGGCATTGTAAAGCTTTGGTTCTTTTTCAAAATTGTTGTAAATCTAAGCTACAGTGCTTAAGTGACAAATTTTAGCCTTATAAGGTAGTTGTAAAAGCAAAATTAGAAAGTCCACTTTGTTCATTTTCACAAGTGGCTCATTGTAAATGCACTACTTATAAAGTGCCAAAGAATCTTTTTTGGGGGGGTCTTTTGATTGAGTGAAAAGGGGGGCTGTGTACTATGTTTTTGTGTGTCTCTCTTGTGCTCTTTTCATTTCTGCATCATGGGTTTTAAATGTCCTCCTTTAATTTCACACAACTATTCTACATGGAAAGATATTGCATGGAGTAGATTAATGGAAAAAGGATATAATTTATATGTTGATGGTACAATTACCAAACCTACTAATACTAAAGAACTCATTGATTGGACAAAACAAGACCGACAAGCTTGAGGTGTTATTAGGAGTTGTGTACATGGGGATCTTCTCTTTCACATTAAAAATTGTTCAGAATCCAAAGAAGCTTGGGATAAACTTGAATAGTTGTATGGTAAAGTGGATGAAGAAAAGGGATTTCAGATTGAAGATGATCTACTTCTCTTGGATCCTAAAAATTATAACACAATTCAAGCTTATATCATCAAAATAAATGAGTATAGGGCACTTCTAAAATATTGTGTATATCCCATTAAGGATGATAGGTTGATGCATCACATCCTTAAGAAGCTACCTTCTAAGTACACCAACTTTGTTTTGAGATTTAATACTCATAGGTTGATAATGGGATCTACTTACCAGAAGCCTTCCTTCGCTGGATTTGCAGACATGTTGATTATTGAACAATCTCACTTGGTGCATTTTGGCCTTCTCAAGTCATCTAAGATCAAAGCCATAGTGGCTAGTGATGATCACAAATCTAGTCAAGGGGGAAACAGCAACAACAAGAAGAAGTAGTGGAAGCAGAAAAATAATTTAAGACACAACACTCCTCCTCTCAACAAGGTGGTTCTTCTTCCAACAAGAAGGAAAGTAATGGCAAGAAGGACAAACTCTTTTATGCATACTATAAAAAGCCAAATCATGATGAGAATCAGTGCAAAACAAAAAAAATTGATGAGTTAGAAAATCTACTCAAGGAGAACAAGATTCAAGTGCCAGGTACTTCCAAGGATTCTACTCGAACCTCTTCGAATGGTAAAGGTCAAGCACTTATGGCAAACACAAATTCTTCTTCGAAATGGATACTTGACTCAGGTGCCTCTTACCACATGGGTTCTTCAAAGGAAGACTTTTCCTCATTGAAGCAGTCCAAGGTACCACACATCTTCATGGGAGATCATGCTAAAATGAAAGTTGAAGGGAAAGGACATGTTGAAATGGAAGATGGGGAATTCAAAGACGTTATCTATGTTCCAAATCTAAGCTCTAATCTCATATCAGTTTACCAAATCACTCACCTTGGAGATGGTCATAAGGTTGAGTTCCTTCTCGATTCAGTGATGGTGCAAAGTCTTAAAGATGATTCATTGGTAGTAGTTGGGAAAGTCAATAATGAAAAGAGGTTATACTCCTCCCACTTTGTGCCTAAGAGTCCTTCCTAAGCCTTGTTAACTCACTCTACTTCAAACAACTTATGGCATGAGCGGTTTGGTCACCTTAACTTCTGCTCTCTTCAGCAACTTTGCTCACAACACATGGTCAAAGGTCTACCTAATATCAACTTTTCTAAGGGACATTGTTCATCTTGTTTAGTGGATACGAATCTCAAGGAGAAGTATCATAAAGGGAAGTCTTCTCAAGCTCTAGTTGTTCTTCAACTTGTTCAGATAGTATTAGCAGGACCCTTTGCGGTGACTTTAGTCAGCCAAGGTCACTACATACTCACATTTGTTGATGAATTTTTGAGATTCACTTGGGTCTTCTTCCTTCATCACAAGAATGAATTGGTTCATAAGCTTCAAGATTTCAAGACTCATGTTGAACACAAGTCAAGGAAAGCCATCAAAGTATTAAGGGTGGACAATGAGAACAGATATGTTGACATAAGACTTAAGACATTTTGTAGAATTGAGGGGATTGATCTTCAAAATTCACCAGCATTCAGTCCGCATAAGACTGATGTTGCAGCTATGAGGATTAGGACTCTCAAAATCATGGCAAGTTGCATGATTAAGGCCAAGTCTCTCAATCCTACTCTTGAAGTTGAAGCCATTAGTAGTGCTACTCACATACTTAATAGATCTCCTCATCTAGCCTTAAATGGAAAGACTCCTTCTGAGGCATGGTGTGGTAGAAAACTAGTTGTGAGTCACCTTAGAGTCTTCAATTGTCCAGCATGGGCAAGCGTTTCCTCCATGAGTTGCAAGGCACTGACATCTAGGCCTTGTACCTTTATCGGTTATGAAGACAATGTGAAGGCTTTTAGACTTATGGATCCAGAGACTCATGAGATCTTTGTGGAGAAGGACGTTCATTTTGAGGAAAGTTCACCAAGCTTATCCTCTATTCCTCTCCACACATCATACACAGTGGAAACTGATAGTGACACCAGCGATAGTGCTTCGACAAGTTCAGACACATGGAGTTCTATCGACAGTTGTAGTGAGAAGTCACATCAGTCTAGTCCACGTGCTTATATTGCAATAGTGAAAGGTCCAACATAGCATGGTACATCTCATTTTCCAGCTCTAGCTTCACTTGACTTGGGAGACAGACTTGAGGACTTACATCTTCTCATTGATGATGATTCTTCTACAGTTGTTGGGAGGGCTCACTCTGACCCTCATGTCCATTCTTGACATGATCAATCTAAATAGGTTGGCATGATTGTGGATCCTTATGAAAAAAAATTAGTAGAGGTCTCTTTGTCAGTTGAGGAGACAAATGGTTCAGTGGAATAGGTTCAACAAACATCCTTGATAGATCTACATTCATTCTTTTCAGCACAGTTGGAAGGGGTGAACTTCACCATTAGTACATGGATACTTGAGCAAGTTTTAGGGCCAGGATACATCTTCTGTAGTGTACCTTTTCCTTTGTTTCTTCCTAAGGGGAGGAAGACCATTCTGCATTCATGGACCAGCTTCTTCAACAGAGCAAATTTCACTTGTTGGCATTCTTCTTTTGGGGGGGAAGCCTATTCTATCTCTCTTCCTTCTCTTATTCTCTTATGTATATATTGGATGTATGTTGTAATGGGGGTTCCTGATTACTCCATCCATCGATGCATCCTTACTTATCTCTCTTTTTGGGGGAGGGTTTTTCCAATGAGATTTTCCCTCTTTCCCCACTTTATGGGAGATTGCATTTTCATTATGTAAATGGGTACCTAATATGGCCTAGTAGTCGGGACCCATTATGCATCTTCATCCTAGTTCATAAGCTTAAGGGCATTCTCCTAAGTTGCACTTAAGGGGGGGTGTTGGTGTAAATACATACTCTACTATTTACACTTACTTAAGTTTACCTAGGTTAATGCATTATTTAATTATTTTGCATTATTTTATTATATTTGTGAGACACTTGGGAGTTTGCACACCTTTTGAGTTCTCATGTAGACAACACATAAGTACACAACTCTATTTTAGCACATGGTGTCTACAACACTATTTTGCATGTCCCACCCTTGTAGGCTTATCCTCTCATCACTGCACTTACTTCTGTGCTTAATGGAGGATAACCCATATCTGCTGGACATGTGCTTGGTTGTATGACACTTCATGATGCTAACTTCTATGCATTCTAGAAGGTCTCATGAGGCCTTTGTATTCAGGCACTCCTAGTGTACTATGAGAAACCAATTATTGAATACATTTTTATTCTAATCATACTCTCTCTCTCTCTTTGGTCTACTTTGTGCTTATGTTTGAGTTCTTAGTTCCTAGGTGAATTTTTCCCTTAGGTAAATTCTTACAGTATCCAAAAAAAATTCCCCTAGTTTTGACTCTTACAACTATCATGAAACATATGATCTATTCTCTAAAAATGGCCATATTATATTCTACTATGGATGACCAACCTTTTGTTAGGATTAACCTTACATAGAGATAATGATTACATGCAAATATAACCAATAATAGAAAATAAGAGATCACATAGAAGAGAATAGAAGACACCAAGATTTAACATGGTTCACCTATTTGCTGGGCTACATCTGACAAATAGAAAATCCAATATTACAATGATCTAGTGATTAAAACTCGATTAAAATCCATAATTCCTTTAAATAGCTCAATACTATTGCAAGAAGCAATTTTCTCATCATACCTTATTAAACAATCCCTAACCCTAAGCCCTTTTATACAAGTATTTTTGTTGGTTTAGGGTTAAAATTAGTTACAACATGTCAGTCATAAATTGGTGAATAATTTATGAAGTATGTATAATACTTCCCTAATTAGTAACCATAAACTAACAATCTCCCACTTGGGGACTGATCAAACTCCACACTAGACAATAATCTCCCACTTGGAGACTGATCCTGTAGTAATATAGCTATCACATGGGGCTCCCATTGGATCAAACCACCCTAGATTCTATTATTATTTTATTCTCTTTAGACTAGAAGACCAATTGAATTTGAAGAGGAATTCAACTTCTCCCTTGTCACTACCTTTATAAACATATCTATTGGATTGTCATCTATATGTATCTTGTCCAACTTTAACTATTCATTACCCAAAACTGACCAAATGAAATGGTAACACAACTAAATATGTTTTGTCTTTGAATGTAGAGCAGAATTCTCTTCAAGATGAATGGCATTCTATCTATCTGTAAACAAATAATTATCCTTCTGAGGGTGTTCCAATTCTTCTAGGAAGAACTAAAGCTATATCATCTCCTTGGCTTCCTTTGTAGCAATAACATACTTTGCCTTTGTAGTGGATAAAGCATTAACCTTTTTCAATGAAGAAACCCTACTCATGGTTTCCCCAACAATAGTAAAAACATAACATGTAGTACTCTACCTATTATCAATATTCCCTACCAAATTTGAGTCAACATAGCCCTATAATTTAGTAGTAGAGCCCCCAAAATATAAACACTTACTAAATGTTCCTCTCAAATATCTAAGAATCCATTTTACTACATTCCAATGCTCAATTCCTAGATGACTCATATACCTACTAACAACTCCCACTACATGTGCAATATCTAGCCTAGTACATACCATATCATACATCAAGCTTCCTATAGGTGAATCATAACATAGCTTGGACATCTTGTCCTCCTCTTCTTGTGTCTTTGGACACATCTTCTTTGTCAACTTCAAATGACCAGGTAAAGGTGTGTTGATAGCTTTAGCATTCTCCATAGAGAAACATTGCAACACCTTCACAATATAATCAGCTTGAGATAATGTCAATTTCCTATTCTTTCAATCTTTGAAAATTTTCCTACCAAGGATTTGTTTTGATTCCCCCAAATCCTTCATAGTGAATGCATGTGCTAACTATCGTTTTAGCCCTTTAATATGATCCATGTTAGACCCAGCTACAAGCATATCATCAACATATAAACATAAAATAATGTAACTATCATCATCCAAACTTTTAAAATAAATGCAATGATTTGAATGAAACCTACTATATCCATACTCATGCATAAAGTTGTCAAATTTCAGATACCATTATTGAGGTGCTTGCTTCAAGCAATATAAAATTTTCTTCAATTTTCACACTAAGTTCTCCTTAGCTTTGACCTATATATATATCTCTTCATCCAAATCACCATAAAGGAAGGTGGTTTTAACATCAAGCTTCTCTAAATTCAAATATTCAATAGCCACAATAATTAAAACACTATGAATAGATGTCATTTTAATGATAGGAGAGAATATCTCATCAAAATCAATGCCTTTTTTCTATGCAAATCCTTTTACCACTAACTTGCATTTTAATCTTTTCTTACCTTCATTATCTTCTTTCAACTTGTAAACCCATTTATTCTGTAAAGCCTTTTTACCTACAGGCAACTTGCATAAATCCCATGTTTTATTTTTCAGCAAAGAGTCTATTTCATCTTTCATTGTAGACTCCCACTAAATCTTAGAATCCAACTGCATAATTTCATCATAATATTCAGGTTCACCATCATCCATTAGTAAAATAGAGTATAAAGAGGGAGAAAAATTTTCTAGTGGTCTACTTAGCCTTGTTGACCATCTAACATTCACTGGGATGTGTGATATTTATTGTTGCGGTTGTTGAACATCATGAGGAATTGCTGGAACATCATCTTTTAGAGTATCATGCTACACTACATAATCATTTAATTTTTTCTCATGTTGCTGCAATATATCTTTGTACAACACTTTCTCATTGAATATGACATCACTACTTCTTACAATTTTAAAATTTTCAAAATCCCAAAGCCTATAACCAAATTCATCAATGTCATATCCAACAAATACACATTTATTGGACTTAGCTTCTAGCTTGGTTCAATTTTTAGAATCTATATGAGTAAATGCTTCACAACTGAAGGTTTTGAGAAAAGAATAACTCACCTTCTTATGAATCTATGTTTCCTTTGAAATACCACAACCCAAAGTAGTAGAGGGACCTCTATTAATAAAATATAAATCAATTATTGATAGTGTCTACCACATGTTTAAGGGTAACCTTACATGCAACCTCATGCTCCTTGCATGCTCCATTATAGTCCTATTCATGCATTTAGCCACTCCATTTTCCTATGGAGTCCTTTGAACAATTTTTTGTCTATGAATACCATTAGTGGAGTGATAATCTTCAAATTCATGACCGCAATGCTCACCACCATTATTGGATTTGAGACATTTTAATTTCTTACTAGTCTCTTAACCAAGCATTTCTATTTCTTAAAAGTTTTAAACACATCATATTTTTGTCTAAGGAAATAAATCCATAATTTTCTAGTTGCATCATCAATAAATGTAACATAATAATGAGAACCACCAATGGAAGATACTTGAGCTGGTTCTCATATATCTATATGCACAAGCTCTAATTTCTCACTTTTATTTTCCTTTCTAGTCTTCAAAAAGCTCACTCTCTTTTATTTTCCATACACAAAACTTTCATAGAAATCCATATTAACACATTTTAGACCTATTAGAACTTTCTTTGAATGAAGTACTTTCTCACTTATGTGCCTAGGTCTGTCGTACCACAACACTATATCAGAATCTACAACAGCTATTTGTTCTACTTGTTCAACTGCAACAACTATTTGTGAACATTCATTTTTTTTTGAAACAATCAAAGTAGAAGGAAAATATTGTTGGATATAATTAAGTAATTGTGTATTGTCTTTGATGTTACACAAATGCCATATCAGTTATCAGACAGAGTCTACCGAGTTCTGTCGGTCAGGAAAATAGTTTACAGAGTATACCAAGCTTAGTCGGTCAGTAAAGCCTTTTGCAGTGTATACCGAGCGTTCCTGTATGTCACACGGTGAGTTAGTGTTAACTGAGTTCGCATGGTAAGATAAGGAAAGTTTAGTTCTTACCGAGATCACTCGGGTATCAAAGGATTTTGTAGCGGACGGTTAGTATTAACCGAGTTCGCACGGTAAGCTAAGGAAAGCTTAGTTTTCACCGAGCTCACTCAGTAGTCGAAGACAACTTTTATCAAGTCTAGTCGGTTTCCAAAGGAAGTGGCAGGTTTACCGAATTCCCCGGTAATTGTAGTTTTTACCGAGTTCTGCCGGTTAACATAGGAAGCAGTTTTTTTTTTGAGTAGCGTCGGCCAGTGAAGAATTTTCTTTTGATTATTAGTTCAAGCCGACTTTGGAATATGTTTTGTCAAGTTGGTTGGGCCGACCTGGTATTATGTATAGTATATAAAGAGGTGCTCAAGATGCGGAAAAGTGTGGAATAAAGAGTGTATACGGATAGTGCAAGGAAGTGCAAGGAAGAGACTTGTATGTGCCTAAGCAGAGTTGAGCAGAGAGAAATCTTGAAGCTGCAAAGATATATTTAATCAGTAAGGATCTTGTGGAGCTAAACTGAGATCTGTATTCAACAAGATAAGTTGCATGTATTTTCAGATCATTCATTGTTGCTTTCTAACCATTGTAACAGTGATTCCAAAATCTTCTAACAGAGTTGGTTTAACAGCCATTCCATAAATCCTTTAACAGGGTGGCAATTTAGTTGAATTGTTCTAAAGACCTCTTACAAGGCCACTCCTAACAGGGTGATTAAATCCTCTAACAGGGTCACACCTAAGAGTGTGTTTTGTAACCTTTAACAGGGTTGGCTCCTAACAGGGCTCACTTCAGAAGAGTGAAAATTGGTGACTAGTTGCTAGTGGTTTTTCCCATATTGGGTTTCCACGTAAATCTGGTGTCTACTATGTTCATGATTACTTTCTTTTGCATGGTCGCTTATTTCAGTAAATGCTTAACAAATTAACTAAACATCTATCAAGTTTTAAGCAGTAATTTATGTGTTTACCGAGTAGCAGCAGCAACTAAGTTTAAGGCATCTTTGGGACTGTTGAATTTGTTTTTGTGGTAACTGATTCACCCCTCCCCTCTCAGTTACCCCATCTTCATTTTCCAACAATTGGTATCAGAGCTTTTGGTGCTTGCAGGAGGAGATTTCAAAGATCTAAGCCAAAGATCAAGATGTCTTACAAGAGGAAAATCCCAAGGCTTAATCGAAACAACTTCTCAGCATGGCAGGGATTAATGAGACTTCATCTAGCTTCCATTGGTGACACTGGTCTGAAATATCTTGATGAGAAATATGTAGAACCATCAGGTACATTATCAGTCAATGACATTTCTATAAAGAAGACTCATAACATTATGATGATTGATATTGCATCTGCCTTGAGTTATGAAGAGTTTGATGATGTCAAGGACTGCACTACTGCCTATGAAATTTGAGAAAGACTGAAAGAGATCTATGGTGGAGATGACAATGTCAGAAGAGCCAAAGCTGAAAGTCTGAGAGGACAGTTCGATCAGATGAAAATGAAAGAAGATGAAAACATTGGCAAATATGTTGAAAGAATTAAAACATGTGTTAGTGCTATCAAAGCTTCTGGAGGAAGTATCAATGAAGAGACAGTCATAAGTAAAGTTCTTAGAACTCTACTTCCAGTTTATGCCATCAGGGTATCAGCCATTCAAGAAAGAAGGTGTGAGGCTAATCACAAGATAAACCTAGAGGCCATAGTTGGAAGATTGACAGCATTTGAACTAGATAATTTTGACAATTATGTTCTAGCTGCAAAGAACATTGAGTCTGCATTTGAAGCCAAGCTTTCACTCAAGGACAAAGGCAAGAAGAAGAAGGAATCTTAGTCAGAGAGTGAAGATCAATCAGATCAGAGTTCTGACAGTGACCTTGAAGTAATTGAAGCTCTACTTGCAAGGAAATATTCAAGAGGAAGAGGTAAATACAAAGGTAAAGTACCCCTAATCTGCTTTTCATGTGAAGAAGTCGGTCATATTGCTGCAAGGTGTCCAAAAAAGAAAGATAAAGATGAAAAGAAAGATAATAAATGGAATAGTAAGAAAGATCTCAAATCATTTAAGGATAAAAGTAAGAAATCATGTTTTATGGCTAAAGATTATAATGATTCTAATGATGAAGAAGAGGATGAGATTGTTTACATTGCTGTAAAAGATGAATCTGACAATGAAGAAATGGCACTCATCTCTCACATAAGTAAGAATGATACATGGATCATTGATAGTGGCTGCTCACATCATATGACTAGAGATAAAACAAAGTTTGATCAATTTGAAGAGTATGATGGTGGCAGTGTAAGATTTGGAAACAATGAACCTTGTTGCATCAAAGAAAAAGGAAGAATCACTCTAACCCAGGAACTTGTATGTGATAATGCTTATTGGGTAGAAGACCTAAAGCACAATTTTTTGAGTGTGGCACAGTTACTCAACAATGGACTCAAAGTAGAATTCATCCAAGGCAAAGCAAGACTGCTGAACGGTAAAGGAAAGCTGATTGGATCTGTTACTCAAACTAAAGGTAACTTGTTCTATCTTGAACTTGATGAACATTCATGTTTTATTGCTCAAGTAGAAGAGAGTTGGTTATGGCATAAAAGGTTATGTCATGTGAATTTTGACAATTTGGTAAAGATAAGCAAATTCAAGAAAGTGAGAGGCATTCCTGATTTAAAGAAACCAGAGGTCGGTTTATGCAAGAATTGTCAAATTGGAAAGATGGGTAAGTCTAGTTTCAAAAGAAAAAATTATCAGTCTGAAGATTTATTAGAAATTGTGCATACTGACTTATGTGGACCTATTGAAACTGAAAGCTATACTGGTGAAAAATATTTTATTTTTTTTGTTGATGATTATTCAAGAATGATGACCATCATGTACCGAAGGAAAAAATCAGAAGCATTTGAAAAGTTCAAATGGTATTTGGCAAGAGTAGAAAAAGAAACAGGGAAAAGATTGAAATGCCTAAGGTCAGACAGAGGTGGTGAATTTATTTCACATGAATTCAATAACTTTTGTATTGAAAGAGGAATCAAAAGATAGGTTTCAGCACCAGGTACTCCTGAACAAAATGGCATAGCTGAAAGAAGGAACAGATCCATCATGGATTGTGCAAGAACCTTGATGATAGAAAAGAATGTTGCTATCAAATACTGGAAGGAGGCTATCAGTACAGCAGTTCATACCTTAACCGAGTACAGTTGAAAAAAGACTCATTCAAAACTCCCTATGAATTATGGTATGGCTATAAACCCAATGTAAGTTATCTGAAAGTATTTGGAAGCAAATGTTATATCTTGAAAGAATCTAGAAAAGGTAAATTTGATGTAAAAGGTGATGAAGGTATATTTCTTGGATAATCATGCAAGAGTAAAGCATATAGATGCTTGAACTTATCTACTCACAAAGTCATAGAGAGTATACATGTGAAAGTTGATGAGTTTGCAGAAAAGACTGAAAAAGAAAGCAGAAGAGAACCAGAAGATTGCAAAAGATTCATCTTCAGTGAACCGGATATAATATCAACTGCATCAGAAAATCAGAAACTTTCTTCTACCGAGTCATCACTAACCGAGTTGCAGGAAACATCTACCGAGCCAACATCTACTGAGCCAACATCTACCGAGTCAGAGAATACCGAGTTAGAGATTATCGAGCCAGAGGTAACCGAGCATGTGCATACCGAGCCAGTTGATAACGAGCCAGACCAAACCGAGCATGAAGGAGAAATGCAAGAAGATAACGACAAGATTCATCCAAAAGGAAAAGAACCTGTTCTAGCCAAGTATGTCAGGAGACATCATTCAGCAGATCAGATCATTGGAAATAAATTTGAAAGAACCATCACAAGAAGTAAGTTGAAAGGTACTTGTTTACTTGCTGATTTTGAACCTAGAACTGTCAAAGATGCATTAGAAAATGATAATTGGATTGAAGCAATGAATGAAGAAATAGAGAAGATAGAGAAAAACAAGACATGGACTCTTGTACCCAGGCCTAAAGACAAAAATGTAATCGGTACAAAGTGGGTTTTCAGAAATAAGTTGGATGAAAATGGTAAAGTATCAAGAAACAAAGCTAGATTAGTGTGCAAAGGATATTCTCAAGAGGAAGGCATAGATTATGGAGAAACTTTTGCTCCCGTTGCTAGATTGGAAGGTATTAGAACCTTATTAGCATGTGCTTCTTACAAAGGATTTAAAGTTTATCAGATGGATGTCAAGTCAGCATTTCTAAATGGTATACTGGATGAAGAGGTCTACATTGAACAACCTGAAGGTTTTATAGATCCAGATAAAAAGAACATGGTTTGCAAATTGCACAAGGCACTGTATGGTCTGAAACAAGCCCCTAGAGCATGGTATGAAAGATTGCATAGCTATCTTATTCAAATTGAATTTCAAAGAAATATTGATAACAGTAGTTTGTATATCAAGGAAGGACCAGAAAATAAGATTGTCCTGGCAAAAATATTTGTAGATGATACTGTTTTCACGGGGAATGATGATCTTTGCAAAGAATTTTCAGAACAAATGAGCAAAGAATTTGAAATGTCAATGTTCAGTGAAATCAAATTCTTTGTTGGACTTCAAATTCAGCAGAACAAGAATGGCATCTACATCACTCAAGCAAAATACATCAAAGAGATATTGAAAAAGTTTGGTATGGAAGACTGTAAACCAGTTGGAACTCCCATGTGTACTGGACTAAAACTTACCAAAGAAGATGATTCAAAGGAAATAGATCAGACATTGTACAGATCTATGATTGGAAAGTTGCAATATGTAGTTCATACTAGGCCAGATATTGCTCTTGCAGTTGGAATTATGGCAAGATTTTTAGCCAAACTAAGAGAAAATCACATGATGGCAATCAAGAGGATAATGAGATATTTGAAAGGAACTGAAGATTATGGATTATGGTATATATTTGGAGGAAACCTAGACTTAAAAGTGTTTACTGATGCTGATTGGGCAGGAAACCTTGACGATAGAAAAAGCACAAGTGGAGGTGCATTATTTCTTGGAAAGAGGGTGGTTTCTTGGACAAGCAAAAAGCAAAATTGTACATCTCAATCAATAGCAGAGGCAGAGTATGTTGCTGCAGCAGTAAACTGTTCTAATATTGTTTGGTTCAAGCAATTGCTACAAGGCATGAAGATGGAAATCAAGGAACCAGTTGTCATGTTTTGTGATAATACAAGTGCAATCAACATATCTAAGAATCCAGTAATGCATTCTAAGACTAAGCACATTGCAATCAAGTATCACTTTGTCAGAGAATTGGTGCAGGACAAGGAAATCAGATTGGAATATGTCCATACAAAGGAACAGATTGCTGACATATTCACAAAGCCTTTACCTAAGGATGCATTTTTGTATCTCAGAGGTAAGTTAGCGGTCATTCCCCTATCTGAAGTTCACTAAAAATAAGTTTTAGTGATGCATCAGCTCTTACAAAATTGAGCAATCATCAGTTGATGCAGCAAATCAAGGAAATATTGCATATGAATCAGTACTAAAGGTACAATAAAATTCATTGAAATTAGATTGTCTTTGGCATGTGTTGTCAAAGAGGGAGAGTTTTACTATCATATCTTTCCAAAATTTGATTATGTAATTCCTTCACAGAGGGAGATTACTGTAAGAGGGAGAGTTCTCTATCTTAGAGGGAGAATTGTTAATTATGTTGTGTTGCTGTAGACTTGCTTTCAAATTTCATTTCTACTATGACATGTTGTGTTGCCATCAAATGCCAAAGAGGGAGATTGTTGGATACAATTAAGTAATTGTGTATTGTCTTTGATGTTACACAAATGCCATATCAGTTATCAGACAGAGTCTACCGAGTTCTGTCGGTCAGAAAAATAGTTTACAGAGTATACCGAGCTCAGTCGGTCAGTAAAGCCTTTTGCAGTGTATACCGAGCATTCCTGTATGTCACATGGTGAGTTAGTGTTAACCGAGTTCGCACGGTAAGATAAGGAAAGTTTAGTTCTTACCGAGATCACTTGGGTATCAAAGGATTTTGTACCAGACGGTTAGTATTAACCGAGTTTGCACAGTAAGCTAAGGAAAGCTTAGTTTTCACCAAGCTCACTCAGTAGTCGAAGACAGCTTTTACCGAGTCTAGTCGGTTTCCAAAGGAAGTGGCAGGTTTATCGAATTCCCCGGTAATTGTAGTTTTTACCGAGTTCTGCCGGTTAACACAGGAAGCAATTTTTTTTTGAGCAGCATCGGCCAGTGAAGAATTTTGTTTTGATTGTTAGTTCAAGCCGACTTTGGAATATGTTTTGTCAAGTTGGTTGGGCTGACCTGGTATTATGTATAGTATATAAAGAGGTGCTCAAGATGCGGAAAAGTGTGGAATAAAGAGTGTATACAGATAGTGCAAGGAAGTGCAAGGAAGAGACTTGTATGTGCCTAAGCAGAGTTGAGCAGAAGGAAATCTTGGAGCTGCAAAGATATATTTAATCAGTAAGGATCTTGTGGAGCTAAACTGAGATTTGTATTCAGCAAGATAAGTTGCATGTATTTTCAAATCATTCATTGTTGCTTTCTAACCATTGTAACAGTGATTCCAAAATCTCCTAACAGAGTTGGTTTAACAGCCATTCCATAAATCCTTTAACAGGGTGGCAATTCAGTTGAATTGTTCTAAAGACCTCTTACAAGGCCACTCCTAACAGGGTGATTAAATCCTCTAACAGGGTCACACCTAACAGTGTGTTTTGTAACCTTTAACAGGGTTGGCTCCTAACAGGGCTCACTTCAGAAGAGTGAAAATTGGTGACTAGTTGCTTGTGGTTTTTCCCATATTGGGCTTCCACGTAAATCTGGTGTCTACTGTGTTCATGATTACTTTCTTTTGCATGGTCGCTTATTTCAATAAATGCTTAACAAATTAACTAAACATCTATCAAGTTTTAAGTAGTAATTTATGTGTTCACCGAGTAGCAGCAGCAACTAAGTTTAAGGCATCTTTGGGACTGTTGAATTTGTTTTTGTGGTAACTGATTCACCCCTCCCCTCTCAGTTACCCTATCTTCATTTTCCAACAAATCTGACCGATAGAAAGATATAAGGTGCTTACTTTCACATATTTTGGTACTGCAAGGGAACCTTTTGAAATTTTCCAATTTTTATCATTAAAAGAAATTACACAACCCTCATCATGGAGTTTCCTTGTTGAAATTAAATTACTACTTAGCCTTGGAACATGTCTTACCTCATGTAGTAGCCAATGATTCCTATTCTGCAACTTAATTTTAAGTTTTCTCTTTCCAACAATCTGATAGGGTTCATTATCCCCCAAATAAACAAGCCCACAATCCCCTTTGACATAATCAATGAAATAACCTCTATGAGGTGTAGCATGAAATGAGCCACTAGAATCTAAAACCCATGAATCATCAAAAATTTCTAAAGAAAAAAAAAAATCACCCTCTTCGAATTTGTTACTTACCACATTTGCCTCTTTGTTCTCTTTCAATTTATCTCCTTCATTTTTCTTTTCTATCCAACAATCTTTGTTATTATGCCCTAGTTTCCCATAGTACAAGCAATCATTTAGTTCTCTCAATTTAGATCTCTTCCCCTTTGATTTTCCTCAAGATTGATTTCCCATGATTTGTGGAATTATTTCCTCTCTTAGTCATTCTACCTCTACTTTGTGCATTCAAAGCACTTCTTGATGTAGATCCACCTGAGATTTTCCTACAAGTTTTGTCACTCAACATAACACCAATCACATCATCATATTTTAGTTTATTAGATCCATAAATATAATTACTCATAGCCATTAACAAACCATTCCATCTTTCAGGAAAAGAACACAAAATCAAGAGATCCCTAATTTCTTCATCAAAATTAATACCCATAAAAGATGACTAACTAGTAATAGTATTAAACTCATTTAAATGTTCTATAAAAGATCCACCTTCAACCATTTTCATATTAAATAAATTCTTCGTGAGAAATGCCTTATTTGAAGCGACGGGCTTTTCATATAATTTCACTAGGATTTCCATCAACTCTTTCGTCATATTCATTTTTATAATGTTAAATATCACCGATGATGCCATGAATAACAAAATGCTTCCAAGTTCCTTTCTATCTAAAATATCCCAGTCCTCATTTGTCATAGTTCACTGGTACTTAGTTTTTCCTTCCAACAACTTCCATAAATCTTTCCGATAAAGATAGTCCTCCATTTGCATCTTCCATAACTAAAAGTTCTTCCCATTAAACTTGTCAACCCTCAGCTTACCCTTATTTTCCATCACTCCCGCTCAATCATGAGACTTTCCTTTAGAGGATAAATGAAAAAAAACTTTGCTTTGATACCACTTTTTAGGATTAACATTAGGCAGAAATAATGATTACATGCAAATATAACCAATAATAGAAAATAATAGATCACATAGAAGAAAACACAAGACACAAAGATTTAACATGGTTCACACAATCCTTGGGCTATATCCACAAAATAGAAAATCCAATATTATTATGATCCAATGATTACAACCTAATTACAATCTGTAATCTCTTACAACTCAATATTGCCACAAGAAGCATTTTTTGCATCACACCTTAATAAAAAAATCCCTAACCCTGAGCCCTTTTATACAAGTATTTTTTTTTTCTTTATGGTTAAAATTAGTTACAGCATGGCAATCATAAATTGGCAAATAATAGCCTCAAATGTTTTTTAATTTATGAAATATGTACAGTACTTCCCTGATTAGTCACCACAAACTAACACCTTTTAGCATCTTACATAGATTATTACAAGGGACAAACAAGTTAAAAACTATCAACAATATTTATTGGAATTATTTGGAAAAATTTGCAAGGTCGAGAGACATGTTTCTCAATAGTGGATATTTCTAAAGTCTAAATATGAGAGGAAGAACCTAGTCAAGGTGAACAATACGTAATATCCCCAACAAAAAATTAAGAACATTCAATGGGAAGCTCTAATACAAGTTAAAGAATATTTTACTTTTGATGGAATCTATTCTATTTTTATCATTATCACTTCATAATGTTGAGTCTTTTTAGCTATAAAATATGCATTTTTCCCCATTTATTTCATTGTAATATTTAAATGGAAATATTTTTTAATCACAAAATGAACCTTAGAAAGTACCCTACGCTTAGTGAAGCTCACTTTAGTCATTTTTAGCACCTCATAAATAAGGTTCCTCCATCATCTACTAGGGTTCATCATATTTTTTTACATATTAAGAATATCAATATTGATAGTAAGGATTGCAATAGGTCATAGATGGATTTAGATGATAAGGATGCACATTCTCCCCCCCTTAGGAAAATAATTAAATTTCACCCAAAACATATGCTTGATCCTAAGAAAAAGGAGATGGGTTTTCTATACTTTATTCATAATTTAGTACCCTAGGAAAAAGGAAGAAGCATTTACCTTTGAATGAGGTCTTAAGTCCCCTTAGGAATTTTTTTATCCCCATGTACCTAAGAATCTCAATGCTAATATTCTAGTTGTTAAGGATTATAGTTCTTTGGATAAGCATGAAGATGCCCCTTCCATTGAAAGGTCTAAGATATACCCTCATGTTGGCCCCTTTGGTAACCCCAATATCCCATCTTTTAAAATTTTGAGAAGGGATCATGTTGGAGTAGAGGAGGAGTATCTTTTTAGTATTCTTGAGACATCTAAGGTGATTTTAATAATTTTATTTATATATATGACACTTAAAGTCATTCATTTTTATGAAAGCATTATTTATCTCATTATTTTAACCTATTTTATTTGTTCCTCAATTGTCTCCCAATTATTAAGTTTTCAAGAAAAATCATCTTTCACACACCACATGTTGTCATTTCACTTACCTTGAACCTAGTCTCCTATTGTCTTCTTTGACTTAGCATTAGATTCTAATTTATTAGTTTTCTTTTAGAAATGTTTGGTTACATATTGAGGCATTTACTAACAACATTTTGCATGTTTTAGAAAATTCACAATTCATCAAATATCTTCTTAACACCATCAAGGTAATACTTATCCTTGGTCGAGGCATTATTCACTTCTAAGGGTGGGATAATGGTTTGAGAGATGACAAGATCAACTCCTTAACCTTGAGGAGAAAAAACATGGGAGAGGGGTTAAGAAACTAGGAGGGGAAATTAACACTAATATATTATAGTGTCTAATATGAAATAGTCAAACAAGAGGAAGAGGATACCTCCCACACAATCATGTTTCTTTCCTTGGGATAATCAATTGTAAGGACCTTACATTTATCTTTCCTAAAAGGGTTAGTTCTGAAGAAAATAGGAGAATGAAACATTCCTTCCATAAGATGGAGAAGGGTAAAATCAAGGTTATTTAAGTCTATAGTAAAAAATGGGTCGGGGTTTTCCTAGTGTGTTACAAAAGGTGTAAGTTGTATGGATATATAATAAGCCCTTGATGAAGGGGAGCACTATTGGAAAGTAAATTCCACTAATATAGCTAAGAGGGGGTAATGAATCAATGAACTACTTTAAAAACCTTTCTACCCAACTATGCATATCATTTACAAATATTTATTCTTAATTATGAGTAAACTAAAAAGAAAAACCATAAACGATGTAAAGAATCTCATAACAAAATATTTTATTAAATAGGGAAACCCTAGCCAAGGGATAACCCCATTAAAAATGGTACCCTTAAAATGATCCACTATTGACTCTGTTAGAAGTCTACTACATCCATATAGTGTATATGTCTTTGCTAGAGGATTAGGCCTTGTTAATACCCTCAACCCTAGTAAAATCTATGAGTACAATGCAACATACAAGTTGATCTCACTTCCCAAACAAGAATATACAAATATACAAGTCATGTAGATAGATAAAAAGATATTCACTATGTTGATATTTGTAATATTGCACCAGTCTGTGTAGTTCCTCTTATAAAAAAAATTCATAGAACTCCCTTTTTCTTAAGATCATTAATTTCACATGTATACAATATAATCAAGGTTCACATCAGTGAATCATATCATTACAATAAAATTGGTATGTTTAGAAAACCAAAGTTCCTTCCTTTATACCAAAAAATAAAATATCTCATCTTACATTTCATTACACATTACGAAAACTTGATATTAAATTTTGAAATGTAAGGGTTAACATCTAGGATATAATCCCTAACTTGTTAAGTACCTTTTTTAACAAGTCAAAATAGTTAATTGATGAAAATCCTTATATTTTACCTATTGCTTTATTTTTGCAATGTCAAGCTAGTTACTAGAAAATTTACTAAAACATATTCAAAACTCAATATAAATTTGTGTGGCCTTAATATCATCTTCTATGAGTTTCATATAACCTCCTTCTAATTCCACATTTGGAAACTTAACATTTCACTCTGTATTCTAAGTCTCTTAATAACATCCTTAGTTCTCAATTTTTGGAGAAAGCTTCCATGACGAGTAGGATTGCAAATAGAGGCGTAGTCAAGCTTATCTTGGTCCTCAAGAAAAATAACTAGTTTTTTGAGAAGGAGTAAATCATGGGTGGCCGACCCAAATGTATGGAACCTAGAAACAAAAAATAATTAGAATAGAACAAGGATATCTGGGGTTACTTTGTCAAGGAGGGATTACATTATTATATCCTAGCGATTGAAGGCCACACTATCACCCTCTCAACTAAGTTTCCTAACTCATGGAACAAGGGTCAAGTGGAGATAGGGAGTATCAATTTCATGGTGATGTTGGAGCTGATTGGTGAAGTAAAGGGCTTGGACTATGTTGGTGTGTAAATTGAAAGAAAAGGTACACTAGATTATAGAAAAGTTAGGCATAAATTATTTGAAGGAAGGAATGAACATGTTAGAGTCAATTTTTGAAATGGGTATGATAGGGTATATGTTCCTAGTTTGTTTGGAGCCATTTGTTATTATTTAATTAAGTACTTCACTCTTGAAGGTTAGTAGACAACCTATCATGGCTACCATTTTCCATTTCTTAACATGTTGTGTCATGGGGAAAAAGTGAACTTCCCATTCTTCTTGTATTCCTCTCTAGTCAACAATATTGTCTTGGGTGAAAACCCACCAATCCACCAATGGCTCTTTTTTGTCTTCTACCATCATGTATGTGCTCACCATTTGGGGTTTGGTAGACTTCTCACACCCTTAAAAAACCCTCCTACTCCTAAAGGGCCTAAATCCTTGGTTTTTATTAAATAAATATGCTCAGAAAAATTACCTCTAGAGTTAGTATAAGTCACATAAATCACTTAGCCCTCCAAGCCCATGAATATTATCGCTTCCCTAGAAAAATCCCTTTTTCTTGAAGGTCCCTAAAAATGAAAGAATGCTTCTACTCAATATATCCCTTCCAGTACCCCTAAAAAAGGAGAATGATGGATGACATTATTAACATAGACAATAATGAGGGTTAGGATTTTTTTGATTTTGAGGTGGGGGAAAGAGCCACAGAGTCCAAAAATCAAGAGGGAATACTAGTTCTAGGGAAATAAGATCTACAAGACTATAAAAAAAATGGGGAAGAGCTACAAGGATGAAAGAAAGGAGGGCTCTCACAATTATCAAATGGAGGATAAGGTGAAAGAGATGAAAGTGGAGAAAATGCAAGATAAAAGTTGGGGGTTGCTCCTCTAAAAATATGGATTTTGGATTGGAAGAAGAGGATTCTAATGAAGAAACATAGATTCCCAAAGAAATGAAATTCATTGTGGACCTTGGGATTTTTGGTGATGAAGACTTCAAGTCCCCTAATAAAACTAAGGTTGGGGAGAAAAATTTCACCCCTACATTTATCCAGAGATAGCAAGAAGACTTTAAAAAGAACCGTGAAAAATGTTTCACTCAAATTAATGAGAATATTGGTGAGCTAAAATAATAAGTTCAATAAGGCCATCACTAGACTTGAGTTAGATGTGGTTATTTATGCAATTTACAAGGTGCAAAAGGAAATGATGAGAAAGGTCATGTTTGGGTGATCAATTGGAAGAGTAAACTGAGAAAGGAGATCCAAAATAAGGAGGGAAAGTGCAACGATATTAAGAATGACATATAAATCAAGAACTAGATAGAGGAGATCAAGTACCTTAATGAATATTAGGAGAACATCAACCAGGCCCGGCTCCTATTTTCTATGTTTTTGGCACTTTTTAAGTCCTCTAGTGGTTAACAGTATTATTTGTGGTTTTTAAAATTACATTTCTATGTCCTCAACATTGTTGAGCTAGTTTCTCATCATTGATAACTCTATTAATCCCCACTACTATTTGGGTAGAAAGACCCTTTTTTTTGGTTAGTAAGTTTAGTATTTTAAAGTTTATACTTCTATTAGTTTTAGATATGGATGTTTTGAACTATTCAAAGAACATGGCATGTTTTAATTATTTTCTGGTTCTATAAATTATGGGTGGGACTCTGACTAATGGGGTCAAATTTTTCTTCTCTATTGCTTGGTTGTAATGGTTCAAGGCAAAGATGGTCTTTTCTTTTTTCTATTATTTTGGTTCATGACCCTTTTCCTACCTTTTATATTCAAAACAATATCTATGTTTTATGAAGCTCGACAAATAAAAAATTGTTCATGTACCATGTACTCTTATCTTAGACAATTTTCTCAGGTAATCTTGAACTAAAATTATCCTTTCATTTCAGATGCCATAACATTGTATATTTTTTTCATTAATGAAAACACTTATCATAATATCTTTGTCAAATTACCAACAATCTCCCCCTTTTGCATTGATTGCAATCTAGTAAAAATTCTCTAAGTATAATATAAAATCTTAAAAATTGTAGTTCATCATATATAAACCATTTAATCATAATTCTATCTTCTATACCCCTCCTTTGATTAAGTTCAATGTTTATAAGTATTACCCCTTAATAATTTCTTTTATACACACACACACACACACACACACACACACACACACACACACACACCTTACAGACTTATATTATCATTCTCCTTCATATTATAATTTATCTCACTCATGTTATCCCCCTTTGACATCAATAAAAAAGGTGAGACAAAAATTCCTATGTACATGTCAAAAATTTATAATTTTGCTTCTTTCTCAAGAAGGAATTCTTGCCAAAAGTTTCATAGAGTCTAGAAACTTTTTCTTCAAGATTGCAGATTTTGTATCCCAAGTAGACTTGACTCATTCTTGAACACTTATCATTAAACAAATTCCATTAGCTACAATTTCAACTCCATTAAATATACACACACACACACACACACACACCTACACACCTTACAGACTTATATTATCATTCTCCTTCATATTATAATTTATCTCACTCACGTTATCCCCCTTTGACATCAATAACAAAGGTGAGACAAAAATTCCTATGTACATGTCAAAAATTTATAATTTTGCTTCTTTCTCAAGAAGGAATTCTTGCCAAAAGTTTCATAGAGTCTAGAAATTTTTTCTTCAAGATTGCAGATTTTGTATCCCAAGTAGACTTGACTCATTCTTGAACACTTATCATTAAACAAATTCCATTAGCTGCAATTTCAACTCCATTAAGATCAATAAATTTCAAATTCTCATATGATTTTATGGCATCCAGAAGTTCACTCTGTTGGTTCTTTAGTAAGTCAATTCTTGGCAACAAGTGGTCACTTGTTATGGTAAATATTCTCATTTATTATCTTTTTCCTTCTCAAAATCCTTCAATTCTTCATGTTCTTTACTCACTTTCTAAGATCTTCATGAATGCTCATGTCTTTATTCTTTATTTCATCTTCCATCATTTCTATTCCAGTCTCCTTTTACCTAATAACCTTTGATATTTCTGAAGTATTGTTATATACTTTTGCACATTCAACATATACATTTTTTCCTTCGTAAAATTTCCCCCTCCAATATTTGATAAAAGTATCTATAATGATTAGGTCATTTTTAACATTTTCAAATATCAGATTAAACTATTTTGCATCATGATCTGCTCAACCTTTTTCTTTTCATATCTCCTTAAGTGTAGTCTAGTGTGAATCAAAATCCTCAATGATTTTTTCTAAATTATTCCCCTTATGCTTCTCTACAATTTTTACTGATAGTGGTAAAAAATTTTCAAATCTTTCTAATGAAAGGTCTAATACCTTGTGACTGTTTACTATTTTCTTTCCTAACTTTTCCTTGGTCATTGTAAATGTAAATGTCAACTGATAACTACATATAACTTTTCTTATCCAAATCCTCCTTTATCAACTTATTAATATCCCTCGTAATTCTAGGACTTGCTAGAAAAATTGATAGTATTGATGTAGAAGTTGTACTTTTAGTATATTTATCTATGTCTAATGATTTTGTAGGTGTTTGCACTAGTACTTTAATATTATTATTATTCTTGTCTTCCTCTATCTTTTTCCCTTCATGTGACCTTTGATCTCACATAATATATTCTACAAAGTCAAGTCCTTACTTTAAGAAATATGTATCATCATTTTTCATAGATATCACTTGATGTTTGTTGAATCTTTATGTCATAGAATAGATTGATCTTTTTGATCATCATTTCCTTGCCCATTTCTAATATTTACTCCCTTTGTGATCTCTATACTTGTTATTCCCTATATACATTAGTGAATTGAAATTGATCATCTTTCTAATCCTCTATTTCCTTTTGTGTCTCATTCACATCATGTTCACTACTATCATCTTTGACATCTTCTATCATTTCAACATCAAAACTATAAAAAATAAAATAAAATTTCTCTGATAGAGTCTCACTAATAGATGTCTCTAAAGGGATTGGAATTCCTTCAATGTAGATATCAGGTATAGTATTGACAAATTTTTCCATATCGTTATTTTTTTTTGTCAATATTATAGGTTCTTTAATTGTTATTCCAACTAATTTGGACTTTGTTACATATGGGTCGTAAAATTTTTAACAATTGCATCATCACCTTGATTTAGTACTTCAATGTAGTTTCCTACCATTATTTGAATATAACTCATTTTTCTTCTCAATAATTTCCCCATTTTCTTAAGGGCATTCTTCAAATGATATTGAATAATTAGTGTGGGAGTTGATAAAATCCAACTCCATAGCTCGCCAAGATCACTTGTATGCAAATAACCTGTCAAAGGGAAACCAAAGAAGGAAGAGGTGGAGCTTGGAAAAATACTAAACGGACTTGAGAGAGAAGATATTACAAACAAGAAATATGTATTTACAATTGAAAATGAGATATGAAATACAAAGAGAGATCTCGAACATAAAGGCCTCATGGAAGCTTGTAGAACAAGTTGGAAGATGCTAGAAGATAAGGTTGACAACTAAGCATACATCCACAAAAAGGTGGAACATGCTAGAAGGGAACAAACTCCCATGTTGTCAATAAATCATCACTACAACTATTAAATAAATGCATTACCCTAAGCAACTTAAGTAAATAGAATAAATAATAAATATTTAATTATTTAATCTAACACTCCCCCATTAAGTGTAACTTAGGGGAATGCCTTAAACTCACAAAAACTAAGATGAAAATGTAGAATGGGTCCCAGAAACAAGGCCATGTTAGGTACCCATGTATAATGCAAAGAAATGCAACCTCTAAAAATGGGAAAAAAGAGAAAACCACATGGGTAAAACCCTCCCCCCAAAAGAGGTAAGAACCTAGTGAAGGACTAAAGAAGCCTCCAACTAGGGGAGTGTCCCATAAAATAGGAACAAAGAGGTGATCATGAAGAGCATCACTGAAGCATGAAGAAGCTAAAAACTCTATCATCAAAAAGAAATTACTGATTTGAATAACCTCCATGGAAGAAGAAGGCACAACCCAAGTGTGTCTATATGGTAGATGATCCATCTCACCATAATGTTAAATTTGACGGCCTAGGGGCCATTGCAGGATGATGTGGTATGGGCCATGTGGCAAATGCCAACATGGAACCTATGCCATGTGTCACCTATGAAATGGTCTAATAGTGCTAACAATTGGCAAGTGGGTGCTAGTTGTAGGCAGGCTGAGCAGAGTAGCGCAAAGGCAGGCGACACTGATTGAGTGGTTTAGAGGTGGAGGAAACTAGAGGCACTATCAAGCCACAATGGAGGGTGGGTAGCAACTAGGCTACACACTGGCCATGGTGGTCCTACGATACCATGACCTAATATGATGGTGGTGGTTGCCTAACAATGCCAAAAATAATTAAAAGATAAAAATAAAATTCACCAAAAATCATCCATACGACCGTACAACAAACCTACAACCAAAATAAATTTTCCTTTGAGAGCTCTATCACCAAAATCAAATTTTTTTATATGAATCTTGACTATAAATAGTCTTTCGGATCCAATGGTAGCATTTTTTTGGCCTAAAGTGCACTAAAAAAAATGTTCTTCCCCTAGATTGAAGAAAAAATCATAAACAAACTAGGGTTTGTGTCTTCAAATCATGGCTTCTAAAATCCTTCAATGAAGAAACAACAGGGAGGCTCTGATACCATGTAGGAGTTGATAAAATCCAACATGAAAACTCACCAAGATCACCTGCATGCAAATAACTTGTCAAATGTTAACCAAAGAAGGAAGAGGCGGAGCTTGGAAAAACCCTAAATAGACTTGAGAGAAGATATTGCAAACAAGAAATATGTATTTACAATTGAAAATGAGATATGAAATATAAAGAGAGAGCTCAAATATAAAGGCCTCGTGGAAGCTTTTAAAACAACTTGGAAGATGCTAGAAGATAAGGTTGACAAGTAAGCATATGTCCACAAAAAGGTGGAACATACTAGAAGGGAAAAAAACTCTTGTGTTTTCAATAAATCATCACTACAACTATTAAATAAATACATTAATCTAAGTAAACTTAAGTGAATAGAATAAATAATAATTATTTATTTATTTACTCTAACACTCTGTCCTTAAGTGCAACTTAGGGAAATGCCTTAAACTCACAAAAACTAAGATGAAAATGCAGAATGGGTCCCAACAACAAGGCCATGTTAGGTACCCATGTACAATGCAAAGAAATGCAACCTCTAAAATTTGAGAAATAGAGAAAATCATATGGGTAAAACCTTCCCCCAAAAAAAGGGTAAGAACCTAGTGAAGGACTAAAGAAGCCTCCAACTAGGGGAGTGCCCCATAAAATAGGAACAAAGAGGTGATCATGAAGAGCATCACTAAAGCATGAAGAAAATACAAAATTTATCATCAGAAAGAAATTGCTGATTTGAAAAACCTCCATGGAAGAAGAAAGCATGACCCGAGTGTGTTTATATGGTAGATGATCCATCTCACCATAATGCATAGGTAGCCAACCAGTGCAATTGCCTAGTATATAGGATCAACCACTGAATACATAGCTCACACTATTGAACTATCAAACAAAGGATGCATTAGAACACTAGAATGCCCCCCACGTGCCCCCCCCCGCCCCCGCCCCTTAATGCAGATGTGGTTAGATGACAAGCAATTGAGAAGGTGGGCCAATATCCTCTGCAGATAGAACCAAGAATGATTAAAGAGGGGAAGAGGTACAAACACCTAAAAAGACACGGTAACACCAACTCAGCATGGAAAAAAAAAAAGGAAGAGGGTACAAAAACAACAAATAACTATCCCCCCCCCATGGTGCTTTATAAGAATAGTGCAAGTACAACTATCTCAAAACAACATTCATGAACCCAAAATGCAAGAGTGGCACTTTATCTTAGTGTGTGTACATAAAATGCTTATAAATGATAGCTATAATGATCATAAAAGGGAAAAAAAATGGTACAAAAGATAGTATAGCCCAAAAAAAAAGATTCCGTGCCTTGAAATGGATATTCAAACCTAGAACACCCAAGATATCAACCATAGAGAAAAAAATGCTAAAAACATGATAGAAAGAGCATGGGGCAGAATCTAATTGAAATGATAGCATTTCTGAAAAGATGACAAAACTAGCTTTCAAAAAATATAATGTCCTAAGAAAATGGACATGAGACAAAAAGAAATGCTTGCCAAAGTGAAAAATAGAACTTTGGACTTCAAATGCAAACAAAGAAACTAAACTGCATCAAAACCTAAAAATACATACACCAATGTCTCTATCTCAGAACCAGCTTTCTACTGCTTCTTTTAGATTGGAAAAATAACTTTGTATGCTCAAGTTATGGCCAAAAAACTACAAATAGGTTGAAAAGGACCCTGGAGAGCCTGACAAAGGTGCTGATGCAAGGTGACATCATGCTAACATTAGCAAAATCCTAGGTTAAATTTGATGGCCTAGAGGTCATTGTAGCAAAAAAGGGCCATGTGGCAATGCTGCATGGATGCCACATAGAAAAAATGTTGAGGTGGCAGGATGATGTGGCATGGGCCATGTGGAAAAGACCAACGTGGCACCTATGTCATGTGTCACCTATGAAATGGTCCAATAGTGCTGACAATTGGCATGTGGGTGCTAGTTACAAGTGGGCCGAGTAGAGTAGTGGAGAGGCAGGCGACGCCAATTGAGTGTTTCAAAGGTGGTCGAAACTAGAGGCACTACCAAGCCATGATGGAGGGTGGGTGGCAACTAGGCTATACACTGGCCGTGGTGGTCCTATAGTACTCTGGCCTACTATGGTGGTGGTGCCTGCCTGGCAGTGTGCCAAAAATAATTTAAAAAAAAAATTCACCAAAAATCATTCATACAACCGTACAACAAACCTACAACCAATTTATTTTTTCCTTCTAGAACTATGTCACCAAAATCAAAAAATTTTATATTAATCTTGACTATAAACAGCCTTCCAGATCTAATGGTAGTGTCTATTTGAGCCTAAAGTGCTTTAGAAAAATGTTCTTCCCCCAAATTGAAGAAAAAATCATAAACAAACTAGGGTTTGTGTCTTCAAATCATGGCTTCTAAAATCCTTCAATAAAAAAACAATAGGGAGGCTTTGATACCATGTAGGAGTTGATAAAATCCAACTCCACAGCTCACCAAGATCACCTGCATGCAAATAATTTTGTCGAATGGAAACCAAAGAAGGAACAGGTGGAGCTTGGAAAAACTCTGAACAAACTTGACAGAGAAGATATTGCAAACAAGAAATATGTATTTACAATTGAAAATGAGATATGAAATACAAAGAGAGAGCTAGAATATAAAGGCCTCATGGAAGCTTCTAGAACAAGCTAGAAGATGCTAGAAGATAAGGTTGACAACTAAGCATACGTCCACAAAAAGGTGGAACATGCTAGAAGGGAACAAACTCCCATGTTGTCAACAACTCATCACTACAACTATTAAATAAATGCATTAACCTATGTAAACTTAAGTAAATAGAATAAATAATTAATAATTAATTATTTACTCTAACAATTACTATGTATAATTTTCTCACAGTAACTTCTCTAATCTTTCTATTTTCTTCTAATAACCTTAACCTCATTTATTTTAACTTCTTGTATCACTTTTCTTATATGCCACTTCTCAAATCAATGACTAACCTTTTAAATTCCAAACAATATCTGATCACTATGGCTTCAAATGTCTTTATTGATTCACATCATATTTGACATAGAATTTAATCAATTTTTCTAGGTTGCCTTCTTCCAATATACTGGTGTTGACCTTTTGATGATCTAGTTTCCAAGACCTTTTCTTTCTAGATAAATCCTCAAAAAAAATTCTTTACTTCTTCTACTAGTAATTCCTCTTTGACTAGTTGTGGTAAATCTTCTTCATCGTGATTCTTCTTTCCTTTACCTTTTATTGTGATCTGTGGTTTCTTAGGTGGAAATCCATGTGGCATAGCCTTAGATCTAGTTAGTCTCTTTATATTTTCCTCAGACTTCAATCCCATGACCTCTACTTTGATAATAATGGGCTTGCGTTCTTTAGGAAAAATTCTAGTTGACCTTCTGATAGCCATGTGTGGTGAATTTTCTTGCAACTTCTTTCTCTTCTTCTTCTACTTCTATTATTTCTAATGATATTATTTTTTCCAATGCGTCCCCAATAGAAAGTGTCTTAACCATGCATATGCCTAACTATCCACTAGCATGCATCTCACAAATTATATTCCTTATTTCTTTATATACTCCTTTTTGTATTCCTAATTCCTTTGTAATTTTTTCCACAAGCTTTGCAAGTTTTCTTTTCCTACCTTCACTAAACAATTTCTCTCTAACCTTACTAGATTTTTCTTCATAGGTTCCCGATCTAGGATATTATGTATTTTTTCTTTGAATCTAGCATATCCTTGGCATAACCTTCAATGAACTCTTCACATACCTCATATTAATAGGTTAAATAGGGATTTTTCTTAGTTCTACAACATCCATAAATGTAGAGTATTTTTCAACCATAAAATATATATCATCTTTGTACTTTTAAATGAAAGAATTAGGATTTATGAATATCTTATTTATTTTAATTTGAAAATACTTAACCATTTTAGATACTAAATATGTGATGGATTATTTATAGGCTACTTCCTATAATGCTTAGTAAATAAGCCTATTATGCATCTTCTAGAGGCCTAATCAAAATTAAACATATTGGGAAATCTATTGGGTACATGGAAGAATAGATAAAAATTAAGGACTCAAACCTAAAAGGTATGTACTTGTCCTATTTTATCCTTTTGATATTCTCAATCAGTTGCTACCTCAGAATTTCATACACGCTTACTTGTTTCTTATCAACTGTCATTGTATATATTGCA
The DNA here is from genome assembly GCA_028749045.1 of Cupressus sempervirens. Lineage (NCBI taxonomy): Eukaryota > Viridiplantae > Streptophyta > Pinopsida > Cupressales > Cupressaceae > Cupressus > Cupressus sempervirens. The sequence continues at coordinate 30,798,535 of CM053788.1, forward strand.
TTGTTAAATCTAGCTAATACTGAATTAGACCTAGAGTTTTTGTTCATCTTATAGCCAATGAGTAACCTAACATATGTTTTCCTTACTATGTCCAATGTCGTTCCTCTTTTGTTCCAAACTTCTTTAGCATTAGTGTTAACTAAATTATTCACTAGACTCTTAGCTATATGGTCAATGATGTCATTACTTAGTCTAGTAAATTTATGAATAAGGTCATTTGTGATCATTATAGGATATTCACCAATCTAAAGCATGTTATTATGAAATATGATTAGTATAATTCTTGTTCAATCTAGTTGATCATTTAATTCTTCATAAAACATATATTTCATAATATTTACTTGACCTAAAATATTCAAACCTTTCACTAAATATCTTATCATTATTGGAAACTTTATTAAGGTCTACAAATATATCACTACCTTGTATACAATCAAATTTTTAAATGCATTTATTTATAGATATCTACTGTGTGTAAAAATCTATCTAGAATTTACAAGAATGCTCCCATGAGATTATCATCCATGGAAATGAATGGGTGTTTATTAAACTAGTATCTTGATGACTTCTTTACATCACAAACTGTTGGGGTTTTTATAGTTCTTTCACATATAGTTCAAATTTAAACCTTATCTTGAACTTGTAAAGAAGATAAATACCTTTTGAGATTGTGACTAGAGAATCAAAAAATTTGACTCCAAACACTTCAATTCACCTTCAAATATTTGTCCTAGATCTCTAAATTTCCTTAATGATAAAATGTTAATGTAGGAGCATCTTGGGTGTAGGGGAAATTTTGCATCAACCAAAAATATTTCCTTTTTTAGTTGTCCATTTTTTGTGTTTTTAATAAGGGTTATTTCTATATAGAGTTTCTATTTAGGGAAGCTTTGTGATTTTAGTAAGTTTGAATTATGTGCTCAAATTTTTCTAATATCACATAGATAGGTTCATCTTTGACATATCAGCCTGCCACTTGAGTTTTATTGTTATATCATACGTATTGGTATAGTCATTGTAGATCTTTGGTATGAAATTTGGCTATCCAAACTTTAGGTTCAGTGATGAAGGCCTAAATGGCTCAAAAGCAAGGTGAAATATCAACTAATGAAGCTTGCACTATTGTCTATTATAGATCACTAGCTGAAGATTCTAGGATGGAGTTATGATAGACCATCAAGCCAACTATATGCTAGTTATGGTCTCTAGAAGTGGAGCCATCCAAAAATGTAATTTGTAAATTGTCTTTAGGCAATCTTATGTAATAAAGTATAATGTAATCATATAATATGAGGTAGGTTGGCCTCAAGGGTTAGGCTTAGTGTCCAAAACCTTCCCAAATAGTTAAAAGCACCTATATAAGGAAGGGAAAAAGGTGATCTAGAGAAGTTATGGATGATAGTGGCATCTATTATGTTGTAGATTATTGTAAGGAAGGCACTCATGTGGGTTTGCATATTCTAATTCTGTAATTTTGCATTTGTGGTGATAATAAGAAGCTCATATTTTGTTGTCTCTGTTTGTGTTGTTCTCTATTTCTATGTTTTATTGTGGTATTAAGGGGAGAACCCTTCGTTAAGTGGTATTAAAGTGAGAGTTCTTTAGTGTGTAAATAGATCACTGACTCGGGGGTAGCTTTCACTAGGACTATCATTTGGGATGAGTACGTGGAAAAATCATGAATTATGAAATGGTTTTCACTAGGATATCAGGAGAAGCGTGAAAATTCCTCCATAAGGACAACATGGTGGAAGATTTAGAGGTGTTACACTTGAGGGATTTAGAGCATTATAGAGACAAATGCAAACATTGGCAAAAAAAAATTTGTCAAGGAATAAATATTACCATAAGAGATGAAAGTTAGGATGAAGAAGAAAAAGAAGGAAATGTTGAAGAAGAGGCCATTTTAAACCCAAAAGAAGAGAGGCTTTTTAAGGCCATTTCCAAGATTAGAAAAAGACCTAAGTTTGAGGTTCCCACATTTTTGGGAAATCTTCACCCTAGGGAGTTGATCAATTGGAAAAGACAAAATTAGGAGATTGGATAGGATGATAGCCAACCTAAAGAAACAATTCATTCTTATGGATTATGAGCTTGATCATTTGACTAAAATGCATGGGTTGAGGAAAGCAAGAAGATCCATTCAAGAGTATACTAAAGGTTCTATCGAGTTCTCATCAAAACTAGCCATGTGAAAGCTAATAAGGAGGAAGTTTCATATTATCTTAATAGGTTGGGTCCAAGTATTCAAGAAGATCTGATTCTAGTTCAAATGACCAATACTGAGGAGGCATACCAATTTTCCCTAAGAGTTAATTAGAAGTTGAGCAAAAAGTTTGATAATAAAAACAATATTAGAAGTAATAGTAGAAGATCTGATGGACATTCTTATGAAGGCTAAAATAATTATTAAAAGAATAAGAATGAGGCTAGTAGTAGCAATCAGAACTAGAGAGGAAAAAAATCCAACCATTTCCGTGATTAGAACAATAGAGGTCAGAGAGGAAGAGGAGGTTTCAATGGATAAATTTTTCACAATGGAGAAGAAAACATAGAGTGTTTGAGTGTTCATAACACCAAGGAAGTAATGATAGAAGAAATGAATGCCAAGATAGAGTGCACATGCTGATAAAGATGCCAATTCATCAAATTATGAAGATGCAAAAATAGGAGAAGTTACAATTAACAGAAGATTCTTGTTGAATGGTGAGAATGAACCTAATCAAAGGAGTTTACTTTACACAAGGTGCAAATGTGGAGATAAGTTTTGTGATGTGATCATTGATGGTGGAAGAACTAAAAATATGGTGTTGGAAAACCTAGTCCTAAAGTTAAATTTGAAGAGGCAAAAGCACCCGTCTCCATATTGTATTGCCTAGGTTCAAGGTGACCATAAGGTCATGATCAATGAGTAATTCTTAGTGAAGTTCAAGATTCAAGCTACCAGCAAGAGATGTTGTGTTATATCATACCCATGGAAATATGTCATATGTTGTTGGATAGGCCACGAAAGTTTGATAGGCATGATGTACATGACGGGTGTACAAATACGTACACTCTGACAAAGGATGGAGTAAAATACAGGATGAAACCATTGAAAGAGAAAGAAGAAAAGGTATGTAGTGCTGCCAGAATATGTTTTGTTGATGGAAAAGAGTTTCTCAAGGACATAGAGAATTATCATATGTGTTTTATCATAAGTCCAAAATATAGTAAAGAAGAAGTAGAAGAGGTAGTTGCAGAAGATGTAGATTTGTGGCAAGAATTCTTGATATTATGTCATATAATGTACCTAATGGATTACCCCAATTATGGAAGGTCAATCACTAGATGGACTTGATTCTAGGATCAAGTTTTCCAAATAAGGAAATACCTAGAATGATACCATTAGAAAGGAAAGAGTTGAATAGACAAGTGCATGAGTTATTGCAAAAGGGTTTCATTCGAGAGAGTATGATTCCATGTGTTGTACCATCAGTATTAGCACCTAAGTAGAATAGAGAATGGGGGATGTGTATATATTCTTGAGCTATCAACAAGATCAAGATCAAGTATAGATTTCCATTGCCACAAGTTGATGATATTATGGAAATTTTGAGTGGAGCTATGTATTTCATAAAGATGGATTTGAAGAGTGGGTACCATCAAATTCGCATTAGAGAAGGAGATTAGTGGAAGACCTTCTTCAATACAAAAGAAGGATTATATGAGTAGTTAGTCATTCTTTTTGGGCTAACCAATGTACCAAGTAATTTCATGAGACTTATGAATTAGATACTAAAGGATTTTCAAGGAAATTTTTTCATTGTTTACCTAGATGAGATTTTGATAATTAGTAAGACATTTGAGGAGCATTTGATGCACATTCATAAGGTTTTTGAAAAGTTGAGGCATAAAAAGTTGCTGATAAATTTATAGAAGTGAAATTTTATGAATAAGGAGTTGGTGTACTTGGGATTTATAGTATCAATAGAATGTCTAAAAATGGACCCTGAGAAAGTGAAGGCTATCCTTGAATGGCCTACTCCAGGGAGTGCAACAGAGGTAAGATCTTTTCATGGACTAACTAATTTTTACAAAAAATTATTATAGGCTTTAGCAGTATTTGTGGACCTTTAACTAAAATAGTGAGAGGGGATTGTAAAAAGTTTAAGTGGATTTTAGATGTAGATAAGAGTTTTAAACAATTGAAACAAACTGTTGTAGAGAAGCCTATTTTAGTACTTCCAAATTTTACTAAGGTGTTTCAAGTAGGCTTTGATGCTAGTGGTACTACAATAGGAGATATTTTGAACCAAGAAGGTAGACTTGTTTCTTATTAAGTGAGAAATTAAATGATGCCAAAAGAAAGTATTATGTTTACGATCATGAATTTAATGCTATAGTTCAGGCATTAAAGAAGTTGAGACACTATCTTCTTCCTAAAGATTTTTATTTGTATACTAATCATAAAGCTTCACGATATTTGAATAGTCAAGGAAAATTGAACCAAAAGCATTTGAAGAGGGTTGAGTTTTTGTAGAGCTATACATTTTTTTTGAAACATGGGAATGGGATGTCTAACAGAGTTGCCAATGATCTTAGTACAAGACAAGATTTGGTGACAAAACTACAAATTGAGGTGGTTGGGTTCAAGGAACTCAAGAATATGTATCTGAAGGATCTTGATTTTGGTAAGGCTTAGAAATTTTGTACATAACATGTTACAGTTGACATGACAAAGTAGTTGGATTTCATAATCTAAGATGGTATGATGTTCAAGGGAAGTCATTTGTGCATTCCAAGAAGTTCTATGAGATAGAATCTCATTAAGGAGAAGCATAATGGAGGACTATCTTGATGCTTTGGTAGAGATAAAATCATTGTTTTAGTTTCTAAGAATTATTATTGGCTATATTTGCAGCAAGATGTAAAGAAGCTTGTGCAATGTTGTAGACTATGTTAGATGGTGAAAGGAGTATATGAAAATATGTGGTTCTATTAGTCATTACTTTAAGAATTTTCCTAAGGGCAAAATTCACCCAGGAACTAAGAACTCAAATGCAATTACACAGTAGACCAAAATGAGAGAGAGTATGATCAGATGAACAATGTATTCAATAATTGGTTCCTCATAGTACACTAGGAGTGCCCGAATATAAAGGCCTCAGGAGAGCTTCTAGAATGCATAGAAGTTAACATCATGATGTGTCATACAACTAGGCACATGTCCACCAGATATGGATTATCCTCCATTAAGCATGGAAGTAAGTGTGGTGATGAGAGGATAAGCCTACAAGGGTGGGACATGCAAAATAGTGTTGTAGACACCATGTGCTCAAATAGAGTTGCATACTCTTGTGTTGTCAACATGACAACTCAAAAGGTGTGGAAACTCCTAAGTGTCTCATAAATAAAAATAATAAAATAATGCAAAATAATTAAATAATGCATTAACCTAAGTAAAATTAAGTAAGTGTAAATAGTTAAGTATGTATTTACACCAACACCCCCCCTTAAGTGCAACTTAGGGGAATGCCCTTAAGCTTACAAAGTAGGATGAAGATGCATAATGGGTCTCAGCTACTAGGTCATGTTAGGTACCCAAGTACATAATGAAAATGCAAATCTCCCATAAAGCAGGGAAAGAGGGAAAACCTCATGGGAAAAACCCTCCCCCAAAAAGAGAGATAAAGATGGATGCATTGATGGATGGAGTAATCAAGGGCCCCCCATTACTACATACATCCAGTATATACATAAGAGAATGAAAGAAGGAAGAGAGACAGAATAGGCTCCCCCCCCAAAAGAAGAATGCCAACAAGTGAAAGCTGCTCCGATGAAGAAGCTGGTCCAAGAATGCAAAAATGTGTTCCTCCCCTTAGGAAAAAACAAAGGAAAAGTTACACTCCTGAAGATGTATGCTGGACCTAAAACCTACTCAAGTATCCCTATACTAATGCTAAAGTTCACCTCTTCTAACTGTGCTAAAAAGAATGAATATAGATCTAGCAAGAATTTTTGTTCAACCTGTTCCACTGAACCATCTGTCTCCTCAATTGACAAAGAGACATTGACTAATTTCTATTCATAAGGATCCACAATCATTCCAACCTATGTAGATTGATCATGTAGAGAATGGACATGAGGGTTAGAGTGAGCCCTCACAACAACTGTAGAAGTAACGTCATCAATGAGAAGATGTAAGTCCTCAAGTCTATCTTCCAAGTCAAGTGAAGCTGGAGCAAGAAGATGAGATGACCATGATGTGTTAGACCTTTCACTATGGCAATGTAAGCACGTGAATTGGACTGATGTGACCTCTCACTACAATTGTCAAGAGAACCCCACATGTTTGAACCTGTTGAAGGACTATCACTGGTGTCACTATCAGTTTCCACTGTGTATGATGTGTGGAGAGGAGTAGAGGACAAGCTAGGAGAAATTTCCTCAAAGTGAACATCCTTCTCCACAAAGATCTCATGAGTTTCTAGATCCATAAGTCCATAAGCCTTCACATTGTCTTCATAACTAATGAAAGTACAAGGCCTAGGTGATGATGCCTTGCAACTCCTGGAAGATAGGTTTGCCCATGCTAGACAACCGAAGACTCTAAGGTGACTCACAACTAGTTTTCTGTCGCTCCATGCCTCAAAAGGAGTCTTTCCATCTAAGGCTAGATGAGGAGACCTATTAAGTATGTGAGTAGCACTGCTAATGGCTTCAACTTCAAGTGTAGGATCAAGAGACTTGGCCTTTATCATGCAACTTGCAATGGTCTTGAGATTCCTAATCCTCATAGTTGCAACATCTATCTTGTGTGGACTGAATGCTGGTGAGTTTTGAAGATCAATCCCCTCAATTCTACAAAAGTTCTTAAGTCGTCTATCTACATATCTATTCTCATTGTCCACCCTTAGTACTTTGATGGCTTTCCTTGACTTGTGTTCAACATGAGTCTTAAAGTTTTGAAGCTTATGAACTAATTCATTTTTTTGATGAAGGAAGAAGATCCAAGTGAATCTTGAAAATTCATCAACAAATGCGAGTATGTAGTGGCCTTGGCTGACTAAAATCACTACAAAGGGTCCTGCTAATACCATGTGAACTAGCTGAAGAAAAATTGGAGCTCAAGAAGACTTCCCTTTATCATAATTCTCCTTGAGATTCATATCCACTGAACAAAATGAACACTCTCCCTTAGAAAAGTTGATATTAGGTAGACCTTTGACCATGTATTTTGAGCAAAGTTGCTGAAGAGAGCGAAAGTCAAGGTGACCAAACCGCTCATGCCATAAGTTGATGTTTGTAGTAGAGTGAGTTAAAAAGGCTTGGGAAGGACTCTTAGGCACAAAGTGGGAGAAGGAATAAAGCCTCTTGTCATCATTGACTTTCCCCACTGCTACCAATGAATCATCTTTGAGACTTCACACCATCACTAAATCAGGAAGGAACTCAACCTTATGACCATCTCCTAGGTGAGTGATTTGGTAAAATAATAGTAGATTAGAGCTTAGATTTGGAACATAGAAAACATCTTTGAATTCCCCATCTTCCATTTCAACATGTCCTTTCCGTTCAACTTCCATTTTAGCATCATCTCCTACAAAGATGTGTGGCACCTTTGACTACTTCAATGAAGAAAAGTCTTCCCTTGAAGAACCCATGTGGTAAGAGGCACCTGAGTCAAGTATCCATTCCGAAGTATAATTTGTGTTAGCCATAAGTGCTTGACCTTTACCCTTCAAAGAGGTTGGAGTAGAATCCTTGGAAGTACTTGGCACTTGAATTCTATTCTTCTTGAGTAGATTTTCTATCTCATCGATTCTTTTTGTCTTACAATGATGCTCATCATGATTTGGCTTTTTGCAATATGCACAAAAGAGTTTTTCCTTCTTTTCATTACTTCCTTTCTTATTTGAAGAAGAATTGCCTTGTTGAGAGGAGTCATGTTGTGTCTCAAATTATGTTTTCTACTTCCACTGCTTATTGTTGTTGTTGCTTTTTCCCCCTTTACTTGATTTGGACTCATCACTAGCCACTAAGGCTTTGGTCTTAGATGACATGAGAAGTCCAAAATCCACCAAGTGAGATTTTTCAACAATCAACATATCTGCAAATCCATCAAAGGAAGGCTTCTAGTAAGCAAATCCCATGGTTAACCTATGAGTATTAAAACTTGAAACAAAGTTGGCATACTCAGAAGGTAGTTTCTTCAGGATGTGATGAATCAACCTATCATCCTTTATGGGATTTCCACAATCTTTAAGAAGTGCCCTATACTCATTGACTTTGATGATATAATCCTAAATTGTGTCATAATTCTTAGGATCCAAGAGAAGTAGATCATCTTCAATCTAAAATCCATTTTCTTCATACACTTTACCATACAACTATTCAAGTTTATCCCAAGCTTCTTTAGATTCTTGAAATTTCCCTTTCTGAATTTACATAATATTTCAAGCCTCTAATTAGATCTTTAAGATCAAACAACCAATATTTCAAAGATCCACCAATTTCTCAATAAACTCCAAATTGGGTATGCCGAAAATAGTGCCAAAAACATCACAGCTTCACATATTATTAGTAAATATGAAAGTGGAAATTATTATAGAAATTTTAGCAGCATAATAGCCTAAAAAATGACATTTCTAGATCTGTCTAACATTTACAAAACAGCTCCCAAACGAAGGATAAAACAATGCTCATCGGGCTCCTGAAAATAACATAGAATAGCGTGAAAACACCACAAAAACACTAATAATCTATCACAGAATTATAATCATGAAAAAATACATATATTAAGCTCTATTTTAACATTTAAAAGTCTAAAATACAGCAGCAACCCAAACTGATATGAAATACTCAACTGGAAACACCAAACTCTTACAAAAAACACACCCGAAAATCCACAAATCTGCACTATTCAGCACAAAGGCAAACCCTGCATGAGCATGCACATGGAATGGCTTCAAACTCCCATCCTCAGCCTTCCTAGAAACCTAAAAACTCCCATTATTGGGTCTCCTTCTCCACAGGTTTGGCAGCCTCTGAAGAACAACAAAGCAATGTGCAAAAATCAAGTTCTGGAATGAGCCCAAAATGCCTCCAAACCCCTTAAAAGAGGGTATAACCCTAAATCACTTCCAAGAGGGATTAATAAAACATATTTTAATAATAATTTTCATTTATTAGTCCATTCGCTTCCAAAAATTATCCCCTTTTGTTGAAACTTCACCTTTTTGGGCCTGCTTGCCTTAGCAAAGATTATTATTTTTTAATTATTTGAAAAGGGGACATGACAAGTCCTCCCCTCCCAAATATTGCTTGTCCTCAAGCAATGGCTGAACAATAAACCAATCAATCCACCTAGATCCCAAATATAGTCATGAACTATACTACTTCCAATTAACACAGGCTCTTGCAATATCTTTTGCAATGTGACCAAGAGAAATTCATAATGAAACTGACAATTATAGCTCAACCAAACTCCTTTATCACAACTTCCATAGTCAGAAACCCACGAGACACAAACACTTAGAACATCAAAACCCAAGTAAAGTGGACAAATCAAACTGCCAACACAGTAAATACCATCAATGCATCCCACTGGCCTATATGGAATGTACAATCCAACTCTACAACAATGGTGAATGCTCTCAAATGAAACTATACCAAGTATGGAGAATCCACACACTGTACAACTCCTATAGTCAACACAACTTTGCAAATCACTTGCCACTATCTCATAACCATAACTCCCATGCACTGTTGATGGTGAAAAGACATTACAAGATAAAGAGAAAGAAATGAAACCCAAACCAAATTTTCCATGAACAAGTGATATAGCCCACTGTGACTGACCACCAGCTAAGTCAGGAGATGTCATAGCCAAATGAGTAGAATCAGTAATAACAACTGCTGAAGCATCACTCCCAAACTCCTACTCTAAGTCATGTATTATCAAGCTGTCAAATACAGGACCTATTGCCATGTCATTCCCATCACAACTCTCATCTTGATGCATCAAACTATCCCATAACTGATGATAAGAACTAGGAACCAAAGTACATCTCTATATCATCATCTCATCAACATGGTCATCAAAGGTGAATTGATGAGCATACCTCACAATGTAATGTTGATAGAATGCACCAATCTCAGTCAGTGGCTTAGACTGCAATCTAGATGTAACTAATTGCAATTGATCTTTAACCAAGTTGGAACTGACTACTACCTCTGAAGACATCGCCAAGGGAGTAGTATTACTAGAAGGAACCATGCCAACTATCAGCTCACCAACATCACACATGGTCTTTGATACATCATCTAGATAGTCTTTGTTCCATTAGTACTAGAGATCACCACCATGTCAGGCATACCACAACAATCTGTTGCAGCACCCAACTCAACTAAACCTGACTCTAGTGGGGACAAACCTGATATGCCAATGTTAGTATCAAGGATGGATGCATCCCCATCTCTACTGTCTTTGACAATCTCCACCATGGACATCCTTGGATCACCAGACACCATAGCTTGTGACTGTATAGAATCTAGTAAAGGCTGTAGTTTCTCTAACTCCATGCTCACCTTAGCCAAATGAAACTATGACTCCTTGAAAGCCAACTATGTACTCTCAAGAATCTCAGAAGTCACCTCAAGCTGTTGAGTAAGCTCACTCACCTCATCTTCCTTGGCCAATAATGCATCATATGTTGTACTGACCCACTCCATAAGATAATCTCTATCAGCTACCAACTGCATATAATCCTATCTCAGAATTTGGATAGCCTCCCATAAAGAGTGGAACTCTATCAAGGAAAGATAACTGCCTCCCTACTCATCACTAGTAGGAGAACCCCATCCATAATTGCTAACAACTGACGAGCAGCATCAAAATGTTGGCAAGCAATAGCAATGTCTCACTCACTAACTCTCAACTGATTAGACACATGATGGCACTGGCTAGACTGTCTCCTACAAACCTCCTCTGATGCACTGTCTAAAGGAGTATCCTCAAATTTACTATTCTCTAGAGTATTACCATCCATATCCTGTGAATCAACTCCAAAGCTCATATCAACATATGGAGTATCAAAAAATGTAGCACTAATGTCTAACTCCTCTGTACCAAAAGAAACTACCAAGGAAACTAAGTCTTCAAAACTACCCACTGCATCCTCCTGGATGTCATCAATGCCAATATGATCCTGAGACTCATCTATACACACTGCCAAATATGAAAGATCATCAACACATTTCAGCAAGTATGGTCGACTGGATATATGAACAAAGCCCAACACCAGTGTATAAAAACTAATACCAGCATCGGACAAGTTGCTGGCACAAGAAAAGACAACACCGTGCAATCTACTAATCAAATCCATGATAGCACCCAAACAAACACTGCTACCAAAAAGTGTTAAAGATCTCTAGTCAACTGAGTCCCAAACGCCAATATAACAATCTTGAGTCGATATCTATAAACTAGAATCAACTGGTAACTCAAGAAAAGTTCTCACCTGAGTAATATGACCAATACCAACTAACTCCACATACCTATCATGATGAGATACTGAAGTCACAATACTATCTTTGTTCACCTTTAGCTAGCTAGACAAATCATGTGAAGTACTACCAGCCTCAACCTCATGTGTCGAAGCACCTAACTGTTCTTGGTACTCTTTCTTAGCAAAGTCATGAATGCTCAATGTCTGCTCATCTCTATCAGGTATCTCACCATCATGCCCAACAACATCCTCATAATCATCATCTGAACCCACTATGTTGTAGTCACTACCTGTTGTAACTATACCATCTTGAATACCTGTGACATCACCCTTTGATGACCTATATACAATTGTCTCAATTTGAGTATCAAGTTGACCATTACTATCAATCTATGTAATGTCCTTTCTCACTACCTCCTATGGAAGAGTAGAATCTGAGACCTCAGCCTAGCTATAAGCTAGTTTCTCAAACTCCTTATGCAAGTTCTTGGTAATTGTGTCATCTGCCCTATGAGAAAATTTGCCAAATAGGAATATAGTCAACTTATCCACCTTAGCTGGGTTGAACAACATTTTATTCATTATACGGTGGTGCTCAACCAACTATTTAGGCATGTCATGGCTTATTTTCCTAAGTTTATCTCGAATTTCTAAATAACCATCCTTTCTACTATTCTGACTCTAGATATCAATTGTCCAAGATCATGTCCTCTGAGACTCTGTACTATACCTGTCCATTTTGGATAAAGTAGATTGTAACCCCAATAGGTTATAACTTCTTCAAACACCAAGAACTAATATGCAATTGATTAGAAGTAGCATGCAAGCTGATTAGAAGCAACATGCAACCACCAAATTCACCAAGAACTAACATGCAAATGATTAGAAGTAGCATGCAACCATAGATTTTGACATGCAACTGATTAGAAGCAACATGCAACCACCAAATTCACCATGAACTAACATGAAAATGATTAGAAGTAGCATGCAACCATAGATTTTGACATGCATCTGACTAGAAGCAGCATGCAACCATAAATTATGACATGCAAGATTTGGGTAGTTGTCAAAACTGACATGCAAACTTCTACAAACCCTCAGGCTGGAAAGATCATAGCTCTGATACCAAGTTGAAATGTCCCTTTCTAAATTTACATGATATTTCAAGCCTCTAATTAGATATTTAAGATCAAACAAGCAATCTTTCAAAGATCCACTAATTTCTCAATAAACTCCAAATCAAGTATGCCAGAAATAGTGCAAAAAACTTCACAGCTTCACATATTATTAGTAAATCTAAAAGTGGACATTCTTATAGAAATTTTAGCAGCATAACAGCCTACAAAATGACATTTCCAGATCTGTATAACATTTACACAACAACTCCCAAACGGAGGATAAAACAATGCTCATCGGGCTCCTGAAAACAACATAGAATAGCCCGAAAACACCACAAAAACACTAATAATCTATCACAAAAGTATAGTCATGACCAAATACATATATTCAGCTCTATTTTAACATCTAAAAGTCTAAAATACAGCACCAACCCAAACTGATATGAAATACTGATGCAGGAGCATCTAGAGGTATAAGGGCAATCCTGTGTCACCCAAAAAGAATACTTAGACTTAGTTTTTGTTTCATGTGTTTTCATTTTTGGATACCCATTTGGGTCAAATAAAGGTTCCAACTCTCACAGTTCCACTATTAGTGTTTGTTTAAATCTCAAAAAAATAGGAGTATGTAATTGAGCCATCATTTTGGTAAATTGGGAGGTGTAAATTGGCTAGATGAATGTAATTGTAATTTAGAGCATTCCAAAAAAGGAATCAAGTCAAAAGGCCCCATGGTTTGAAAGTTATTGCAATTTTTTGAGTTTTGGAGACCTCCTAAGAATGCTTCAAAGTTAGGTTAGGGGCATTAAATGATCTTGAAAAGGGCCAAAAAATGAGGGACAAGTGAAGCTGGTCCATAGGTCTATAGAGCGCTTTGAGAACTTTTCAAAAATGGAAACAGTTCGTCAATCGGAGCTACGGTTCAAAAGTTATGCCTCCCGAAAGCTTGGTTACCATTTTTGGATTCTTCTAGATTTGCGTCAACTTCTAACGTAGCTTCTAGAACCTTCTATTTGGTCGGTGGATGCCTACTAGCACTTTCTAGAATGTACTCCTAGTCCTTAACCCTCCAGGGTCTATTTAAGGAGATTTCTGGCATTGTAAAAGGCAGTTTGGAGTGGAGTTTGAGAGGAGGTACTGACAGGAGAAATTGTCTCTAGATAGACCTACAATTGAAGTGGGTGTATTTTTAGGAAATCTAAAACCAGATGAGTTGATCGATTAGATCAATGAACTGGAAGAATACTTTGAGTATGAGGATATCAGGGACCCAGATAGGGTTAAGTTTGCAAAGGCCATGCCAAAATTTGGTAGCAAGAGGTTCAATTGGAAAGAAACAGAAGAGGAAAGGAGAAGATCACAAGATGGGATCGCATGGTGGACAAATTGAAGAAGCAGTTCATTCTTGTGGACTACAAGCTTGATTTGTTTAAGAAGATGCATGGGTTAAAGCAAGTAGGAAGATCAGTCCAAGAATATATAGAGAAATTTTACCTACTCTTGATTAGAGCAGGGCATGTAGAAGCAATAAGCAGAAGGTTGCTCGTTATATCAGTGGGTTGCGACCTAACATCTAGGAGGAATTAAGTCTGGTAAGAATGATCAGCATTGAAGAAGCATACCAGTTTGCCCTACGAGTTGAAGAGAAGTTGAATAAAAGGTTTGAAGGAAGACAAAGAGGGCACGGTCAAGGAGGAAGGGGAAGTGGTAGATCATCTGGAGGTCGCAATGAAACCCAAAAGAGAAATGATGATGTGGGTACTAGCAGGAACTAGAGGAATGAGGGTTTCAACCGCTCCCATGATCAAGACTTTGGAAATTAGAGAGGAAGAGGTAGAGGACATGGAAAAGGAAGAGGAGGCTTCCATGGTACCTATTTCCATTGCAATGAAGAAGGTCATCGTGCCTTTGAATGCCCTCAACAACAAGGAAGGACAGTTAGGAGAGCTAAGGGCCAAGCTAGGGTTGCTCATGTGGATGAGGATGCACAATCATCACATTCAGAGGATGCAAAAAAGAGGAGAGACCTTGGTAAATGAAAGAGTCCTACTAAGTGGTGAGATTGAACCAAGACAATGGAGGAGTTTGTTCCGTACCAGATGCAAGTGTGAGGATAAATGTTGTGATGTGATCATTGATGGTGGTAGCACTAATAACCTAGTATCAGAAGAGATGGTCTCTAAGTTGAAGCTCAAGAGGGAGAAACATCCCCAGCCTTATCAAATTGCTTGGGTAAAAGATGATCATAAGGTTCTAGTAAGTGAACAATGTTTAGTGAAATTCAAAATTGGGAGTTACCATGATGAAGTTCTCTGTGATGTTATTTCGATGGATGTTTTCCATCTATTGTTGGGTAGACCATGGTAGTTTGATAGACATGTAGTACATGATGGGCATGCAAACACATACTCTCTGACAAAGGATGGAGTTTGCCACAAATTGAAGCCCATGAAAAAGGAAGGTGAAAAGGTATGTAGCAGTGCTAGGATTTGTCTTGTTGATGGAAGGAAGTTTTTAGATAGCATGAAACTTTAGAATATGTGCTATGCTTTGATTCCTAGGAAAGATAAAGAAGGTAGTAGTGAAATACCACTTGAAGTTTCAGATTTACTAGGTGAGTTTGGAGATATTATCTTTGATAATGTTCTAGATGGATTGCCACCAGTAAGGCAAATTAGTCATCAGATAGATTTGATTCCAGGAGCTAGTTTTCCATTCAAGGCTACTCACAAGATGACTCCTACTGAAATAGAGGAGCTAAATAGATAGGTTCAGGAGCTATTGAGGAAGGGCTTGATTCGAGAGAGCCTGAGTCCATGTGCAGTACCTGCAATACTTGCACAAAAGAAGGATGGAGAGTGGAGGATGTGTACAAATTCTCGAGCTATAAATAGGATAACCATCGAGAATAGACTTGAAATTCAGTTCCACGCATCACCCACAAACTGATTGCCAAACAAAAGTGGTAAATAGAAGTCTGGGCAATTTGCTGAGATGTTTAGTTGGGGATAAGCCCAAGGGATGGGATTTGATTGTACCACAAGCAGAGTTTTCTTACAATAACTCTATAAATAGGAGTACTGGAAAATCACCATTCCAAATTGTATATGGGAATAGCCCAAGGACTACACCAGAATTGAGGAAGATAGAGCAAGGGGAGAGGACAAGTGCTGAAGCAGAAGAATTTGTTGAACATATCAAGCATCTACATGAGGAGGTTCAGGCACACATTACCAAGATGAATCAAGAGTATAAAGCTAGGGCTGATCAAAGGAGAAGACATAAGGAATTCCAAGTAGGGGATCTAGTCATGGTTCACTTACGAAAAGAAAGATTTCTAGTTGGTACTTACAACAAGCTGAAAATGAAGAAATTTGGCCCCTGCAAAATTTTGAAGAAACATGACTCAGGAAATGCATATGAGGTGGAGCTGCCAGATGGTGTTCACATTTCTCCTATTTTCAACATTGCAGACTTAACAGAGTATCATGATGATGGTGCAGATGAGGAGCTGGTGTTAGAGCAATGTCCAATTCCTACTTCTAAGAAGGAGGAGATAGAAGAAATTTTAGATCATCGTGTGGGTAGGAGTACCAGAAATAGGCAGTATGAAGAGTATTTGGTCAAATGGAAAGGATGACTGATCGAGGACTCAACTTGGATTTCAGCAACTGAGGTTTCCCATTTGGGATTTCCTCTACCATTCATAAAGTGACAGGGTCACTTTTCAATCTACCCTGGGTGTCTCTGATGCAGGAGCATCCAGAGGTATAAGGGCAATCCTGTGTCACCCAAACAAATATACTTAGACTTAGTTTTTGTTTCATGTGTTTTCATTTTTGGATACCCATTTGGGTCAAATAAAGGTTCCAACTCTCACAGTTCCACTATCAGTGTTCGTGTAAATCTCGAAAAAATAGGAGTATGTAATTGAGCCATCATTTTGGTGAACTAGGAGGTGTAAATTGGCTAGATGAATGTAATTTTAATTTAGAGCATTCTACAAAAAGAATCAAGTCAAAAGGACCCATGGGTTGAAAGTTATTGCAGTTTTTTGGGTTGTGGAGACCTCCTAAGAATGCTTCAAAGTCAGGTTAGGGGAATTAAATGACCTTTAAAAGGGCTAAAAAATGGGGGGATGAGAAAAGCTGATCCCTAGGGCTATAGTGTGCTTTGAGAGCTTTCCAAAAATGTAAACGATTCATCAATCAGAGCTACGGTTCAAAATTTATGCCTCCCAAAAGTTCAGTTACCATTTTTGGATTCTTCTAGATTTGTGTCGACTTCTAACGCAGCTTCTAGAACCTTCTATTTGGTCGGTGGATGCCTACTAGCACTTTATAGAATGTACTCCTAGTCCTTAACCCTCTGGGGTCTATTTAAGGAGATTTCTAGCATTGTAAAAGGCAGTTTGGGGTGGAGTTTGAGAGGAGGTACTGACAGGAGAAATTATCTCCAGATTTATGCTATTGTAAGCCCTTAGGGTATGTTTTGAAGTTTATTTTCTCTGTACTATTTGTACTAGCTTATTTTCTTAGTTAATATAATTTCCCTCTTTCTATTGTGTCCATTTTGTTCTTGGGTTGTGTCCCCATCAAATACTCAACTGGAAACACCAAACTCTTACAAAAAACACACCCGAAAACCCACAAATCTGCACTATTCAGCACAAAGGAAAACTCTGCATGAGAATGCACATGGAATGGCTTCAAACTCCCATCCTTAGCCTTCCTAGAAACCTGCAAACTCTTGTTCTTGGGTCTCTTTCTCCACAGGTTTGGCAGCCTCTGAAGAACAAAAAAGCAGTGCGCAAAAATCAAGTTCTGGAATGAGCCCAAAATGCCTCCAAACCCCTTAAAAGAGGGCATAACCCTAACTCACGTCCAAGAGGGGTTAATAAAACATATTTTAATAATAATTTTCATTTATTAGTCCATTCACTTCCAAATATTATCCGCTTTTGTTGAAACTTCACCTTTTTGGGCCTGCCTACCTTAGCAAAGATTATTATTTTTTAATTATTTGAAAAGGGGACATGACAATTCTAAACAATTTTTAATGTGAAAGAGAAGATTCCCATGTACACAACTCCTAATTACACCTAAAGCTTGTTGGTCTAGATTTTTCCAATCAATGAGTTCTTTAGCATCAGTAGGTTTGGTAATTGTAGTATCAACATACAAACTATATCCTTTTTCCATTAATCTACTCCATGCAATATCTTTCCATGTAGAATAGTTGCGTGAAGTTAAACGAGGAAATTTAAAACCCATGATGCAAAAATGAAAAGAGCACAAAATAGAGAGACACAAAAACATAGTACACCCCCCCCCCCCCCCCCCCCCTTTCACTCAATCAAAAGACCCCCCCAAAAAAGATGCTTTAGCACTTTATAAGTAGTGTGTTTACAATGGGCCACTTGTCAAAATGAACAAAATGGATTTTCTAATTTTGCTTTTACAAATGCCTTATAAGGCTTAAATCTGTCACTTAAGCACTGTAGGTTAGTTCTACAACAATTCTAAAAATGAATCAAAGCTTTACAATGTCGAAAAAAGCCTAATTCTGAAAGTGAGAAATTGGTCCACACAACCCTAGAATCTGACTTCAAATTTACAAAGTAGATGAAAAAAATGCACTTTAAAAAAAATAGAACGTGAAAAAGTGATGAGATGTGCTCGTACAAAGCTTCTGAAGTTGCAAAATGTAGGATTATGCAAGTACAGTCACCGAAAAATGCATATTCTACAAAATCTATGCACCAAAACTAGAAAATAACACCACCACTACAAAATTCAGGAAATTCTGCCAAATTTCAAAACAAATTGCATCTGAATCAGAGTCTAGATGTCCAAGATATGGGCTCTCAAAGTCAAGCTGCCAAACTGAAAAGCAATTTGGTGATGGGTCTAGAGGAGAAACTGTAGGTTCAAATTTGATGATCAAATGGCCATCACTATAGTTATAAAATGCCTTGGAATGAAATTCAGATGGGCATGAAATTTAACATCATGCAAAGATGACGTCAGCAAAAAAAGGTGCCCTTTGATGATGTGTTGACTGAGTCAATGTCCATACTGTATGGACTAGCACATGTCACTGCTGGGTTCCAAGGGTTACGTGGCAGTCCCAGATCCTTCATGGAAAAAATGTACACGTGTCACTGTAAAAAATTCATGTGTTGTAATCTCTTTGCAGAGGGTGAGAATTTTAAACAAAACAACGCCAGTAATTTAAGGTGTGACTGTCGGAGTCGGGTTGACGCGGTAAACAGTCTACAAGAACTTCAAAAGATGATGTCAGAAAACCCTTTCAATGATGTCGAGTTCTTTTAATAGTGATCGAGTTTAACAACAATTGGAAGGAGTCTTCGCCGCAGGGAAAGGTAAAAGTGTCTGCATAGGTGGTCTTCAAATGCGTGGGACAAGATATTGAAAAAAGCGATGCCGAGAAAGTTGGCAGTGGGGGTTAGAATCTTTTGAACCTAGGGGCGCCAGATTTGTAGTTTAATCCCACATTAGGTGTGGGAGCACTGTAAGTGCTTTATAAAAAGCAAGCCCTTACCCTTTCAAAGAAAGAAAGCAATGTCGATGGGTCCTCGTGCTGAATTGGATTGCCGGTCGATGAAGAGATTTATGGTCGCCAAAGGGGTCGGTGTGTCAAATTTTAATAGTCGGTGGAAAGTATGGGTAGCTTGAACTAAATATCTGTAGTATGACCTGATGTGGGAAGAATTAGGTGTTGACAAAATATTAATCAAACCCTACTACCAAATAATATATCCTCTAAATGACAGATCTGGGGTGTCACTGCCAAGGTCTATCAATTTTTTTTTCTCTCACGTGTGCCCAAAGGGAAAAATTTTTTTGCAAATATTGATGAAAATTACAGAAAAATTAAATGCAGATCTAAAATTAATCAAATAAATCTACGAAAAAAGACCATACCCATACCGCAAATCGGGCCTCCGGGTTCTAATTTGCAAAAAAAATTTGCCTCATGGTCAATTATGGGCCAAGGTAGTCGAGTTTATAGTTTATTTTCACTGGTTCAACATTTTGGACGCAATGGTGAGGTTAGATTTGGTGCTAGACGCTCCCAATTTTTGTAACACTCCAGATTCGAGCTGAGGTGATGAAGCAAGCAAGAGGTCTCGAATGGCTTGTGATGAGAAAATATCCAAGTTGCTCTAATACCATGTAAGAATTTTCCTAAGGGAAAAATTCACCCAGGAACTAGGAACTCAAACACAAGCACACAGTAGACCAAAATGAGAGAGAGTATGATCAGAATAACAATGTATTCAATAATTGGTTCCTCATAGTACACTAGGAGTGCCTGAATATAAATGCCTCAGGACAGCTTCTAGAATGCATAGAAGTTAGCACCATGATGTGTCATACAACTAGGCACATGTCCACCAGATATGGATTATCCTCCATTAAGCATGGAAGTAAGTGTGGTGATGAGAGGATAAGCCTACAAGGGTGGGACACGAAAAACAATGTTGTAGACACCATGTGCTCAAATAGAGTTGCATACTCCTATGTTGTTGACATGAAAACTCAAATGGTGTGCAAACTCCTAAGTGTCTCACAAATAAAAATAATAAAATAATGCAAAATAATTAAATAATGCATTAACCTAAGTAAACTTAAGTAAGTGTAAATAGTAAAGTACGTATTTACACCAACCTATACCTAAGAAGCCATTAGAAGATGTTAGCATGGATTTTGTTCTTGGTTTATGGAGGACACATCAAGGGCATTGTTCCATATTTGTAGAGGTTGACAGATTTTAAAAAATGACACATTTTATTCTCCACAAGAAGACAAGTTATGTTGTGCATGTGGCAAAGTTATTTTTTAGAGAAGTGGTGAGACTACATGATTTGCCAAAGAGTATAGTTTATGATAGAGATAACATTTTTTTTTTTGGTATTTTAGGCATACATTGTGGAAGTAATTGAAGACATATTTGATGCTCAATTCATCTCATCATCCATAAACTGATGGACAAACATAAGTTGTGAATCAAAGTTTAGGGAATTTGTTGAGATTCTTGTGTTGATTGATAAATGAATAAACAAGATAAACTAGATACTAGGGGGGTAGGGGGGTGAATTAGAATCTATAAAACCTTTAATTTTTCACCAATTCATTCACATCTATCAATAACTTGTGCATGTAAAACTTTTAATGTAAAACTATTGTAACATATAAATCTAATCAATCATATGCTTGAAAGTAAAACACATAACACAATATTTTTTAGCTATAAACCCTCCAAGGTGAAGCTAAAATTGAGGTGGGGATGACACCCACAAACCTTAACTACTGTAGTAATAAAGTTAACTAGTTAGGGTTACAATGTTTGACCATAAAACATGATGTACCCTATGAGGAGTCTGACTTGTTAAATGCTTAAGAAAATTCTAGGTCTCACCTTCTTAGAGCATTTAACACATACAATAAAGTAAGGAAATTGCTAGGAGATTTACAAAGATTTGTTAAGAGCACTGTGATAAGAGATTTACCCTGATTAAAGTTGGTTAAAACAAATTTAGTAACTAGGTCTCAATTTTCTCTACAAGCTTATTTCTTGCCTTCTCCTTACTAATAGATGCTCTCCTCTAATCTGATATGCTTGTCTTTCCCTTTCACTTCACTACCATGACTAGGTTAGTTGCTCTATTAGATGATAACATAACCCTTCACTGACTTTTGACCTATTCTCAATCCTTATTTTTGCATAACACTTCTAGTTCACATGCATACACCTCTCTTTCCTTTCTCTTACTTTACATACTTTTGGTCTAGGTTAAGATCATGTCTATTTTAAGAATTTTGTAAAGATTTTTCTAGATGATTCCACAATAGCCCCTTCATCTTGATCGTCAAACACACAAGATAGGGATCTTCGATCCACGTCATGTAAATGTTCTATGAAAATCTCAATAAAATTTAAATATTTTGCCTCAAACTCTATTTCATTCCTAACTTCTATTTAAACTCTTCTTTTCTCAACCTTTACTATTTTATGATGCTCAATATTGTTGTTTCTCAGTCTGTATTACCCTTCTAATGCTTGACATGTGTTTTTCTTGGCACGTATTATATAAATGACAAAAAAATTACTTAGGTCTTATAGAGCTTGGTCCATACTCTCTTATGTACATGACTCAACCTATATAGAGTAGCTTAGTTGCAATGACAATTATTTGACTCTACCTTGTAAATGACTAGGTGGTTGACACTAATAGAAAATAGTGGTTAGAGATACCAACAATCTCCGCCTTTGACATTAGTGGAAAAAACACGTTGTCATTTTTAAATCATTACAATACAATCTAATAAATGATTTCCCCCCTGCCAATGTCTTATGAGTTATGCCTTTAAATGAATAATGTAAAATTGAATAAAAAATCCATTTCACCTTTATTTGACTTTTCATTCACACTGCATTCTCTTTTATCAACTCTATTTCTCCCTCTTTTACCAATTGTGTTTCTCCCTTGTTGACTCTATTTCTCCCTTATTTTTTAACACTATATGTGTGTGTTGGTGGGGTTGAATAGGTTGAAGTAAACCATATTTTTCAATGAATTCTTTGATAACTTAGGTAATCATGGTCAATGCATGATCCCATGTAGTTTATGTTGCATCCAAAATTTGATTATGTAATCTAATTCTTCTAGCCAAATTAATTAAACTATCAACCACTAAGAGATTATGATCTTCTATGATAAGATCATGGTTCATTTTTAGTTCTCTCTACATGACCTCCAAATGAGGTATAATCATTGCCTAAATAGAGGTCAACTTGGATCTCATGTCATTGTTAGCTACCTAAAGCTTGACCAATGTATCATGAGAATTCAGTAGATTATTGTAATGATCAATATTTGATCCTACTCAGAAATAATGTTACTAGATCTCTTCATCTTAGCCTAAATTATATTTATTTGTCTTGAATTTTATTAGTGAATCTTATTAGTGAATCTTGGCACATCTGACAAAATTGTGTACTAAATTAATTCAATCATAACCTATACTTTCTCCTATAATTGTACTTTCTTCTTGATAATGGTTATTGAGACTTTGTCCACAACCTTTGTTTCAAATCTTCTAGTAGACCAATCTATTAAATTTTCATTTGATTCCATACTTCTAACATTCACTTGACCAACTATATTTACAAGTTAGTTTATGATTGGTTCTTCTTCTTCAAATTTTTGAATGTCAAAAGTATCAACACAAATATGCTTTACATCATACAATACATATTTCTATTTTAGCTCTCTTCTTAACTCTTCTTGTCTATTTTTCTTCACCAAAAGTTTTTACAAAAAAATAGTTGACCCCAAGGTGAGATTTACTAGGTCCAATTGTGGCATCTCAATAATTTCATCTAGACTAACTTCGATATCTAGTGAAACATCTTTTATTGCTTTCATTTTTCTACTATGTGAAGGAGTGCTACTACTTGGAACTGCCTTGTGAGTTGGTGAAGGGGTCTCACCACTCAATCTTACTTTTGCATTTGTGCATGAGACAATAATATTCACACTCTTTTAAGCTTTATTTGACTCTTTTGCTTCCTCAATTTGAGGTGTTGTAACAATCTTATCATTTGCACTTGTTTATTTCTCTTCACCATCTACCTCTAAATTTGTGTGCCTTGACTGCACAACCTCTAGAGTGTCAAGGGTGTCAACATGTATAGGGGACATGCTACCTTGTGGACTTAGTAAACCTAAAATTTCTCCAATACTTTAATCATCTTTGATGATTATAGTGTGTTTATCTACTTTCTATTTTGTTAATCCAAAATAATCTCTTCCAAAACAACTCACTTTGATGGTGTACAACTTTCCCTTTATTTAGTAATATAAAAATTATTCTATACTTAGAAACAAGTCTACTCTCATGTTGCTCTATAAATGTGTCCTTTTTCTCCTAGGATAAATTAGGCATTACTCTGACTAATGTGTCAGTCTTTATCTTTTTCTCTTCCTTCTCTTGATGTTCTCATCTTATTTTCATTCTATCATATAGATATCGAGTTATCTTCTTCTCTATTTCACTAGGAGCTAACTTGAGATTTGAGATCATTTCTATCATAGCCTCCTCAATGCTATTTTTATCATCATTTTTTAGTGTATCATATTTGAAAAATCTTAAACAAGATAAACTTAGGGAACTCTTTAAGTTTACACATACCTCATCAATAGTCTTAGGTTTCCTCTAAGGTGGATCTCTAACCAATCTCCTTCTTTTGGTTCTAGGATAATTGGGCTTTGTAGCTTTTTCTACCTTCTTCTTTGCAGACTGCTTGACACTAGTAGCTACCCTGCTCGTTGGCTTGTTTGGTGGTACAGGTGTCACTGTTAGTTTCTTCTATATTCCTTGAGCCTTCTTTCTCCATTGCATGATAATAACTAGGGTTTCTACCATGTCACCTTCCTCCTCCTCCTCTTCCTCATCACCACTATCTTGTCCTTAATCTTTAGCAAGACCTTGTGTCAATTGTAATGGTTCTTTTCCCTTGCCTAGGGTGCCCAGTTTAGCTTCTAGCTCTTCAATCATTTTATTCCTTTTCTTCATCTTGATATTTATACATATTCTTTCTTTTTTATTCTTCTGTTAGTAACTCATATGGTCACGGTTTTAAAACTTCAAGTTCTAAGTTTTGAACCACTTTGAACCGAAGTTCAAAGTAGTTCAAAGTGTTTTGATGGTTCAGATGTCCAAGTTGGTTCATTGGTTCAACATGCAGATTCAGGTTCAGGGTTAAGATTGTAAGTTCAATGATTAAGTGCAAGAGTTCAGAGGCCATAGTTTAGAGACACTCCTCAAATAGAGAATAAAATATCATCATAACGGAGCTTTAGAGTTCTTTCCAGTGGTTCAGAGTTGGTTCAACTTGATTGAAGTTAGAGGTTCAAGTTTATACTTCAAGCGTTTATTAAAATAAAAGCTTCAAAATCCAAGGTGCAGAAGATTGCTTGGCAAGTATGGAGAACATGGGTAAACAACTTGTACCAAAGATATAAACTCAAATTTTCTCACCTCTAAATATCCACGAGCCTTGGTTTAAATATGGAATCGTATGCTTGGATAAACAATAAGCACAATGGAATATACCAATTCTCAAATCAATCACCATGGGTTTGGAAATAAAACTACTCACTGATGGATAGAACAAAGAAAAGGTGAATCTAAAAACAAAGTGACAGTTCCAAAAGAGATGATCGAAAATGTGCCATGCATACAAGCGGCTTAGGTAAAGAAGTCCACGAGTTGGAAGTGAAGTCATTATTAAAAATATTAATGCCCTTTGAAGTGTTTGATCTGATACATGAATCATTCAATGGGATAACCGAACTGACTGATCTTCAATGAAACTACAATGCTTGCTCGCATTCAACATTGAAAATCAAGAGGAGTTTATTGGGATCTGCATAGAGCCTGTCATGGTGGTAGTCACAGAGACTCGAGGCCTTGTTATAGCTTGAGTGATTCATGTCAATAATCATGGGAATGACAGTAGTAATAGCAGGGATGAATACTCCAAATGAGCCCCTTCCAGAACTCTACCCCAATAAAAAGATCAACTCCAACACAAGTAGGCTGTGGGCAAATCAATTGGACTATTTGATAGAACCCTAAGATGATAAAAGGTTGAACACATTGATAGTAGGCGGTGATTCTATAGAGCATGTTTTTGCTCAATACCTACAAGGATGGAACCCACACTCTAATATTAAAAACCGTGACTCTCCCATGGAAAGCCACGAGCTAGTCATCTGATGTCAATACGGTGATATAATTGAAGAAAAAATTTCAGCACTAATATATGATATGCTATGGGTGAAGACATCAAGTTACAAAGAACTTGAAATTTCACGATCTAAGGTAATGGGGTCTACGCGAATAAGACTCAGGCTCAAGCTCTACCTTGATGAAGAATAGCGCAATATGATCATGGATGAAGATTTTTCAAACAAAGATGCAGACAATAACATTAACACTTGAGCCTATCTCTCCAAGTAAATGACAAGCAGTGACGACCAAGGTTTCATTCTAGCGGCTAAGTAAGATTTTCAAGCAATATTAGAGGCCAAGCCCAATTTCCTTCTCATATATGAATACTCTGCATCTAGGAAGCAAAGCTTCATGTTTTTATTAAGATAACCACATGGCAACATAAAATTTGGAAAACTCTTTATGTAAAGAAGTATGGTTTAAGGCAATGAAGATAGCTAGAATTCTCATGAACCCGCAACATTCAGATTTATTGCCACCACTTTAGTTATGGAGATAATTGTCCATTCCATATAAAGGAAGTTAATGTAATGCTAAAGGAAGGATAACAAAATGTCGATTATAAATAAAAAAAGAGGCACATATTAAAAGACAGAAAGTAAAGAGATAAGTTTTCTTGAAAGAATCAGTTATAAGAACGGAATAGGGATCAACAATAGAGGGGAATAAATAAGATAGCATCAACAAAATTCAGGGGGAGTTTTTTGGAGTTTTGGCTAGGAGACTTTGAGCTATAGCAAAATAGAGGCCGTGGATACAGGAGGTTTCACTTCTTTGGGGCTGGAGACTTTGATGCTGTAGAACAGAGGAGTTGAGCTAGGGGGTTTTATAATTCTTTCCTTAAGGGAGATTTTATGCTGCCACAAGGGGAGGGTAGAAGGTTAGAGTTTTAGATAGGTAGATATTGTAAAGGTAGTAATTGATAGATATTGTATGGATGTTATAGTTTTTGAATGACTTTGTGCATGCAAAAATTCAATATCTGTATATGTATCATCTTGAATTCAACTTAGAGACTTTGTGTTCGGGCCTATTGAATCGGCATTACTTTGTGAATTCTGATTTATTAGTTTAGGGTATTTCGTTACTGTCCTTATTGTAGATAGGTGCTATTATTCATTTTTGTAGATCAGTTAAAACATCTCTTTGTTGTTAGAAATAATCTATACCTCACGATCCAAGAATTTGTGAGAGATTCTTTCGTACTTTCGGGTAAAAGTGCAGGATATTTAAATTCATTGAATATTTCATACGGGGAGCTGTACCTGATAAAATTTAGAGGAAAGTTATCAATCCAATGATAACTTGTCCAACTATTAGTGCTGATTCATCTTCTCATTTGGGAATTTAGGGTTATATTTGTATGTATTTTCTTGAAGGAAAATCTGTTTACTAACATATTTTTTGGTGACTCTACTGGGGAGGAAACGAAGATCATTTGCTTAACATTTGTTTCCTTAGTTTTATGGTTATCTCTGCATGTAGGAGATTGGTGACTCTACATTACAAACTTGTTGAATCCTTGATTTTGGAGTTTCAGCCTGCATTATGGCAGCAGCTGCAGCTCAACCATGGGGAGCTCAAATCGGACCCTTTGCTTTGGCTCAATATTCAGCCTTACCAAAAAGGTCATGGGAATTTCTTCCCGAGTTTCATGGAGATAGAATGCAAGACCCGACTGATCATATCAAAGCGGTTATTGTTGCATGCGGGATTCTTGGTGTGCAGGAAGAAGATGTATTTGTTAGATTGTTTGTCCAAAGCCTCATGGGAAAAGCCGTAGAGTGGTTTTAGCATTTGCAAGATGGATGCATTACAACTTGGAATGATCTTGAGAAAAGATTCCTCAAAAGATTTCAGCCTACAATAAATTCCCATCAATTACTAGTAAATCTTTTGCAAGTTTAGATGAAAAAAGATGAATCTGTAAGGGAGTTCATTGATAGATTTAACCAGATTGTTGGTAAAATTCCTCTAGCCAACCAACCAAGTGAAAGTAATCAAGTATGCTTCTTTATTGCTGCTATGGATGTTGAAGTCAATATTTGGTTGCAACGCCTTGGAATGCAAAATTTGGTAAATGTTCAAAAAGAAGCAATTAGATTAGATGATGCCTTAATTCTTAGTGGCATGAAATCTATGAAGACTCCCCCAACAAAAGAATACCTTTATGGTCAGCAACAGTACGTTGATGAGGAAGCCAAACCTACCCCCAAAGTTGCTCATTTTCAAAATTTGATAGTTTTTAATGATGGAGACTTTAAAGAACCCTTGTTGGCTAAAGATGGTGCTTCAAAGATATCAGGATTTTGCTGCATGCATATTGAAAATGATGAAGAGGAGGAAAGCAATGCTAAAAAGCTTGGGAATACAGGTAACATGGTTTTACCACATCCTCTCTTCAACTAAGAAACTAGATCTCTTAAATCCATAGGTGCAGAATGTTATCTAGTTTCAAATAGTCTTGATGGTAAAGATTTTCATAACGGTATTCAGAAGTTTAGTCTCATAGAAAGAATGAATATGGATGATTCTTTATATTCTAAAAATTGTAATCAGCAAGTTGAAGAGTCTGTCATATGTGATGCTGAAGCTATATCATATTCCTCTTTTGAAACTTGTGCTGATAGTAAGGTGTCATATGCTGATGAGGATAAAATTGCCTGAAGTGACCCTAATCCACTTTTCATGCCAATGGGGTTTGAAGAGAATATAGCTATCAAAGAAAATCCTCTTTTTCAGTTTCAAGATTCTCACTTAAATAATGAAAACCTATCCTATTTTTCTTTATTGACAAATGCTAAAATCTTCATGGAAGGAGGACAAGTGGAGGTCAGTCTCCAACTAGCTGAAAACTCTATTGAAAAACCATGTGGAGATCTTATCTATGAAGAAGAGGAAATCATAGACACGTTTCTATCATAACTCAAGCTGGACGATTCCTCTAATGGTGAGCTAAATATTTGTTCTAATCAAATAAAAGACCAGGCATTTATTGACAGCTTTTCCCTTCATCCATCTATGCACAATGTTGCTGATTTGGATCATAAGAAAAATGCTGAGATATGTGATGACAACCAATTCCTTGAAAGTGGTGAAGGAGATATACATCTGAAGGCTGATCCTATGCTAAAGGAGACATTCCTATGGCTGCAAATTGATCATGATCATGTACAAGAATTGAATTTGCATGACAATGTTCATGAGGACTACACATCATCTTTTGATGAGGCTTTTTCATTTCATGTTTTTCAGTCCAAGGTAGAATCAGCTCCTACCGATGTAAAGGGTCAATGCTTCAGTGGAGATGAATACTATGATGAGTCTTGGCTATTCAAAAAAGAGTGTTGGATCAGCATGTACATGCACACTTCCATTCTGAAGTTTGGCATCAAAAGAGTCGCCATCAAGCAATGGTTGGGAGCTGTTTCATTGAGGTATCCTTTACTAATTCAGAAAGGCTCCTATTTCTCTAAACTAGTAAATGGATTTGCATAGCTTCATCCTCCTTCTGAATTCTCTTGGTAGGTTCTTTCCTACCTTTGTAAATGTTGTAAATAAGTTTTTGTTGTGTGTAGTGGTAGTTGGAATAATGTGCAAGCTTTAAGCTTGCTAGTAGTTTAGGTGTGTGTTGTTGGTTTGCTTTGTTGGTTTTTCCTTGCTCCCCTCCGTCCTCTCAACAAGTAGCTCCTGATCTTCTCTTCTAGTTGACTCTATTTTCCCAAGATTAAAGCACTATTCTTTTCCCAGAGATTGCTGGAGTTCTCTACTTTTGCATCAAAATTAGTCCCGTAGTTAGAGCCCCTGTTAGTAACTGATATGGTCACGATTTTAAAACTTCAAGTTCTAAGTTTTTCAAACACTTCGAACCGCAGTTCAAAGTAGTTCAAAGTATTTCGATGGTTGAGACGTCCAAGTTGGTTCGTTGGTTCAACATGCAGATTCAGGTTTAGGCTTAAGGTTGTCAAGTTTAATGATTCAGTGTAAGAGTTCAAAGGCCATAGTTCAGAGACACTCCTCAAATAGAGAATAAAATATCATCATAACGGAGCTTCAGAGTTCTTTCCAGTGGTTCAGAGTTGGTTCAACTTGATTGAAGTTAGAGGTTCAAGTTTATACTTCAAGGGTTTATTAAAATCAAACCTTCAAAATCCAAGGTGCAGAAGATTGCTTGGAAAGTATGGAGAACATGGGTAAACAACTTGTACCAAAGATATAAACTCAAATTTTCTCACCTCTAAATATCCACGAGCCTTGGTTTAAATATGGAATTGTATGCTTGGATAAATGATAAGCACAGTGGAATATGCCAATTCTCATATCAATCACCTTGGGTTTGGAAATAAAACTACTCATTGATGGATAGAACAAAGAAAAGGTGAATCCAAAAAAAAGGCGACAGTTCTAAAAGAGATTATTGAAAATGCGCCATGCATACAAGTGGCTTAGGTAAAGAAGTCCATGAGTTGGAAGTGAAGTCATTATTAAAAAGATGAATGCCCTTTGAAGTGTTTGATCGGCTACATGAATCATTCAATGGGATAATCGAACTGACTAGTTTTCAATGAAACTACAATGCTTGCTCGCATTCAACATTGAAAATCAAGAGGAGTTTATTGGGATCTGCATAGAGCCTATCATGGTGGTAGTCACAAAGACTCAAGGCCTTGTTATAGCTTGAGTGATTCATGTCAATAATCATGGGAATGACACTAGTAATCGCAAGGATGAATACTCCAAATGAGCCCCTTCCAGAACTCTACCCCAATAAAAAGATCAACTCTAGCACAAGCAGGCTGTGGGAAAAGCAATTAGACTATTTGATAGAATGCTAAGATGATAAAAGGTTGAACAAGTTGATAGTAGGCGGTGATTCTATAGAGCATGTTTTTTCTCAATACCCGCAAGGATGGAACCCACACTCTAATATTAAAAGCCGTGAGTCTCCCATGGAAAGCCACGAGCCAGTCATCTGATGTCAATACGGAGATATAATCAAAGAAAAAATTTCAGCACTAATATATGATATGCTATGGGTGAAGACATCAAGTTAAAGAGAACTTGAAATTTCACGATCTAAGGTAGTGGGGTCTACGTGAATAAGACTCAGGCTTGAGCTCGGCCTTGATGAAAAATAGTGCAATATGATCATGGATGAAGATTTTTCAAACAAAGCTACAGACAATAACATTAACATCCGAGCCTATCTCTCCAAGTAAATGACAAGCAGTGACAACCAAGGTTTCATTCTAGTGGCTAAGTGAAATTTTCAAGCAATATTAGAGGCCAAGCCTGATTTCCTTCTCATATATGAATACTCTGCATCTTGGAAGCAAAGCTTTATGTTTCTATTAAGATAACCACATGGCAACATAAAATTTGGAAAACTCTTTATGTAAAGAAGTATGGTCCAAGGCAATGAAGACAGCTGGAATTCTCATGAACCTACAACATTCAGATTTAAGGCCACCACTTTAGTTATGTAGACAACTATCCATTCCATATAAAGGAAGTTAATGTAATGCTAAAGGAAGGATAATAAAATGTCAATTATAAATAAAACAAGAGGCACATATTAAAAGAAAAAAAGTAAAGATATAAGTTTTCTTGAAACAATACAATAGGGATCGACAACAGAGGGGAATAAATTAGATAGCATCAACAAAATTCAGGGCGAGTTTATTGGAGTTTTGGCTGGGAGACTTTGAGCTATAGAAAAACAGAGGCTATGGATACAGGAGGTTCCACTTCTTTGGGGCTGGAGACTTTGATGCTATAGAACAAAGGAGTTGAGCTAGGTGGTTTTATAATTCTTTCCTTAAGGGAGATTTTATGTTGCCACAAGGGGAGGGTAGAAGTTTTAGATAGGTAGATATTGTAAAGGCAGTAATTGATAGATATTGTATGGATGTTTTAGTTTTTGAATGACTTTGTGCATGCAAAAATTCAATATCTGTATATGTATCATCTTGAATTCAGCTTAGAGACTTTTTGTTCGGGCCTATTGAATTGGCATTACTTTGTGAATTTTAATTTATTAGTTCAGGGTATTTCGTTACTATCCTTACTGCAAATAGGCACTATTATTCATTTTTGTAGATCAGTTAAAATATCTCTTTGTTGTTAGAAATAATCTATACCTCACGATCCAAGAATCTATGAGAGATCCTTTCGTACTTTCAGGTAAAAGTGCAGGATATTTAAATTCATTGAATATTTCATATGGGGAGCTGTACCCGATAAAATTCAGAGGAAAGTTATCAATCCAATGATAACTTGTCCAACTGTTAGTGCTGATTCGTCTTCTCATTTGGGCATTTAGGGTTATATTTGTATGTATTTTCTTGAAGGACAATCTGTTCACTAACATTTTCATATATCCCAAAAGGTTTAGCCTCAGTATCTATCTCTTCTTTTAGTAGTGCATTCATGTTTGCACTCAATACATCACTATTTATGTCATATTCAAAACTTTGTAACCAAGCCTTCCTTGGCTTAGCTGCCTATACAAAATTGTTGTTTGTATCAAGAATAAAACATATGTCATTGTAATATTTTATGATTAATTCTTTAGAAAATCTCATTCTCCTTTTCATCCATTTCTTAAACTCATCAAAGTAAGCATTCATTACATTTTCAAAATTTTCTCCTAATTGAGTAATATATTGATTTACCTCTCTTGCTACTAGTTTGTCTTGCTCCCATAAAACATTATGAATAATGGGAAAATCCTTCTAGATGTAAAAGAAAATACAAACAATGAGGGATCCAAACATACACATTGAATTCATCACTTTTCTTATTGATGATAGATTTTCTGTAAGTTGTAGCTCAAGAAGATCATACTCATGATCTTTCATCACAATCTTCCATGCTGGATCCACAACCATACAGGGCACACTATTCAATTTTCTCAATTTATAGAATTTGTGAGCAATTATGCTCACTTATAATTCAATTAGTGGATCAAAAACTTTTTTAATGGATAGACCTAGTCCATTCCACTCGACTCCTATGTTAGCCTCAACTTCTTGATGGCTCAAACATCACATGATTTTCTTTTTCTATAGGGTTGGATAATCTGTAACCCTATAGATTATTTTCTTTGAGATTTCCACTTGTCCATTTTTTAACTAGTAGTCCATGTCATGAATTTTTCCCAAAATAACTTTTATCCATTCAACTTTGAATTTTTTCAACAATTCTAGGCCATGAGTTAACCCTTTTCTTCTTAATGATTTGAAAATTTTCCTTCAAAATTCCTTCATTGCACAACT
Organism: Cupressus sempervirens; assembly: GCA_028749045.1. Classification (NCBI taxonomy): domain Eukaryota; kingdom Viridiplantae; phylum Streptophyta; class Pinopsida; order Cupressales; family Cupressaceae; genus Cupressus; species Cupressus sempervirens. Next base: position 30,831,249 of record CM053788.1, read on the forward strand.
TCTCATAAATTCTCTAATTTCATAATTTCCCACTTCTCTAATTTTGCACATATAATTTTTTTTTACATCATGGATCATAATGACTTTACACCCATAAAGTTTTCTTTCATAGAAATCTCTAGAATAGTATGAAACTTAGGTGGAGGACAAGTGTCACTCTTAACCACTTTTATTTTTCTAACCTCTTGACTTGTTCTAGTGGTTGATAAAGCTTCCATGATCCTAGTTAGGGTTTTGAGTTCTTTCTTCTCAGGATACTCAATATAGTTTAGATCTTCACTCTTTTAAGCTTCTTCATCCAAATCACTCTATGCTTTCAAAAATCTGTCTAGAAGATATGTGATAATGTCTTCAAAATTTGGTATCTACCTTTTTTCATTAATTTAGGGTCTCGATTAATCTTGAGTACTTAGGTATGTAGAAGCCAACTATCTCAGTTGATATTATACCTTTCAACTAGTTCTTTATTCTATAGTTTAATCTCTTCCATGTTGTTTGATCTCTACTATATTATTTCTGAAGTGCTCAGTCTATGTTGTAATTCTTGGTCAACATAGACAACTTTACTTTAACACTTGACAACCTTTCACAAATTTGTTCTTATGCATCTTGTATATGTTTATATGAACTTTTGGCACATATTCATGTAAGGAACTGATGTATGATAAATCAAATAAGTATATAGTTCCATACATACCTCTCTTGCTTAGTTTGAGATGATATGATCACTTTCTCCATTAGATTTGGTTACCTCAAATCCACTAGCTCCACTATTTCCATCTTTTTCTTTCCTTTTCCATTTCTAGTTCATTTCATTCCTCATTCTCTCAATGTCTACTTTAACTTTGCCTTTGCCTTTTTGTCTGATTTGTTGAATGCACTTAAGTCTTGCAATTGTTTCTTTGATGTCCAAACTTGTGACATTTGGAAAAAGCATTGTTAGGTGCATAATTCTTTCTTTGATATTTTTGAGTAGGTTTCTTTCTGTGATCTAGATTCATATGCTCTATGCCCATATTTTTGACAATTATAGAAATATCTTTCAAATTTAGGTCTAATAAATGTATTCCTTAGTCTTGACCTACAGTCATGTATTTGATGCCTCTATTTCTTACAATAATAAAAAAAACTAGTAAACTTAGGTTTAGAATTTTTCATACCATGTTTGCTTCTACAAATATTTGTGGTATGGCCATGTTTTCAATAGTGATAGCATGTTGGTTTTTCCTTTGACTTTGTATTCCTCAATTCTCCATTCCTAGATGATTCTCCTTTCTCAGTGCATGAATGTCTTGATCCATTAGAACAAATTGATGACTTCATAAGTTATTCAAAGTACTTCATTTCTTGCTTTAGTTTTCTGAATCTTTCCACGAACTATTTCTCATTTTTGAATTCATTCTTTAGTATGTCCTTCTATAATTTCAAATATGCAATTTCAACTTTTTTGTGATTCAATTCTTGATTTGCAAGCATTAGTTCATTCATCATTTCCAGTTGAGTGTTTGCAATCTTCTACACATCTGATATCCTTTCTTTAAGTCAAGTAGACATTACCTTTTTATCTTCTTTAGCCATAGTCCCATCTTCTTCAGATTTCTTCTTTTGTTCAGTCGCTTCACATAGTCTTACTCATTGAATTTTATTTACTCTTATCAATCCTCTTATTTGTTCATTCAAGAGTTTGTTCTTGTTAAGTAGCTCAACAGATGTTTTGTCATTTGTATTTATTGGTTTAAACAATCCTTCAGTCTCAAACTCTTCATAGGAAAACTATTTTATCTAAATTCTAGTTTCCTTTCTCCTTTTTAGGGAATCCTTCAAATTTTGTCTTAGCTTCTCAAGTTTTTGTAGTGTGCATTGGATTTAAATCACCCGATTGTCAATAACCTTATCTAGTTTGAATGCCTTCATCTCCAAGATTTTAAGCTTCTCTTAGAGAACCATTGCATTGATACCAATAGTTTATTGATGGAGGAATAAACTAGAAAAACTAGATACTTGGAAGGGGGGCAGGGGAATCAAAATCTATAACACCTTTAACTTTCACCAATTTACTCACACCTATCAATAACTTGTGCATGTAAAATTGTTGTAACATATAAATATTATCAGTCATATACATGAAATTAAAACACATAACAAAATATTTTTTACCCAAAAATCCCCCAAGGTGAAGGTAAAACTATAGTGGGGGTGACACCCACAAATCTTCACCACTACAGTAATAAATTTGACCAATTTAGGTTACAATGTTTGATCATAAAATATGATCTACACTATGAGGAGTCTACCCTATTAAAGGTTTAGGAGAATTCTAGGTCTCACCTTGTTAGAGGATTTAACACCTACAATAAGGTAAGGACTCCATTAGGAGATTTACAAAGATCTGTTAAGACCACTATGATAAGAGATTTGCCCCGATTCAAGTCAGTCAAAAATGATCTTCTCCTCTGATTTGATGTTCTTGTCTTTCCCTTTCACTTTCACTTCACTTCACTAAGATCATCACTATTTAAAGAATTTCATAAAGAGTTTTCTAGATGATTTCGCAATACCCTCTTCATCTTGATCATCAAACACACAACATAGGGATCTATAATCCATGTCATCTAAATGTTCTATAACAACCTTGAAAAAATTAAAATATTCCTTCCATGTTGGCTCGATAATCATTTTGCCTCAAAATATGATCCATTCCTGAATTTTATGTAAACTCTTCTTTGCTTAGTCTTTCTATTTCCTAATGTTTGGCATTGATGTTACTCACTCTATATTAGCCTTCTAATGATCGGCATGTGTTGTGCTTGACACACACAATATAACTCTATACTTGTATGCTTGGAATTTTGTTGGTCCTTGATGAGCTCGAGTCATATAGAAAATACTCTATGACTAAAAACTTACTTAGGTCCTATAGAGCTCAGTACATAGTTGCTTATGTACATGACTCAGCCTATATAGGGTAGCTTAGTTGTAGTGTTGCATTAGTATGTTTGATGTTGGACCAAAATCTTGAGCTATCAATGAACATCACAAACAATAGACTTACCCATATCCACAAGAAGTGCTTAAGCCATGTTGCAAACCCCAAAGGAGGTGCTGACCACCAAGTCAACAATCTCCCCTTCAGTACTAACTAAGGGTTCCACATTGATGGAATGAAGGAAACCTCTTGAGATTCAAACACATAACCCAAGGTTCTGATATGAAATTTTTGGTATGTTTTCTATTGTGACAAAAGCTTGAGCTATCAATGAATGTCATAAACACCAGACTTACCTAGATCCACAAGAGGTGGTTAGGCCATGTTGCAAACTGTAAATGAGGTGTTGACCACCAAGTCAATAGTGATGACCATCTAACTCTACCTTTTAAATTACTATGTGGTTGATATGAATAGACAAAAATGGTTAGAGATACCAACGGCTTGGTTGGTGATAAAACAAAAAGTTGGGATCAATTATACCACAAGAAAAGATTGCATACAATAATCTTGCAATAGGAGTATAGGTAAACCACCATTCTAGATTGTATATGGGAGCAATCTGAAAATAAAGCAGAAATAAGTAGTGTTGAACAAATTGATTTTGCTAAATATTTGAAGAGAATCTGTAAGGAGGTAAGGAAGCAAATTAAAAAGATGAATACATAGTATAAGGATAAGAAGATGTGAAAATGAGGCATAAGGAATTTTAGATTGGAAATGAATTCATTTTTCATTTGAGTAAGGAGAGATTTCTAGTGGTTATATATAATAAGATGAAAATGAAGAATTTTGGACCATGTAAGATAGTGAAAAAATATGATTATAGAAATTCTTATAAGGTAGAGTTGCTTAATGAACTAATTATTTCACTAGTGTTTAACATTTCATATTTTTCATCTAATATTATAAAGGAGGTGATGGAGATAAGTTACAAATGCATAGTGGAGCATTCTGACATCTACTTTAGCTACACATGAGATTGAGGAGATATTGGATAGTCGTGTAGGAAGAAGCATAGAAAACATAACATATGAGGAGTATCTGGTCAAATGAAAAGGGAGGACATTGGAGGATTCATCATGGGTAGTAGACGAGGAGTTTGATCATCTTGGTTTTCCTCTAACTACATATGATGTAATAGGCTCACTTCTCAAATTACCTTGGGTTTCTAATGTAGGAACATCCTGAACGTAAGGGAAAACTTGCATCACCCAAAAATATTTCTATTTCTAATTTTCCACATATTCTATTTTTAATAAGAGTTATTCTTGTACAGAATTTCTATTTGAGTGACCTTCCTAATTTTAGTAAGTTGGTATTATGTGCTTGGATTGCTCTAATGTCATATGTGGAGGTTCTTCATTGACATATCATCCTTCCAGTTGAGTTTTATTAATGTTATATCATATGTATTGGTGTAGTCATTGTATATTTTTGGAATGAAATTTTGCTATCCAAACTTCAGGTCCATCAATATAGGTCAAAATGGCTCTAAAATGAGGCATAACCTTTGGCTCTAAATGCTTACATGATCAGCCACTATAGATCTCTAGCCAAGGATTCCATAATGGGGCTATAATATTCCATTGGGTCAATAGTTTGCTAGCTATGGTCTCCAAAAGTGGACCCATCCAAAAATGTTATTTGTAAATTGTCTTGCATCAATCTTATGTAATAAAGTATAATATAATGATATAATCTGAGGCAGTCAGCATCAAGGGTCAGGATTAGTGTCAATAAATTTCTCCAACAATTAAAAGTGCACATATAAGGAAGGCTTAGAGGTTATCTACAATCGTCCTGGGAGATAGTCACATATCTATCTTGGAAATGTTTGTAAGGAAAGTGCCCATGTTGGTTTGCATATTATAATTCTATAATTCTACATTTGTGGTAATAATAAGAAGCCAATATTTTTTTCCCATTGTTTGTGTTTTTCTTCATTTTTGTTATTTATTTTGGTATTAAGGGGAGAACCCTTCACCAAATGGTGAGTAATCAATTTAGTTTCAACCTTAAATACCCCCAAAGGTGAATCTTCATTAATTGCACTTAGAATATTTTTTTTTGACGAATATACCTTTTCTATTCATTTATAATTTAAAGATACATATTCACAAGAAAAAGGGTCAAGGGGATACAAGATCACCCTATGAGTTAAAATGGCACAAGGTTGGATTAATGACTATCCATCAAAATAACTAGTTAAAGAAAAGCATAAATCCTTAGGTGGCAAGAGCAATGCTAGCCGAAGGAAGGTCTTTATCATAAAAACTCTAGAAGTCCTTGGGGTTAGTGGTTGGCTCAGGGGGAGCCCAACCATTAGCATAAGTAGCATCAACATCATCATCTAAGTCTAGCTAAGGGAATGTCCACTTGGGATCATGTTGCATAGATGACCAACCCAGAATAGGGGTAGCAAGGGAGCCACCATGGACTAGCTCGAGCCTAACCTCCATAAAGGTGAGGCTGAGTAGTGATGACCATCAAAACCACCATTGGGAGAGTAGTGATGAGGTTGTGACTGGGTAGTGTGCAAACAACATGTAGATCTACTCCAGCCTCACTGGAGACCATGAGGAGTGCAGTCACCAAAAATTGCATCTAGAGGCATATGGGCAATCATTAATCACATATTTCCCTAGTGAGAAAGTAGCTCCTATAGGTGAGCCACCTCTAGCATGACTTTGTTAGTCTAGACTTGAATCTACATCATGATATTAGTACAAATACATGCTTTAGAGTATATAGAAACATGAATATTAAGAAAGTTTTGAGAGAATAAAACAACATTTCAATCCTTCCAAATAGTAAACAAAATTTCCATTCTAAAAGCATGGAAAATCCGAGCATATCTATAAGGTAGTTTGGACGGATCTCCTAGCACCACCATGTGCTAGGTGAACTACTTTGGATGAAAAGGCTTGAAAAAGTCATGAATCTAGAGCCAATATCTTTGGGCTCTGATGGGAACACAACCCAACAACAGAATAGACACAATAGAAAGGGGGAATTATATTAAATGAGAAAATAAGCTAGTACAAACAGTGCAGAGAAAACAAACTTCAAAACATGCCCTACGGGCTTACAATACCATAAATCTGGAGAATATTTCTCCTTTTAGCACCTTCCCTCAGGCTCCAATCCGAACTGCCTTTTACAATGCCAAAAATCTCCTTAAATAGACCCCAAAGGGTTAAGGACTAGGAGTACATTCTAGAAAGTGATAATAGGCATCCACCGACAAAATAGAAGGTTCCAGAAGCCGCGTTAGAAGTCGGTGCAAATATAGAAGAATCCAGAAACAGTAGCCGAACTTCTGAGAGGCATAACTTTTGAACCGTAGCTCCGATTGACGAACCGTTTACATTTTCGGAAAGCTCTCGAAGCGCTCTATAGCCCTATGGAAAAGCTTCGCTCATCCCCCATTTTTTGACCCTTTTCAAGGTCATTTAATGCCCCAAACCTGACTTTGAAGCATTCTTAGGAGGTCTCCAAAATCCAAAAAACTGCAATAACTTTCAAACCGTGGGGCCTTTTGACCTGATTCTTTTTTCGGAATGCTCTAAATCTCAATTACATTCATCTGGCCAAGTCGCACCTTCTAGGTCACCAAAATGATGGTCAAATTGCATGCTCCTATTTTTTTGGGATTTTCAAATGCACTGATAGTTGAATTATGAGAGTTGGAACCTTTATTTGAGCCAAATGGGTATCCAAAAATGTAAAGACATAAAATAGAAACTAAGTCTAAGTACATTTTTTTGGGTGACACAGGATTGCCCTTATACCTCTGGATGCTCCTGCATCAGACACCTAGGGTAGATTGAAAAGTGACCCTGTCACTTTATGGATGGTAGAGGAAATCCCAAATGGGAAACCTTAGCTGCTGAAATCCAAGTTGAGTCCTCGATCGGCCGTCCTTTCCATTTTACCAAATACTCTTCATACTGCCTGTTTCTGGTACTCCTACCCACACGATGATCTAGAATGTCTTCTATCTCCTCCTTCTTAGAAGCAAGAATTGGACATGGCTCTAAAACCAGCTCTTCATTTGCACCATCATCATGATACTCTATTAAATCTGCAATGTTGAAAATGGGAGAAATGTGAATACCATCTGGCAGCTCCACCTCATATGCATTTCCTGAGTTATGTTTCTTCAAAATTTTGCAGGGGCCAAATTTCTTCATTTTCAGCTTGTTGTAAGTACCAACTGGAAATCTTTCTTTTCGTAAGTGCACCATGACTAGATCCCCTACTTGAAATTCCTTATGTCTTCTCCTTGCATCAGCCCTAGCTTTATACTCTTGATTCATCTTGATAATGTGTGCTTGAACCTCCTCATGTAGATGCTTGATGTGTTTACTAAATTCTTCAGCTTCAGCACTTGTTCTCTCCCCTTGTTCTATCTTCCTCAATTCTGGCACAGTCCTTGGGCTATTTCCATATACAATTTGAAATGATAATTTTCCAGTACTCCTATTTACAGAGTTATTATAAGCAAACTCTGCCTATGTTAGAATCAAATCCCATCCCTTGGGCTTATCTCCAACTAAACATCTCAGCAAATTGCCCAGACTCCTATTTACCACCTCTGTTTGGCCATCAGTCTGTGGGTGATGCGTGGAACTAAATTTCAAGTCTGTTCTCAACTTCTTCCACAATGTCCTCCAGAAATACCCCACAAATTTAGTATCTCGGTCAGAAACTATACTCCTTGGAAGACCATGTAGTCTTACCACCTCTTTGAAAAACAAGTCTGCAATATGGACAGCATCATGAGTTTTGTGGCATGGAATGAAATGTGCCATTTTGGAGAACCTATCAACCACCACGAATACTGAGTCATTACCCCTTTGTGCCCTTGGCAATCCAAGAACAAAATCCATACTTATGTCCTCCCAGGGCCTTGATGGAACAGGCAATGGCTGATATAGGCCAGTATTGTGACTAAACCCCTTGGCAACTTGACAAACCTGGCAACTCTGTACAAACTTCTTCACATCCTGTGTAATTTGAGGGGAAAAATAATGTTCTCTAAGAATGGCAATGGTCTTATCCCGACCAAAATGTCCTGCCATCCCTCCACTGTGTTTCTCCTTAATCAGATTTTCCCTCATGGAACTCCTTGGAATGCACAATTGACTACCTTTGAACAACATGCCATCCTGAATCAAATAGTCTAACCACTTGGTTCTATTTACAGCAATAGGTTCTTTACAAGCTTTCCATGCTTCAGAAAAATCAGGATCCTCGGGGTACAAATTCTTGAGTTCTTCAAACCCAACTACTTCAACCTGCATTGTTGTAAGCAACAATTGTCTCCTACTTAATGCATCTGCAACCCTGTTAGATTTTCCACTTCTATGCTTCAACACAAATGTATAACTCTGCAAGAATTCTACCCACTTCATATGCCTCTGATTCAATTTACCTTGGCTATTTAGGTACTGTAATGCCTGATGATCAGTATACAAAACAAATTCCTTTGGCAATAAATAATGCCTCCATTTCTTTAAGGCTTGAACTATTGCATAGAACTCTTGATCATAAATAGAATACTTCTTCTTTGCATCATTCAATTTTTCACTAAAATATGCAATAGGCTTACCTTCTTGGCTTAATACAGCCCCAATAGTGCTACCACTAGCATCACAATCCACCTGGAATACTTTTCTAAAATCTGGAAGTGCCAACACAGGCTGTTCAGTCACCTTCTTCTTCAGCAATTCAAAACTTCTCGCAGCTGTTGCAGTCCATTTGAACTCTTTTCTATCCCCTCTTATTGTATCAGTTAGAGGTGCACATATGCCACTGAAATTATTAATAAACTTCCTATAAAAACTAACCAGACGATGAAATGATCTTACCTCAGTAGCAGACCTTGGAGTAGGCCATTCCAAGATGGCTTTTACCTTCTCTGGATCCATTTTGAGACCTTCAGGTGATATAACAAATCCCAAATAGACTAACTCCCTTTTAGCAAAGACACACTTCTTTAGATTAATTAACAGTTTCTCTTCTCTTAGCCTTTCAAGGACACTACGAATATGCAGTAAATGTTCTTCCAAAGTCTTGCTAAAAATTAAGATATCATCCAAATAGACAATAACAAATTTTCCCAAGAACTTCTTAAGTACCTCATTCATGAGCCGCATGAAGGTGCTTGGGGCGTTCGTCAATCCAAAGGGCATGACTAACCACTCATAAAGACCCTCCTTGGTCTTGAAGGCTATTTTCCACTCATCTCCTTCTCGAATCCGTATCTGATGATAGCCACTCTTCAGATCTATCTTTGTGAAGTACTGAGCTCCACTCAAGCAGTCCATAAGATCATCCATCCTTGGTAAAGGAAACCGATACTTGATGGTTATCCTATTTATAGCTCGAGAATCTGTACACATCCTCCACTCTCCATCCTTCTTTGGTGCAAGTACTGCAGGTACTGCACATGGACTCAGGCTCTCTCGAATCAAGCCCTTCCTCAACAGCTCCTGAACTTGTCTATTTAGCTCCTCTATTTCAGTAGGAGTCATCCTGTGAGCAGCCTTGTTAGGAAAGCTAGCTCCTAGAATCAGATCTATCTGATGACTGATTTGCCTTACTGGTGGCAATCCATCTGGAACATTATCAGAGATAATATCTCCAAATTCTCCTATTAAATCTAAAACTTCAAATGGTATTTCACTACTACCTTCTTTATCTTTCCTAGGAATCAAAGCATAGCACATACGCTGATGTTTCATGCCATCTAAAAACTTCCTTCCATCAACAAGACAAATCCTAGCACTACTACATACCTTTTCACCTTCCTTTTCCATGGGCTTCAATTTGTGGCGAACTCCATCCTTCGTCATAGAGTATGTGTTTGCATGTCCATCATGTATTGCATGTCTATCAAACTGCCATGGTCTACCCAACAATAGATGGAAAACATCCATCGAAATAACATCACAGAGAACTTCATCATGGTAACTCCCAATTTTGAATTTTACTAAACATTGTTCACTTACCAGGACCTTATGATCATCTTTTACCCAAAAAATTTGATAGGGCTGGGGATGTTTCTCCCTCTTGAGCTTTAGCTTAGAGACCATCTCTTCGGATACCAAGTTATCAGTGCTACCACCATCAATGATCACATCACAACATTTATCCTCACACTTGCATCTGGTATGGAACAAACTCCTCCGTTGTCCTGGTTCATTTTCACCACTTAGTAGGACTCTTTCATTTACCAAGGTCTCTCCTCTTTCTGTATCCTCTGAATGTGATGATTGTGCATCCTCATCCACATGAGCAACCCTAGCTTGGCCCTCAGCTCTCCTATCTGTCCTTCCTTGTTGTTGAGGGCATTTAAAGGCACGATGACCTTCTTCATTGCAATGGAAACAGGTACCACGGAAGCCTCCTCTTCCTTGTCCACGTCCTCTACCTCTTCCTCTTTGATTTCCAAAGTCTTGATCACGGGAGTGGTTGAAACCCTCATTCCTCTGGTTCCTACTAGTACCCTCATCTTCATTTTTCTTTTGAGTTTCATTGCAGCCTCCAGATGATCTACCGCTTCCCCTTCCTCCTTGACCATGCCCTCTTTGTCTTCCTTCAAACCTTTTACTCAGCTTCTCTTCAACTCGTAGGGCAAACTGGTATGCTTCTTCAACGCTGGTCATTCTTACCAGACTTAGTTCCTCCTGGATGCTAGGTCGTAACCCACTGATATAACGAGCAACCTTCTCCTTATTTGCTTCTACATGCCCTGCTCTAATCAGGAGTTAGTAAAACTCCTCTGTATATTCTTGGACTGATCTTCCTGCTTGCTTTAACCCATGCATCTTCTTAAACAGATCAAGCTCGTAGTCCACAGGAATGAACTGCTTCTTCAATTTGTCCACCATGCGATCCCATCTTGTGATCTTCTCCTTTCCTCTTCTAAGTCTTTCCAGTTGAACCTCTTGCCACCAGATTTTGGCATGGCCTTTCAGTTTGGCCTTTGCAAACTTAACCCTATCTGGTTCCCTTATATCCTCATACTCAAAGTATTCTTCCAGTTCATTGATCCAATCGATCAACTCATTTGGTTTCAAATTTCCTGAAAATATACCCACTTCAATTGTAGGTCTTTTTCCAAACCTAGTAATGGCCCTAAAAAGCCTTTCCTCTACAGGATTCAGAACTTCCCCGTCAACTTCCATTACTTCCTCTTCATTGTCATCCTCACTATTGTCATCTGCGGCAATATTTGCTCCTCTACGAAGCTCCTCTTGCAATGCTTGTACCTGTCTCTGGAGGGCTCTAACCTCCTCAGGATCAATAGCTCTGGCCCTTCCACCATGCTCTCTTCGTGGAGGCATCTTCTAACTCGAACCCACAACCACACAGTCCTGGTGCAAACTGCCTCACAGTCGGCACTCTGTCTACACACTCAAGAAAAACCTGCTCTGATACCACTTGATGGGAACACAACCCAACAACAGAATAGACACAATAGAAAGGGGGAATTATATTAAATGAGAAAATAAGCTAGTAAAAATAGTGCAGAGATTACAAACTTCAAAACATGCCCTACAGGCTTACAATAGCATAAATCTGGAGAATATTTCTCCTTTTAGCACCTTCCCTCAGGCTCCAATCCGAACTGCCTTTTACAATTCCAAAAATCTCCTTAAATAGACCCCGGAGGGTTAAGGACTAGGAGTACATTCTAGAAAGTGCTAGTAGGCATCCACTGACAAAATAGAAGGTTCCAGAAGCCGCGTTAGAAGTCGGTGCAAATCTAGAAGAATCCAGAAACGGTAGCCGAACTTCCGGGAGGCATAACTTTTGAACCGTAGGTCTGATTGACGAACCGTTTACATTTTCAGAAAGCTCTCGAAGTGCTCCATAGCCTTATGGAAAAGCTTCACTCATCCCCCATTTTTTGACCCTTTTCGAGGTCATTTAATGCCCCAAACCTGACTTTGAAGCATTCTTAGGTGGTCTCCAAAACCTGAAAAACTGTAATAACTTTCAAACCATGGGGCCTTTTGACCTGATTCTTTTTTTGGAATGCTCTAAATCTCAATTACATTCATCTGGCCAAGTCGCACCTTCTAGGTCACTAAAATGATGGTCAAATTGCATTTTCCTATTTTTTTGGGATTTTCAAATGCACTGATAGTTGAATTATGAGAGTTGGAACCTTTATTTGAGCCAAATGGGTATCCAAAAATGTAAAGACATAAAATAGAAACTAAGTCTAAGTACATTTTTTTGGGTGACATAGGATTGCCCTTATACGTCTGGATGCTCCTGCATCAGGCTCGACTACAAAACCAAAAAATGTGAAAGAATCTTTTGGGCTGGCCACAAAAGGGGCATCTAGGATCTAGAACTACCAAATAATGGAGCTAAGGGAGTCAAGGCAAGTGCTGGAAGAGGAAAACCTTGAGCTATAGAGCTTTGGCTCCCTGAATCTTAGCTAAAGGATGTTGAGTGGAAAACAAAAGAGACCACCAAAGGTTTTATTGGTTCATTAAGAACCCATTTCTAAATTCATTACTATCCCAACAAAGCCATGGTTTGATGGTTTCTAGGGCTTTCCAAATACTCTTTGCAACAAAAGTAACATGAATCTAAATAAGTTTAGGAGTCACAAGAAGGGTTTGAAAACCAATCCCCTTCCATGAAGGCTAGTTAATGGGGAAGCCTAAAGAAATGGAGTGCCTTAAAAGAATTTTCTAGGCCTCATCTCCAATGAGAGCTTGAATGACCCACTTGGTATAGAGGGAAATCCCCTATTTTTGAGTGGAGAGCAACCCAAGCCCCCTTAAGGCTTTGGGTAAGTAGAAATAATCGCAGGAAACTCTCTCAAATCCATGATACATAACCTTAGTGACCTAGAACAAGTCCTAGAGGAGATGCTGTAACTTGAGATAAGAAGCTTTGGAAGGAGCCTAGTAGGAAGAATAGTACACATGGGAGGCAACAAGCACTTTAGAACAAATTTGAAACTTTCCTACAAGGGAAAGTGGTTTAGTGATCCAATATTCTTGCTTCTTCTCAATCCTAGCAAGGAAAACATTCCACAACTTAATAGGGGAGGCTTGAAAAGTGAAAGGAATGCCTAAGAATTCAAAGATTTCCCCATGTTGGACCCATTTCAACCCATATTACTGAAGCCACTAAGGGCTTGGCAAGAAGGATAGTTAGTAGAAAAGGGTTTTGAACAATTAAATAGCAGATGCAAAAGCAAGGGAAAAAGTATCCAAACACTACAAGGTGTTGGCTATATTATCTTCCTCTTCAATCAAAGTAAGGAAGGAGTCATTAGAAAAATGACCATTTACAAGCTATGTAGAAGGCTCTAGAAGAGAAATACCAGGAACTATACCTCAAGAAATGGTGTTGACATGAAGATAGCCAAAGCCTTTAGTTTCTTGCACATAGAATGAAGGTGCAAGAGGGAAACCTTGATGGATAGATCTATAAAGCCCAAAATCTTTAGATTGCCTCCTATTAGTGGTGATACAAGAAGAGGCATCCCTAATAACTATCAAAGTTCACATGAGAATGGCCATAAAATTTACATAAAGGGTTGATCATAAAATTTACAACCCCGCCTTGCTGCCATTGTCATTACACCTCTAAATATAACTACAATACCCAAGAAATAGAATATGGAATGAAATATAGATCTTCAATGAGGGTCTAACCTAGATAGAATTGTATCACATATAGAAAAATTGGTCCAAAACCTAGAGCTTGCAACATAGCCAAAATAAAGGGCCACTTAATCTGGTCATAGGCTTTAGCAAAGTTGATTTTGAGAAATAAGGCCTATTGCTTAGATTGCATAGCCCATTCCATGCCTTCCCAAATAGTAATTATGTTGTCCAAAATATAGCAAGATTTAATGAAACTAGTTTTTTTATGCTAAATAATTCAAGGAAGCAAATGTTGAATTTTGAGAGAAAGGGCTTTAGCAATGATCTTGTAGGAGACATTCGACAAGGTGATGGGTCTCTAGTTGCAAATTTCCTTGGGATCACTAGCTTTAGGTATGAATTTAATATTTCCCTTATTGATAATGCTACCTAGGGAATTAGAATTGTAAGCTTCATAGTAAACAAACAGGATTGTTACCTACCACTATTTCTTGCACAACAAGGTTTGAGACACAAGATAGAGGAAGCAGAGGAACTAAAGGCCCTAGTTGAACTTGGCTTTGGCTAGGTTGACCCATATCCATAGGAAAAGGGTTCACCTTAGCTACAACTGAGCCCTTTCCTTTTTTCACCACCATTGTCCATTCATCTTTTTTGGTAGTCATAGCTAGCTTGGCTTCTAAGATAGGTGGGTAGTTGCACTCCAACAAAGGACAATCCCTAATATTGTGCTCAACAAACTAGCATTGATAACAAGTATTCAGAAGGTTAAGGTAAAGCACCTTCTATGTGAAGGTGGTACCACAAATCTAGATATCCATGGAATCCTTGAGGACTCGAGAGAGGTCAACCTCAACACAAACCCCAATGCTGGGGCCAAGCATTGAATAACTTTTCAAGGTCAAGGTATACAACCTTCTTGATGGTTTGTGCAATGATTGACAAAAGGGACCAGCATGGGCTACTAAAGCTAGGGAACTCCACCCAAATAGGCACCTTATGTTTGCTATCTTTAGAAGTGGAAAAGTCACATGATCAACATTGAAAAACCAAGAGGGAGGACCTAACAATCTAGGGACCTTGAACAAACACATGTTTAACTTGGCTCAAAGTGCCAAAGTGAAAAAGGAAAAGGCCTTTGGTAAGGCTTTTCATGCCTTCAAGGTGGACATCCTGAGGTGTCCAAACCTTGGAACCCTAATCCTAAAATATGATTTTAGAAGGAGTATGGCCCACAAAATACCCAATAAGGGTTTTTTCCTCTAACTAGTTGCATGCACAATAGAAATCCTTCACATTCAAAACAATATCAGGAGAGGAATTACCTCATTGAACACCTTGGGAATGAACTTGTGCAGATGTTTGTTCAGAGGCACCATTATTTCCCATAGAAGAACCTCCAACTCCAACTTCAATTGCTGAGCTAGAGAAGGTTGAGGCCATTATCAATGAAATTTTATTCCCATAGTAAATGTTGTATGTCAGGTGGCAAACCAGCTAGGGCTCTGATGGAAGCCATACAAACCCTAGCAAAGAATATTTCCCCCCATCATATCTCATAATTACGCATTTATAATATTTGACAAAAAGATGTCTGTAATATCATGAACCTTCAATTCTTAACCAAACTTCCAATAATTCATAGTAGATTTTGTGATCTTAGATTAAGATTCATGATAATAATTTCATGATATAACCAACTATGGTGAATTGAATGCCATGATTTAGGGCTCTTCTAAATTTATTTTTCAATGTCCCTATTTTATGCTATAAAGTAGTAATTCATGAAGATATGGAAGATTCAGTACTTGGTAACATTCCCAATTACTCTCTAATGATTCTTTTGTCTTTTTTACTCATACCTTTGTGTTTTCTAGTGTTCCTTCCTTTAAAAATATTTTTTCAATTCTCTCTACTTATTTCTTACTTGCATTCTATGTTGATCTTAGACTGGGTTTGACAATTGAGTGTCAACACACTTCAGAAATTTTCTAAGTTGATGTTAAGTATAATATAGATGCCAAGTTACAATATGTGCTAAGCCAAAAATTCAACAAGTGCTAAGTCATTTAGATGCCAAGCAAATAGATAGTGTCAAGCAAGTTTTAGATGTCAAGTGATTAATAGATTTTGAGCAAAGTTCAAGTAATGAGCAAGAAAAAATTTAGTATGTTTCGAGCATTAGTAATTAGTAGTGTCAAGTAACACAGAATTAGCATAAGAGTTTGTGCCTTCACAAACTAAGATGTAAACTATTTTTGAGATAACATATGGATAAATCTTAAAGGATTAAAAGATAAGAACAAATCTATTTTCGAATCCCTATACAATCAACATTCAACCAATCAGAAAAATGGAATGATTTGAGAAGGAAAGATGGATGAATCTCAATCTTAGATTCATACCAAACCCTAAGTTATGAAATCCTTTTAAGGAGGTTGAAGCCCCATAATTCAGTGAGAGATAGAATGTGTGAAAGGATAATGCATGCAAAGAGAGAATGCTAGTGACATTTTACGGAAGCGAAAGGGGTGAATTGATTTAGAAGAAGGACAACATTACAAAATAGGTTAGCAGAATAGAGAATCAAGGTCACAATAGTTTCATACCAAATTAGTGAGGATCAAACTTGATAGAACAAGGATCTAAAATCAATAATAGTAGATTGCAAGTAATTATGTCAAACATTCTACTATACTTTCTAACAATTGTATTAGTAGAATGAAATGCTATGAAGATAGGTTGGTTTAATAGCCATTGTATAAAGCCTTTAAAAGGGTGACATTCCAAGAGAATGTTTGTAAATCTTTTAGGGAGGTAAACCTCTAATAAAGTGTTAAAATCCTTTAACATGGTATGATCTAACAATCCTTGTAAGCTTTTAATAGGGCAGGCCTTTCACAAGGTAGATCATGAGAATGGTCAAAAATATGTAACCTTAACAAGTGAACATTATTGCTATAGTAGTAAAGATTTTTGGGTGTCATCCCCACCCTAGTTTTACCTTCTCATTGGAGGGTTTCTAAGTAATTATATCTGATGTCAAGTGTTTATGTAGATGCATTTACTTTACATGTTATTTTTATATGTTTATGCATGCAATGTTTTAAAAGTTAAAATTTTTATTGGTTAAATTTTAGTACTTCTAATTCACCCCACTCTCAGAAGTATACTTCCCACTCGTGAATCCCAACAATTGGTATCGGAGCCTAGTTGTCATTAGGAGAAGCCTTACAACTCAGAGAAAAGATCTTGAGATAAAGGTCTACAAGTTGGGAAAAACCATTGAGAATTAGGAGATTGAGATACACCTCTTAGTGCAACAATTGGATGAAGCCAAGAATGCCTTGAGGAGTTTGCTTAAGAGAAGGAAAGAGATTTCCATAGTTGAGAATGACACTCAATACAAGAAGATTGATACCATAAAGTCATTTGTAGATGGAAACTCATGTGATTTTGATGTAGAAATTGTAGATCCCATGGATAAGAATAGAGGACAAGCTGAAGAGATTAGAAATATCAAGTTGGAACAAGAATCACAAGAAATACCTCTATGTGAAGTAATTGAACAAAAGAAGAAAGCCATTAAGGATAAGGTCATAATTGAAGAAGACAAAAGCATTTTGTCAAATAGATTGGAAGAAAAATCAACGGAGTTGTCTAGGATCTCAAACATAGACTTGGATACCTTAAGCCAAATTATGAATGCCCATCATGAGTTGAATGTCAAGGACATTGAAATAGCTAGATTGAAATTGCAAAATGAGCAACTATAGAATGACCTAAAAAGAGAGACAGAGTTTCCTGAAAGCTTGAACAAGCCAAATGAAGCCATTGAGTACTTTGTGCAATGACTAAAATCCCCTAGATCTAGTAAAGACATGTTAAGCTTGGGCTACACAAGCACTGAAGAAGGAAAGTCATCCAAGACTACTGAACAAAGGAATGAGAAAGGTAAGAACTCCAAACCCACTTGTCATCATCATGGTAAGAAAGGACATACAACTAATTTTTACAAGAACAAGAATGCTAAGACAAAGAACATGATCCATTGTTACAAGTGTAACAAACAAGGTCATCAAGCACATGAATGCTAGACAAGGACCATGCATGCACCAAGATTTGAATGATGATACTACAGTTGTCAAAATTTTGGACACAAAACCTTTGAATGCAGATCCAAGTCCACATGGTAATCAAACAAGGGAAGAAGCCATAAAAATTCCTACAATTGGGATTACAACACAAGACATAACTACTGTCAAGAGTATGGACACATTCCTGAAAATTGCATAAGAACACATTCCAGTGGAAGCTATAATAGATGCTTGAGGGAAACTACATGCTTTAGTTGTTTGGAGATTGGTCATATTAACAAGCATTTTCCAACAAGGACAAAGGCACCTAACTCTAAATCAAACAAGGGAAAAGGAAATGTAGATTTTGAGTACATTATATGAGAGATGAATAAGACATGGAAGAAGAAAGATGGAAGCAACACATCAAATGAAGGGATCACTTCACCTAAAGGGTCAAGTGGTCATACCTCATCAAACTAAGAAAGAAGGTATGTGGGACTAATATTTAAATTCTTTATCATACATTAGATTCTAGAGTGAGTTAGCACCAAAAAAGCTATACCAACATGAATAAAGATGCAAGGTTAAGTCTACAAAAAGTTTTCACACTGTACTTGAGTAAGAAAAGTTGCCTTCAAATGTTGAGTGAAATCTTGGTATATGCTGAGTTGTCTACTAAAGTTAGTAGAGGCCAAGTTAGTAGTGGTTTTTGAGTAAAAGGAAACTCTTATTGAAGCAAATTAAGGGAAACTCTAGTGGACGTCAAGTGTTGGAAAATCAATGGAGATCGAGTAAAGTAGAATTGCATAAGGAGATGAGTGGACATCTGTATATGCACTAAGAATTAAATGCTATGAAATAAAGGGTTTAAGGTCAATTTTTTGATCATTTCTTATCATTAAAAACATAAAGAGAGAGAGTGAGAAGAACATAAAAATGATTTCCAAGCATAGATTGACACTTTTGTAAAGATTCTCTCTAAGATTCAACATTGTTTCATTGATCTAAAGTATTGACTCGAGTGCTGAGCTATGTAGGTATAAAATTTCTATATCTTGAGGCCCTAGTTTTTAGAAATGGCATCTAGCTCTAGGAATCCCAAGGACAAGGAATCGTTTGAGGTTTAGTTGGTTAGCAATGAAGTAAAACAATCAAATTTCAGACCAATTCCTGAAGTCATTTACAAAAATGACCCTACTGGCGTTATGTCTATTATTCCACCTAAGGTTGTTATGGTACAAGATGTTAGAAAATGTTATAATTGTAAAGTTGGAGCAATAGGTGACATGGAGATTAGGCAAGCCTATGAGAAACTTTATGATGGAGTCACAACCCAATAATAGAATGGACACAATAGGAAAGGGAAAAATTTATTAACTATGAAAATATGCCAATACACATAGTGTAGAGAAAATAGATTCCAAAATATACCTTATGGGCTTACAATAGTATAAATCGGGAGATACTTTTTTTCTCCCAGTACCTCCTCTCAAACTCTACTCTGAACTACCTTTTACAATGCAAGAAATGTTGTTGAATAGACCCCAAAGGGTTAAGGATTAGGAATACATTCTAGAAAGTGCTAGTTGGCATCCACCGCCAAAATTTAAGGCCCTAGAAGTCACTTTAGAAGTTGGTGCAAAATTAGAAAAATCTAGAAATGGTAGCCAAACTTTTGAGAGGCATAACTTTTGAGCTGTAGCTTCGATTGACGAACCATTTACATTTTTTAAAAGCTCTCAGAGTGCTCTATAGCCCTATGGAAAAGATTCACTCATCCTCTATTTTTAAAGCCTAAAAAAGGTCATTTAGTGTCTTGAACCTAACTTTGAAGCATTCTTAGAAGGTCTCCAAAAATCAAAAAACTATGATAACTTTCAAACTGTGTAGCCTTTTGACCTGATTCTTTTTTTGGAATGTTCTAAATTACAATTTTAATCATCGCTCCAATTTACACCTTCTAAATCACCATAATTATGGCTCAATTACATAGTTCTATTTTTTTGGCATTTACACATATCCCAAGGTGCTTAAAAACTCTAAGCTAGAACACTGATAGTGGAACTGTGAGAGCTGGAACCTTTATTTGACCCAAATGGGTATCTAGAAATGAAAACATATGAAATAGAAACTATCTCTAGGTATTTTTTTTGGGTGACACAGGATTGCCCTTATACCTTTGGATGCTCCTGCATCACTTTATGAGAATGGGGTATTAAAGGAAGAATTTCAAATTTTTGAGAGAAAGGGCTTAACATGTGCACTAGATTTCCTTGCAATTTTAAAAACTAAATAGATAGGAATAGTGTTGAGTAGAATTCATGAAAAATGCCTATGGTTGGAGGGTGAATCTATTAAATTGTCAAAGAGAATCATACATAGGGTGACAGGGTAGCCAACTATAGAATGGCCAAAGACCTTGAGCAGTGGTTCAAAAGAAGCCATAAAGAAGTACACTAGAGCTAAGTGGAACAAAAGGGGCATGACAATTGACACAATTAGAGATCCACTTGTAGAATTTTTTGTTAGGATTATATCCATTAAATTCTACTAGTCAGGCCAACTAAATAGTGTACCATGCATTGCAGTTGATGTAGGATACAAACTTTTCAAGAAAGATCATATATATAATCTAGCAGAACTACAACTACAACTGATTATGGAGAATTTGGGAGCAATAAGGAGATCAAAGAGTGCTCAGTGTAAGTTTGGATCAATTTTGATATGTATTTTCTTATATGTTCTAAATGAATTCCCCTCTTTTGGTAAAATTAGTTGGAAGAGAAATACATCTATAGCAATACAAGTTAATGAGTACATAGAGTAGATGGGAGCCCATTTTGAAACCTTAATGACAAGCTATTTTGAAGACTTTAAAAATTCTATCAAGAAAAGGCTCAGAATACTAGTTTCTCTAGTGGATCAACACATCAATGACATTTCTTTCTTAGTTGACATTGATTATACATAAATCTAAGCAATAGTGACTAGGGTAAGATGGCTAAGGCCACTTGGATATGAAATTAACATTGATGAGGCATCAAAAACAATTACAAAATTGCTTGCAGAAGACATTGATAAAAGTGCAAAACCCTTTGGCACTTTTGATGTTGTGAAATCCAAGATAGAGATGGAGTTGAAGACTATTTCAACCCTGAAGAAGAGGGATAAACTGGTCAAAAAGCTACAGGCCAAATTTGGTGAAGGGCCAACATAAGTAGAAGAAGAAGAAGAATAGGTCCAAGGGCCACTTTCCTTGACACAAGGCATGGGTGAAGAGTCTTAAGAGGAAGAAGGTGTTGAGGAGGAAGAGAAAATTAAGGAAGAACCTACCAAGCTACAGCCAAAGAAAAGAAAAGCTCAAAAATATCCCACAGCTCAACCTAAAGGCAAAAAGATAGCCAAGCCAAGTCCAACTAAGCCTACTACAAGGGTAAGTACAAGAGCTACAAAAAATGAGGCTAAAGAGAATGAGAAAAACAAGGCTAGTGAGTAGGACTATCCAACAAAGAAGAAGTTGAGAAGAAAATATGTTGCACCTGCTAAATCAGATGAGGAAAGGACTAAATCTAAAGAGACTAGCCAATTTAGAGTGGTAACTCACACCACGAAGTCTAACCTAGAAAATATGTGATAATATTAGAGGTGATGTAGACTTATTTGGCTTGAAAAGCATTGATTTTAATAAATTGAGTTGAGAAGAATAGAACATAGTTGAAGAATTAGTCTACACTATGATGGAAAAGTTCAAGAACACTCGCTTGAACTTGAAAATTCTATGCCCAAAGAGTTGTATACTATTGTTGAAAATAAATGGCATTATTGCCTTAATATGGAAAAAGAAATAAGAGAATCAACATTGGCTCGAGCAATGCGAGAGCTCACAAAAGGGAAAATAACCAAGGCAAATAAGAAGCATGGGAGAAAATTTGCACCCAAATATAGAGCATTTAGTATTCTTCAAAATAAGATTGATGATGTTGTGAAAAAGTACACACAAATGTGGAAGTTAATCTATGGCCTAACAACTATAAAAGAAGGAGAAGAAGATTCCTTTGAAGGGAGAAACAATGGAGAAGAGGATACAAATGAAAAGTAAGGTGAAGGAGAAAAAGAAAAGGTAGATACAGTGGAGAAGGAAACACAAAAGGATGATATGGCAACTACTGAAGAGCAAAAAATGAAATAGAGTGTGCAAGACACACAATTGCCACCTCCAAGTCCTCCACATGACACTTCTACACATATAGAAACAATAAAAATAAAGGACGTTCTTGACAATTCTAGTTAGAATATAAACCCATTGACTATGGAGGATCTCAAGAAGATCCTTGACAAACTACTCTACAAGCCCAATTATGTAGCAAGCCAGTGTTGCTCAATGTAGATGAGCTGCAAAAAGTTGTATCTAACTTGACTAGGGATAAGATGACAACACAAAAACATCTTTTGTCATCCCTATAGCTACAAGTGGAAAACCCAAAGAACAAATTTCACAAGATACATCAGCTAAGGTTGACTCCATAGTTAAAGTCACAACAACTATTGAGGAGCTAGCAAAGGCCCAAATAGGACAAATGGATACTTATGTTTCTACTGCACAAGTACAAGGTACACCACCTTAGATAATATTCATTGATCAAGGAAGATCAGAGAGGAGAAGGAGACCCCAAAGGAAAAGGCGCAACAAGAAATTCGAACTTTGGTTAATTTGCCAACCTTTGGGACTCCAACAAAAATGTCATAAAAGTCGAGCGCTGAAGTAGTACCACTTAAAATTTCAGCACCAGGCTCAAGCTCTACAAAGGTTGCAAGGGTACTTCACTATGGAGACCTTGCACTTGACGAAGAAATAGTCATTCCTAAATATGACTATGATACCATGAACTATTATACTAGAGTGGTTTTCACCCCCACCCCAGTTTTGCCTTCTCATTGGAGGTTTTCTGGGTAATCATATCTATTGTCAAGTATTTTTATGGATGAATTTACTTTACATGTTATTTTCATATGTTTATGCATGCAATGTTTTAAAACTTAAAAGTTTTATTGGTTAAAGTTTAGTACTTCTGGTTCAACCCGCCCCCCCCCCCCCCCCTTCAAAAGTATACTTCCCACTTGTAAACCCAAACATTCTAATCTCTTCTAACAATATTCATATTTCCTCTTGTATTAGGGGTTCTCATATTTAACATTCTAATGTTGGGTGTTCTCATGTTTCTATTGAAACCATTAAATCTACAAAATATTTTTTTATTACCTAAGTAATTAAAAATATGACATTTTGTAACTCTATTCCAATATCTACGTCCAAAGGGATTAATCTTTAGTATGTAGTCTCTTGCAATAGGTCAAAAATTGTTGTATTTATAATACATAACTCCATTGGTAATAATGTTTCTCATTCTCAAAGGTCTACTAGCTACATTATTAGTCCTTCCATTCATTCTTAAATTTCATTTTGTGTTAATTTTCTTACATTCAATAGATCTATGTCCATCAATAAAGAAATTAAACCAATATCTAGAAAAGGGGTCAGAAAACTTACCTATGCAATCCTTCTTTATGTGTCCAAATTTGTTGTATGAAAATCATTTTCCATTGAATTTTTTCCTTGGCTCTCTAGATTTCTCAAATTTATTAGGTATTTTATTGATTTAATCCATTGACTTATTAGGTTCTTAGTACATATAATGCTCTTTTGTGATCTTTGATTCATTTTATGATTCAACTTCAAAATAACCTAATCTTACCATATCTCCTACAAGTTTTTGTGTCATAATCTATTCATCAACTTCATATATTCTCTTATATAATTTTTCGAGATGTTTCTTGGTTTTTGTAAGTTCAACTTTCAATATGCAATTATATTTCTCAAGTTCATTAAACTTCAATTTTGTACTTGCAATCTCAGATGTTACCTTGGTAAGTTTGATCTCAAAGTTAGCATTCTCAAATCTCAAATCTATTTGTTTCTTTTTTTCATCTTCCATCATGCTCATCTTTAATGTTGTGATCTCTAATTCATGCTTTAAAATTTGATAGTTCTTTTCTGTTTAGATAACTCCATTTTCTTAGATCTTAAACTTTCAATCTTATCTTTCATTTTCTAAATAAAATTGTGCCCATCTCTATGTTTGACCTTTAATTTGTTCCTTTCATCATTAATAAAAAATAACTCCTCTAGATTTGCTTCATGTTTCTTTTACAAATCTACTAAATTCATAGTGATGTCCCTCAAGTTGTTAGAACCCTTCTAAGTAGCTATTCTCTTATACCAATTATTAGAAATTAAATTACATCAATATAACTGAGAGCTGGGGGGTGGGGGTGAATCAATTATTCACTTTAAATAAATTTTTGACCAACTGTAGATATCATTTACAAATTTTAAACTTGCATGTATGAGTAAACAAAAAACTAAAACCATGCACAACATAAAGAAAATCATAATGACATATTTTGCTAACTAGGGAACCCTATCCAAGGGAAAGCCCTAATGGGGATGGTACCCAAAAAATGATTCACTAATCAAAAGTAACTTGTGAAATATATTGATTCTATTAGGAGTTTATCACATGCATGTCGTGTATTTTTCCTTTAAAGAGAACTAGTCCTTGTTAGAAGCTTCTACCCTATTAAGAGTTGTAAGTAAAATAAAAAATACAAGCTGATCTCACTATAGGAACAAGCATATACAACTTTACAAGCTAAGTATATAGATAAAAAAAACCATGATTGCGGTGATATATATTATATCTAATCAGTCCTTGTAGTTTGTCTTATAAAAAGATTTGTATGATTTCTTTCTCTTCTCTTATCATTAATTTTGCATGTACACAATGTCATCAAGGTTCACATAAGTCAATCATATAATTATAATACAATTGGGATGTTTGTTAAACCAAATTTCCTTTATTATACCAAAAACTTTATTTTTTTGGCCTTGCATTTCAACAAACATTACTAAAACTTGATATTAAATTATACCTTGTAAGGGTTGACATCTAGTATATTTTCCCTACCTTATCAAGTACTTGTTTTAACAAGTCAAAACCATTCCTTGACCAAAATCCTTATACTCTGCCAGTATTGTGATTATATGATGCTAAGGTAATTAATGAAAACCTTACTAAAACATATTCAAAACTCAATATCAAGTTTAATGACCTTGATATTATCTTCTAGGATGCTCATATAACCTTGTTTTAATCGCACATCTAGCAATATCTACCTTTTGAAGTTTGTTGAACAAAAAATTATGCATGTACCGTATAATCCTATGCTATACTTGGACAATTTTCTCAGTAATCTTGAACTAAAATTATCCTTTGACTTCAACTACCTTAACACTAGATTATGTTTTCATTAATAATAGTTCACTTATCATATTATCTTAGCAAAAATTTCAAAAAATACTAGCCTTATTTTTAAATTTGCACACTAACTTCGACAACAAAGAGAAAAATATGGGAAATTAAATTTTATATCATGTAAAAAATAATTTATTATGAAGAAATTAAATTTAAATTGAACCTCTTAAATATGTCTACTAAATTTATGACATTTATGAAAGCCATTATGACTTGTGTGCCATATTTTTGCATCAGTGTTTCGAATCACACTCTATGATCCATCATCCAAATATGAAAAGTTGGAGGAGAAAAAATATAGCTTTTCATATCTTGATGATGGATCACAAAGTGTGATTCAAGACATTGATGCAAAAATATGGCACACAGTCGAATCCAGAATACGCATCTCCCTACATTATGACTTGTTTTCAATCTCCTACAAGACCCAAACTAGTGACATTATTTAGTGAACTTGAGATGTTTTATCAAAGGTCAAGAATATTCTTAATATCCATGTCATTGTGTCCATCTAAGATTCTTAGTATCACTTTCCCCTTTGTTAACAAAATATTATTAACTTATATGATCTCCATTGACACCACAAATGATACCCTACCTATGTAGTCTTTAAAATGTGGCCTTTCATTCCCTACACATAGTAATCTACAAGCCTTACATGGACTATAAGTAAAAAGGCCAAAAAAAATTCTAACTCATGAAAAGAGTGTGACTCAATTTGGTTAAGGTTTTCCCTCACACTAAAAAAAAAATCAAAGTCTTGGGTAGTAATGCAATAAAGGAAAATGGAAAATTAGATCAAAGCTAGATAATAAATCCCAAATCTAAAATCCCATGTACAATAAATAGATTTTTCCATAATCATATAAAATTAATTGAAAGTGCTATTACTTTTGAGATTGTTAATGTCCTTTGCAAGCTCTAGATGGGCTCCATGGGGGGATCTCAAGTGGTAGAGGAAATGATGATGTTTTGGGTAAACTAACCCATCACCACTAGACTATTAACTATCCCACTACTTTCCCAAAAGGTATTCTAATACATAAAGATGCCCAATATGTTTATGATCTCTTTAATTTTGATGATGAAGTCTATAGCTACATAATCCAAGAACTCACACTTATTATCATCATACTTGATTTATTAGAGTCACATTCCACAATGATTTTATTTAAATTATGGATGACCACTAACTCAACAACATGAAAAGTAGAAGCATATTCTATGATGTAGGTAGTTTAAAAACTTAATTTCATAAAATATTCCACCAAGGTATTTGTTAATATGTCCCCTAAATCAAAAGTAAAACCTCTCTCCTGAATCAAATTAGCTTGTGATTATTCATCAAATTTTATTTTGATCCATTTAGGGTAATTTGGACTACTTTAAATTATTTCTAAGGCCTCTAGGAGGAGATTTATACATATTAATAAAAATATTTAGACTCCAACTTCAAGAAATGTCCCAGTCTAAAGAAGACTAATAAGTTTTTTGGTTGATATGAGCAATATAGTTGATATTTTCCATAGTATTTTTGACCTTAGAGTAGAAAAATATCCTCCTATATATAAAATAGTTATTTTATTCCTAACATAAAGTAATTCTAATTTATAGGGAAATGTATCAACATAACCCCCTCATAAAAGAATGTAAAGTGGGAGATATTCGTTTGGGAAAAAGAGCTTGGGAATAAAAAGTACAAACCCACCATCTATTGAACAAGGCATTTAATAGGTATATCTAAAGTACAAGGATTCTAAATAGTGAAAAAGAATATATCTAATAGACTTGACATTCCTTTCACATAGAGAATGTTTGTTGAAAAATTGAATCCCTCTCTTTTGTGAATTATCTATTCTAAGGATTTTCTAGAAGACAACCCATCCACCAAAAGAAATGGATTTTGGGAATCACTTTACAATCAACATTGTAGACCAATTAAATCCTTAAGGCCACTAGAAGTGAGAAGAAGATAGCCATATTTGACCAAGTAAATCCCATTTGTATCATATTTTTCAAACAAGATTATCTTGTTGATTAATACTATAAAATCTGAAATAAGCATTGTGTTGTATTAGTTCAATGGCTACCAACATGAGAGTTCTATTATAAAAGGGGGTCTATCTTCCAAATAGGAGGACTATAAGAAAGATCCCAATAATCATACACTAGGGAACCATGTCTACTAGTCGAATTACCTTACAAAGAAGGAATCAAAGGATAGAATTCAAAAGGGGTATTATAAATATCTAATGTGCCAAATTAAACACTGATTTAGAATTGGAATAGTTTGAGCAAGGTTATTCCTAATATTTGCACCCAAGGGAAGATACAGTAGGGTAAAAGGAAATGATTTATAAATTAAACATAAATGATACTTTATGTTTTTTAAAGAATAATGATATTTATATAATTTCTACTCAAGCACAAAAAAAATTAGTGAGACATACTGTAGCAAATGAGGCTTGTTTTTTATGTTTGATTGAGACAAAGAAAATATAAGATTTATAGTATTCAATAGAGTTGAGAATATTTCTGAAAAGTAGTTATTGATTATAAAAACATTAGGTATCATCTAATCATATATCTAAAATTTAACATAGTTATGCACACATCTTACCCATTATATCAATCCTAAAAACATCAAATTTAGCTTGTGATAGGTCCCCTTTTCAATTTTACATAAGAATACATGTTGGATATATATAAAGCACATATTAAGGATGAAAATCTTGAACCAATCAAGGCTCCATAAATTTGTCTCATGACCCTAAGAAATTTGTCACTTTGATTTTTCTTCTTGAAGCTCCCAATCTTGAACACTTGAATCATAGAGTCTTCAATTATGAGCTAATTACCACTAAGAGATGAGAAAAATATCCATTATCATCTATTGATCATGATAATATACTTTAAGTCTTACTACACAATAGTCCATATTGAGAGAAATTCCAAATCTTAAACCTATCTACAAAATGAGTCTTCACAAGCCATGTATTCTTAAAATTTGTCAACATTAAAAAATAATTCAAAATTTTGAAAAATGCTTCTCAAGAAGAACCATCCCAAAATGAGGAGATGACATGGTTGATGTAACTTTGTCCACAATTTAGTGTCATTAAATTACAAATATACATTTTTTTCAAACTATCATTATGATATCTCTAATAAATTATTTGAAGTGTTGTCAACTATTGGAAATTATCTTGAGTTAGACTTCTTGTGGCCTTCTTTCTATTTTAATTTCCCATGTAATAGATAGAAAATAATTTAACCACAAACACATTCTTCACAATACATACAAACATACTAGAGATTAACAAAACCAAACATCCAATAACACAATCTATAGATATAATGGATGCAACTTTTTGTTTGCCTCTTTCAATGTAGCATCTCTAACCCTAATTTAAATCTTATTATAAAATCACTTTTTTGGACATCAATAATTAGATCAATCACTTGATTAATAAATCTCAAAAAATTTAAAGAAATATCTTGACATCTTATAGTTTTCATAAAACTACTTTAAAAAGAGTTTTCTCTTATAATAAAAATTGAATAGCCTCCTACACACACTTTATTTCTCTAAGAATAATTTTCAAAACTTTTCTTTATCTTCTTGAATTGTGATTGCATGTGCCTTTATTACTTGGTAATATTGCAACAATGCCTATGCTTGATTTAAGTGTTAGTAAGAACAGGTCCTTAAACAGATTTTTGACTAAAATTAATCTTAAATATAAGAAATAAACAAGCATACTTGCATCTAATAGAAAACACCAAAAATGAAAGAATCTTTCTATGTTTTCTTGTTTCATGTAAGCAAGAAAGGGTATGTGGAATCACTTCCTACACTAATCTTGAGAGGATGGGTATGAATATTTTTAACTAACTATTATAGAGATTTCAATGGACAAATAAAACTGCATAAATGAAACATCACAATAAAAACATAACTCAATGATTACTATTGGAAAACCCTTTCAGGAGAACAATCCTACTCTCCAAAATTTTCATAATGTATTATCAAACTAGGAAGATTAAAATAAATTTGCAATGCAAGTTCTTATAGAAGCATCACCACTGCTTCAAACTCAGAGAGACACCTTCTAGCACCTAGTCTTGCAAATAGAACTCAATAATACAAACTCCTCCCCAAGCCCTCTTTATATAGTGATTTTAAAACTTAGAAACTACTTATGGTTTTAAAACTATGGAAAAAAATACCATGCAACATGATTCCCATTCTTAACATTGGTAATTACAAGATGGGAAAAACAACCAAGTTAAAATAGTAATCTTGTCCATAATTTTGTCCCCTAGTTTAGACCCCCATAAAAGACCAAAAAATAAGTTATCTACACTCTAAAAATAACCCTCCTATATTCTACTATGGACAAGGAACCTTTTCGCATTTTATGCATTCTTTTCCAAGGCATAAATAAGTGGAAAACTATGAACAAGTAATTGAAATTTTCTAGAAAAGTATTGCAATGTTCAGACACATTTCTCAACATTCTCACACTTGTTGAACACTTTCATGATTGAGGGGATTCAAAATATCATGGGCTTAATTTGTAGGGCCGAAGAGGCCCATAGACTCTAAATACCATCTAAACTTCTCTGTGCTCATGGGATTAGTTAATGCATAAGTGAAATTTGCCAAAGTTTCTACCTTGTCCTAGCTTCACCTTACCATCTTTGACCATGTCTCTCACAAAATGGTATTGTACATCAAATTTCTTGATCTTGACATGAAAATTTGGGTTCTTCCCTAGGTAGATCACACACTCTAATTTTCACTACAAATTGTCAGTGAACCCTATTTGAAATCTATATGTGAACATAATCTCTTTATCTAGATGGATTCCTTACAGGAATTAGTAGCTTCCATATTCTATGCCTCTATAGTGGACAAAGTGACCACAACCTTTCACTTACTCATCTAGTTGATTGCACCACCAAATAACATAAAGACATATGCACTAGTAGATCTTCTTCTATCAATATCACCAATCTACTCTGAATCCACATAGCCTTGAATATTGTAGGAATGCTCATTTAACATTCCATGAAAATATATAGAGTACTTTGAGGTACCCCACAAATATTTGAAAACTCTTTGTATTACATAACAATGTGCTCTTCTTGGATTAGACATGTAACATGAATGTACTCACACTGTTTGGAAAATTTTTGGTCTTATACAAACCATAGTATACATCAAACTTCCAAAAAAACTTTGGTATGGTACTCTACTCATCTCTTCCATCTCCAATGGGGATGTAGAACACTTTGAGCTAGAAAGATTTGTTCACATAGTAACATGAACACTCAATGGTCTAGAATAATGCATATTGTATCTTTATAGAATAGTACCAACATACTACTTTTGACTAGCCAAATCTTTCTAATTTTTTGATATATTATAATATCTATTTCTAGAATGTTCCTTGTTGCACCAAGATCTTTCATTTGAAACTTTACTGGGAGCTCATATTTTAACTCTGCAATCAAACCTTTTTCTTTTCCAATAAACAATAGGTCATCAACATATAAGGAAATAATAAGGAAATGACCACCATTAGACTTGAAATATATACAATAATGAGTTGTAGACCACATAATTCTAAAACTCAATACATATGTATCGAACATGTGGTATCACATCTTAGGACTTTGTTTTAAACCATACAAGGATTTCTTCAACTTACATACAAAATGACTTTTACCTTTCACCACATAGTGTTGTAGTTGGTGATATAAATTTATTCCTCAAAATCTCCATAAAGGAAAGCTATTTTCACATTCACCTACTCAACTTCTAGATCATAAGCTATTATAATAGAAATTAAAAAATTGAATAGATGTCAATTTTTTCTCAAAGCTAAAACATTTCACCATAATAGACTCATGTAACCTAGGTGTAACCTTTGGAAAGTAAATGTTCTTTATATGTGTTAATGCTTCCATCTAAACGTGTCTTCCTTTTGAATACCCATTTACAACCAATAGGGTTCCATCCTTCAGGAAATGGTACAAGGTCCTATGTGTCATTCCTCTTAGGAGGTATCATCTCTTCATCCATGGCTACACTCTAGGACTTTGAATCATTCATACCAAGAGCCTCTTCTAAATATCTTGGTTCATTAATGTTAGCATTCGAAGAAAATATACATCTCCAATCATTAGGAGAATATACATACTTTTCTAGTACTTTTCTTTCTCTACTAGACCTTCATACAAGATTTGGACTAGGTTTAGGTTTAGATCTATGTTTAGGTTCTCTCTCTTCCTATAATGATTTTGATCTCATAGAGCTCTCCTCAAATTTCTTAGGTGTAGAAGGAATTTGAATCACATATTTTTCTTTTATTTATTCTGACTTCACTATAACAAAAGAATTCTTAGTTTATCTAAAAATAA
Organism: Cupressus sempervirens; assembly: GCA_028749045.1. Classification (NCBI taxonomy): domain Eukaryota; kingdom Viridiplantae; phylum Streptophyta; class Pinopsida; order Cupressales; family Cupressaceae; genus Cupressus; species Cupressus sempervirens. The sequence continues at coordinate 30,862,765 of CM053788.1, forward strand.
CACTTCTGGGATAAAATACATTTTGTTCAACAATATTCTAATGCATATATCCTTTCACATGATAACTATAACCAATGAAATTACATTTGACATCTCTGTTACCCATTTTTTCTATTTCTCCTTTAACACATGAGCATATGCCTCGAAACCAAACAATCCCAAATGTCTAAATGAAGACTTGTGGCCTAACCATTCTATCATTGGTGTCTTATCAATAAGAACTAATGTAAGATACCTATTTATTAGGTAATAGGCTATGGCTACAATTTCAACCCAAAATTTTTGTTTCATTCTAGCTCCACTTAGGATACTCCTTGCCTTCTCTATCAAGGTCATGTTCATTCTTCCTATAACTCCATTCTATTATAGAGAATAATAAGTTGTCTTCTATGTTTTAATACCACAATATTTACAAAATGTATCAAAATTATTTGAGAAAAATTCACCACCATTAGTAGTTCTCAAAATTTTTATCTTCTTTCTAGTTTGTAATTCAACTAGTTCTTTGAATTCTTCGAGACAACTAAAAAATTTATCTTTACTCCTAAGAAAATAAACTCATGTTCTTCTATTGAAATCATCAATGAAAGAAACTTAATAAAATAATATACCAATAGAAGGAAGATCAACTAGACCAAATACATCCAAATGGATTAAAGATCCAAAATACATGAGGACTTATGAGAACTCAATTAAAACTAAATGTAGTTTTGTTTACCATAGATATAATGCTCACAAAAATCAAACTCAAGATTGCAATCATTGGACCTATCAACAAGGTTTTTACATTTTAAAGGTCCATAGACCCTTCTCAACTATGCATATAAGTCTTTGGTGCCATAACATGGTCTTCTCTATAGGTAACATTGATTTGGTAGATAAAGAACTCTTGGGTACCCAAAACTCATGACCATTTATTCAGGAAGAAACTCTCAAATTTTTCCAATAATGCAGTCCTTCTCAAAATCTTGTAAGATGTTCTAATGTACTTAATTGTTCATGAATCAAGCTGGTACAATGCACCCAATATGCTTCCTCTTGGTATCTTCATAGCACCTCTTGCTATTTTGACACCTACTTAAGAAAATTGTACATGCACAACCACATCTATTAGTTTGCTAATAGATATTTAAAAACTTTCTAGTCTTGGGATATGAAAGACACCATCAAATATTCTAATTCTACTGACAAAAAATTTCACACAAATACTTCCACGGCCAATGATATCAACAACTAGATGATCACCTAGATACACCTTACCATCGTCAAAATTTGCATACTTACTAAACTAGTTTCTATTAGGGTTCATGTGGGAAGATGCACTTCAGTCTATCAACCATAAATTATCACCTACACAAGTGGCCAAGGCTGTGATGAAATCATCTCCATCTTCCTTCCCAAACTTGGAATCAAAATCTTGCTTCTTCTTTTTATTCTTCTCCTCTTTACTGTTGTTTATGAAGTGACTAGGTTCTAAGCAGTTCCAACAAATTACCTTGGACTTATCAAGAGATTTTGACCTTCCCTTATTCTTTGAATTAGAACAACTGTGTTACATTTTTTTCTTACCTCTTTCTTTTGGTTTTCTTCAAACACCCAAAGCCTCGTTGGTTTTCATATTGACCTTCCTTCTCATATCCTTAGCAAGTAGAGAACCATAAACATCATCCATCTTCAAGACAACTCAAGTGCTCCCTATGAAAATGATAAAGATATCCCATGAGTCTAGCAAAAAACATAGCAATATTTTGAACCTTTCTTCTTCATGTATTGGCACCCATACTAAAGTCAACTAAGTTAGCAACATATTAAAGATTTCTAGATGTTCAAGAATTCATCCACCTTCCATTCTCAAGGAATATAATCTATTCCTCAAGAAAATATTGTTTGCAAGTGGTTTTTCTTCATAGATCTGACTTAGCTTCTTCCAAAGCTTCTTCATAGTAGATTCTTTATTGACATTTATCATAACTAATTGTGCAATATACAATTTGATGAGACCTTCATCTTTTCTATCTATCACATCATACTATGTAGCTATAGTTGGATCTACAGGTCTCATCTTATTGTCATAGACTACATCCCATAGACCTTGATCAAACAATAGATCTTCCATCTTTAGCTTCCACATCTCAAAGTTTGTACCTTAAAACATTTCTACATCAATCCTACAATATAGAAATGAAATACTCTACACAAGCTCCCACTTAAACCTTGATTAGCTCAAAAAACCCTATACCTAATAATTAGAAGTAAAACTTGCCAAGATCTGATGCCACTTACAAGGAAGAAAATATATCCGAAATCATTTCCTATGCTAGTCTTGAGAGGATGACTGTGAAAATTTTAACTAACTATTATAGAGATTTCAATCGACAAATAAAAGTGCATAAATCAAACATCACAATAAAAACCCTTTTGAAAGAAAAAACCCACCCTCCAAAAGCCACATAATCTATTTTAAAACTAGGAGGATTGCAATACACTTGAAATGAAAGCTCTTATAGGAGCATCACCACTACTTTAAACTCAAAGAGACACCTTCTAGAATACAGTCTTACAAATAGAACTCAATGATACAAACTCCTCCCTAATCCTTCCTTATAAAATAGTTTTACAACCAAGAAACCACTTTTCATTTTACAAAACCATGGAAAAAATTACCATACCACATGTTGCCAATTATTGACATTTCTAATTTTAAGATAGGAATAACAACCAAGTTAAAATAGTAATCTCATCCATAATTTTTTCTCCTAGTTTAGACCTCCACAAAATACATAAAAGAAGTTATTTGTGCTCTAAAAATGACCCTCCTATATTCTACTATGGATAGGGCATCTTTATGAATTTTATACATTATTTTCAATTGCATAAATAAGTGGAAAACTACCATAACCAAATAATTAGAATTTTCTAGAAAATGCTTACAAGGTTGAAACACATTTCAAAACATTTCATACTTTAATCTGCTATTTCACTAAATCCTAATAGCATGCAATATTATAATTCTTTCTCTAATTTTAGCATCACTTTTAAATCCATTTCATAGGTTTCCTACTCTCTTCCATCAAAACATATCAAGCACCTCAATGTTGTCTTATAGACTGCACATCGATCTCTAGTCCCTATGCATAAGTATATTCAATATCTTTAAGGCTATGATTCATATGTATCAATATTTATCATTCATATCATCATATGGATTTCCAACTAGACTGCATAGAAAAATGCCATTTCATGGTCTTTTTTGATGAATCTCCAAAATACTTCACATACAAAAACAAAGCCAATTTATAAATTGATGACCTTGTGAGCATAGCAGGTGTACTAAAAATGTTGAGTAATGTGGGGGAATATATCTACAACATGCAAGTGTTTGAGTATATTGACCACTTTTTAGAGTATTGTTTAACAAAAGGCATGGCTTTTATCAATTCAAAAAATTTGATGCCAAATTTTGGATTCAGAAAAGTATATTGAAAGTTTAATTTTGATCTCAATAGAGTGTAGAACATTTACAAAAAACATTAGTTATCATCCAATCTCATAAATGATCACATGCATGTAGTGTAATATAGTTACACCAAATATTGGGGCTTTTTTAGTTCCTAGCACAATAGGAAACTATTACCAAGGGTGAAACATTAAACAATGATTAAACTTCTATACCTCGAATGAGTTATAATGTATATTTCATTTTATAATTTTTAATTTCATGGTATGCTTTCAAAGAGTTGACCATTTTTTTCTTATTATTTTCATGGAAACCATTTTCTTCAACTATGATTATCTTTGGAGGAGGTTTGTAGGAGTCACCCTAAACTTGAGACAAGAGAAGGTACTGGCTTTGAAAAGAGGGTTATGAAAATTAGTGCATTATAGTGTTTTTTAGGGCTAGCATTGAAAATGAAAATATGAGCGCACACACTTTTTTAGGCTTATTGTAAATTTCTAGAGCTCTCTATGCATGATTTATTCTCATGCATCACCTTATATCTCCATGTGTACTCCATAATTTTCTTTTATCTCTTCAATAATTGGAATGATAGGTAATACAAAAAAAAAATTCAAATTGATTTTCGCTATGATTCTTTGACACTTGGTTTGATTGTATTGACACCTATAAAAATAATTTGAGCTTTACAAGTTATAAAAGTCTCAGTTGGTTTTGTTTGTGAGAGCTCTTGTGCATTATTGGTAAACAATTTCTATTTGTATGTGTTAATGTTGAAGCTAAGTGCGCATCAATATAGTGGTGGTTGTTGTGGTTTTTGCAACTCAAACATGGAAATTCCAAGGGATTTGTAAAAAATGACCAAAAGCTTCCCCTACATGTTAACATTATTTTTTATATTCTTTCTTATAGGCACTCTATAGGGTAATCAATTAGTGCTTTGTGCATGAATTCTTTGTGTTAAAATTTCTATCTAGTTCAAAGTGCATTTCCTTTAATCAGATCTCTCACTTTATTTTGCATTTTTTTTGAGGGAGAAACCTAAACCTCAAACATATTGGGGGTCATAGTGAAAATGCTATTGATATTTAAGTTTACACATTTTTCTCTCAAATTTGCAAGATATAAATTTTGTAAGAATTTTTTTTCCTTCAATTAACATTAACTCTGATTCATCCAAAATTTGGTGTGTGTCCTTTTAGACCTAAATTTGAGAGTAGAAAGAAAGGGTATTTTTCATATTGGGTTTTCAAAACAAAGATAAGAGCTCAATGAAAATATCAAATAGCATTTTATTCACAATTCACATGTATTGCGAAAGCCATTAGACAAATAATATTCTAACAAGACCAAAACAAATAGTTATATTTTGTGTTATTTATAGAAAAAGTTCTTAAAATGATCCCTTGATAGGAAAGAACTTTAAATATTAACTAACCCCTTATTAACTTCAATCATGATAAAATTATGTTAAAAGAAAAAAGAAATCTAGAATTCACTCAAGACTTTTTTTATTATTAAAAAAGACAGTAAGAGGTTCCTAAACCTAGATAAAAGAAAAGTAATCAAACCATCTCTGTCTTTGGCCATTATAGCCGAGTAGAAGAGAAAAACACTCTAACCCTAGCAGTTAGAGTCTCACCTAGAACTTACAAAAGGAAAAAATTAATCAAAATCATTCATGTTATTTGAATAGTCTCAACCATCCACACTTATCATAAAATTAAGTCTAAAATTTAAACTAATAAGCTTACAAACCATTTTCAAAGACTTACTACCCCAACAATGGTGTAAGATAAAACTCCTAGGCTTAGTTTTCCACTCCCACCAAGAGATTTCTCTTATCTCCTAGTATCCTATGCTTCTATAGGATCTCCTAATAGGATTAGATCATTAACTAAATCCTATTCACTCTTTACTACAAGAGTCACACCTCGAAAACTCCACCTTGGATGATCCACACCTTAATTTTGGTTCTCTTTCTCACTTTCACTTAGATGGATCTAAGTGCCAAATCCACTAAAACCTCACAAATTTCAAAATTCATTGTGGGGACCTTCTTCACATTGAATTCATTCATATTCCATCCCATTTGACTGATTTGGGAAGGTTCTTGGCTCATGGGTTTATCATATTCAAGATTTCATCAAAAGAGATCTTAAAAATAAGCCTATTTCTAGTAGCCTTTACCAGTCCGTTTTTCCCCTTTTTAGTAAACTTTTCCCAAACAACTCAGAAAAATAAAACTTGATTTGGATACCCTTTTGGAAGTTTTAAAACTTTCATTAAGGGTTCTGGGTCTCAAAGTGACCGTACGCCTCCTTCTTAATATCAAGGAGAAACAGGGCTAAAAGGCCTAGTTTCTAGGACAGTTTGTCTAGGATTGATGAAAAATGCTCAAGACCTATCCTAATGGACTGGTAAAACTTCCCAATGCTTAGGATGGATGAATAACATGAAAAACTACCATAAAAATTCCTGGGGACGTGCTGTACTTCCCATTCCCCACATGAAATGATTTGATTTCCCCCTGTCAAGCCTCTAACCGGGTATGTCAAACTCGCCTAGGGCCTGATCATAAAGCTAGCTCCCTTGCTCATGATGATTCCTAAGTTTAGATAAAATATGTACAGAGGCCCCACTTGAATATTCAACCACTTATTCAGTGTTTCCATGGTTGAAACTCATGTGGGAGCCATTTTTACAAAATCTGTCACAGTGTGACCAAAAGAAAGGCCTGAACTAAAACAACTTGAAAACTATGATAAATCTACTCTAAACCCTTAACACATAAAATGAAAAAGTCTTCAAAATGACTATAGAACACGCCTCAACCACTGTATCAACACGTTTTTGGCTTCAAGTATGACTTTTCCTTCAAAAACCGAAATATCACTTCAAAAACAGAGTTTTCCAGCACTTCATTAACTCAAAACTTTTTAAAAAAATATACAACCAATGCTTGGAGATTCGAGCCATAACTCCATTAGGTGTCTTCTCCACCATTCTAGGTCCCATTTGGTCGAAAATAACCTCCCACAATCAAAGGAATCCAAGGCTATCCATGTTGCATGGAATATTTGCAATAAGTGCAAAATGCTGTTATGACAACATTCTTACAACACTTGGCAACTTTGATAGATGCCTTAATCCTATATTATAGGCTTCTTATCCTCACATATTCTGAGGATCCAAGATCATTCATGATCATCATATTTATAAAATAACCATTAACCATTCTTAGGCCTAAGACATATTAATGACTCAATCTCCCTAACTCCTAACATTAAGAAATTAAATGACAACTAACAAAGGCTATTTGTGTGACCTTAGTCTTAGTGACTAATTCAACTAGCCAACATAAAACAAGACCTTCTAAGGTCCTCAACCAAATTACACTAACTTCTTAACTTGGCTAGAGTCAAGTACAAGCCAAAATTGACTAACTAGTAGAGGTTAGCCTAGGTGCTCCTGCACCATCCTCCCCAAGATAAGTAGTTCACTCCACCCTTGGATTGATGATGTTAGGATCAACTCCCATCTTTTTGAACTCTGATTCTTTTATCCAAACAGCATCAGCATCATTTTGTCCATGCCTTTTAATGAGATGCTCCTTGTACTCTTTAGTCCTTGTCTTTTTATAGACTCTTGTATCTAGTATGATGTCTGGGCCTATGACTATAGCAGTAGGTAATTGGAGATCCTCCACATCTCTGATCACTTCATGAAGAGTCTGATCCATGTCTTGCTGTGGTCCTCTATAATGGACTAAGTCAGCAATATTAAAAATGGGTGACAGTCCACTGTCTTCTGGCAGTTCAACCTTGAATGCATTGTCACCATACTTAGCCAATATAGGACAGGGTCCTATCCTTCTCATTCGTAGCTTGTGGGGGACTCCTTTTTGTAGTCTTGACTTGTTGAGATGCACCATAACCAAGTCACCAACATTAAAATCAACTGTCCTTCTACTTTCATCCACTTTGGCTTTATGTTTTATGGTGTTCTCTGTCAATGTCTTTCTCACTGTTTCATGAACTTCTTGCATAGCAAATGCAAAGTCATCAGCATATGCACTTGCCTTGACTCCATCTTTTAAATCTCTCAACTCATAGACACCTCTAGGATGTAGGCCATAGACAATTTCAAATGGACTCTTCCCGGTTGATCTATTTATGGTGTCATTATAGGCATATTCAGCTTGCCCAATCAACTGATCCCATTGCTGTCCATACTCCTTAGTTAGGCATCTTAGAAGGTTTCCAAGACTTCTATTAACAGCCTCAGTTTGACCATCGGTTTGGGGATGGTAGGCTGACCCAAAGGATAAGTTAGTTCCCAATCTTTGCCAAAGAGTCTTCCAAAAATGACTCATAAATTTTGTGTCTCTGTCTAAAACAATGCTGATTGGTAGTCCATGTATTCTCACTATCTCTTTGAAGAATAGAGATGCTATTTGACTTGCATCATTTGTAGTCTTGCATGGCACAAAGTGAGCCATCTTGCTGAATCTATCCACAACCACATACACACTATCCATTCCTTGTCTTGTCTTGGGTAACCCAACTACAAAATCCATACTTAAGCATTCCCATGGCCTAGTAGGAATAGGTAATGGTTGGTAAAGACCAGCATTTGTTGAAGTGCCCTTGGCCTTTTGACATACTACACAACTCTCCACATACCTCCTAACATCAAGATTCATTCTAGGCCAAAAGTAAAACCTTGAAACAAGGTCTTGAGTCTTAGTGATCCCAAAGTGACCACTCAAAGCACCATTATGCTTTTCTTGAATTAAATTCTCTCTAATAGAACCTCTAGGAACACACAATTGATTCCCTTTGAACAAGAGATCACTTTGCAAAGTATAATCAGCATATTTGCTATGAAAATGATTCTTGTATTCAGCACATACCTTATAAATGTCAGCAAAGTCTTCATCATCTACATATTGATCCTTGAAATGATCTATCCCCATGCTTTTCAATTGAATTTCTTGTAGTGTGAGGGCTCTTCTCTACAATGCATCAGCCACCTTGTCTAGTACACCCTTCTTGTGCTTGATATGGAAGGTGTAGGCTTGTAGGTACTCAACCCACTTCATGTGCTTGTGACTCAACTTCTCTTGTGAATTTAGGAAGCTAAGTGCTTGATTGTCTGAATACACAATGAACTCCTTGGGGAGCAAGTAATGCCTCCATTTTCTTAGAGCTTGGACCAATGCATACATCTCTAAGTCATATGAGGAGTATTTCCTCTTAGCCTCACTTAACTTCTCAGAATGGAAAGCCACCGGTCTACCCTCTTGGCTTAGAACAGCCCCAATTGCTACATTGCTAGCATCACATTCGATGGTGAATAGCTTCTCAAAGCTTGGCAGCACCAAAACAGGTTGGGTAGCTATTCTTTCCTTCAACAACTCAAAGCTCTTGTTAGCATCTTCATTCCACACAAACTTGGTTTTCATTCCTCCTTTGATAGTATCCAACATAGGAGCACAAATTGCACTAAATTGTCTTATAAACTTCCTATAGTATTGTGCAAGACCATGAAAACTCCTTACCTCAGTTGCTGACCTTGGAGTAGGCCAATTCATGATAGCCTCTACCTTGCTCTTATCCATTTTCAGATTGCCATGAGATAAAACAAACCCAAGATATACCAATTCTGATTTGATGAACTCACACTTCTCCAAATTGATCATCAACTTCTCTTCATGTAGCTTCTTGAAGACAATATCAAGATGTTTCAAATGCTCACTCTTTGTCTTGCTAAAAATCAGTATATCATCTAGATATACAACTACAAACTTGCCTATGTAGTCCTTGAGTATTTCATTCATGAGCCTCATGAATGTAGAGGGGGCATTTGACAATCCAAATGGCATGACAAGCCATTCATACAGTCCTTCATTAGTCTTGAAGGCTGTCTTCCACTCATCTCCTTCATGGATTCTTATTTGGTGATAGCCACTCTTCAAGTCTATCTTGCTATAGTACTTTGCTTCACCTAAACAATCCATTAAGTCTTCAATCCTAGGAATAGGGAACCTATACCTTATGGTTATCCTATTGATAGCCCTTGAATCAGTACATAGCCTCCAATTTCCTCCCTTCTTAGGTGCAAGTACGGTGGGTATAGCACATGGACTAATACTCTTTCTAATTAGGCCTTGATCTAAGAGCTCTTGTATTTGCCTTGCTATTTCCTCATTTTGTTGAGGGGTCATCTTATAGGCTGCTTTGTTAGGTAGGGTAGCTCCTGGGATAAGGTCTATCCTATGACTTATGGCTCTTTGAGGAGGCAAGGCTGAAGGTTGACCATCACTTACAATGCCTTGGTAAGTCTGCAACATACCTTGAATCTCCTTTGGTAATTCAGTCTTCTTAGTCACCTTGTCTTCATCTCCTTCTCTTGGTTTCAACATCAATGCATACCCTATACCTTCACCTTCTTCCATGGTTTGTAGGAACTCTTTTTCACCTACCATAAGAACATTTGGACCTGCTGTCCTTACTTCAGCATCCTCCAACAATGACTGAATTTTGTAGGTAGTATTATCCTTCTTGAAAGAATAAGAATTCTTTCCTCCATCATGTATGGCTTGATGGTCAAATTTCCAAGGTCTACCTAGGAGCAAATGACATGCATCCATAGGAAACACATCACATAAAACTTTGTCTTTGTACCTTCCAATGGAGAACTCCACCCATGCTTGTTCATTTACTAACACATGTTGACCCTTATTGAGCCAAGTAACCTTGTAAGGATTGGTATGGGATATCCTTTTCAATTTGAGCTTGCTGACTGCTTCTTCTGACACTATATTATCAGTAGAGCCTGAATCAATAATGATCTTACATACTTTTCCCATTATCTTGCATTTGATTCTAAACAAAGATCTTCTTTGGCTTGGCTCCTCCTTCACCGGTTCCTTGATTAGAGTTCTCCTCATCATGAGGTTCTCCCCTTCCTCTGAATTTAATGGAATCTCAAAATGTTTATCTGCTGCATTAGTGTCTTCATGAACAAGGTTAGCTCTCTTATCACCTCCTTGTGATGAGCCACCTTTCTCAGGGCATCTATAGGCAGGGTGCCCCATTTGATTGCAATGGTAGCACTTCATATTGGAAAAATAATTGCCTCTTCCTCTTTGTGAAGAACCACCACTTCTTCCTCTAAAGTTAGAGTTAGAATTCCTTCCTCTACCACCTCTACTTGAGCTTCCTTCTTGCTGCTCACTGAATTTTACCTCACCTTGAGCTCTAGAATCAGAAATTCTTCCACCATAGCCACCTCTTTGACCTTTGGTATCTTTTCCTTTGCCTTTACCTTTGGAGCTATCTTGCTTTCTCTTGCTCTTTTCCTCTATCTTCAAGGCCATTTGATAGCATTTCCTAATGGATTTGAAGTTCACTAGGCTCATCTCTTCTTGAATAGACCATTTGAGGCCATTCAAATACCTTGCTAGCTTGATGCTCTCATCTTCAACCACCTTGGACCTCAAACACAATTTTTGAAACTCCTCAGTATATGCTTGGACATCCAAATCTTTTTGCCTAAGATTTTGTCTCCTTCTATGCATTTGAACTTCATAGTCATCAGGAAGATATGTTTGCTTGACTTTGGATACCATACCCTTCCATGTCACAATAGGACCTTTACCATCCTTTTCCCTCTCGATTTGTACAAACTTCCACCAAGTAAGAGCTGAACCTCTTAGTCTAGACTTGGCCACCATTACCTTTTGTGCTTCAGAGATACCATCACATTCAAAATGGTTCTCAATGCTGTCTATCCAATCCACAACTGAATCTGGATCCATTTGTCCACTAAAAAGTGGAACACCTTCTAAAGCCTTGCCACTCAGTGCCTTCAATGCTTTCAAGAATGGCTCTTCAGGAAGAATAGGATCAGGAGTTGGTGCTTCTTCCTCCAACTCTAATTCCTTCTCCTTTGCTTCAGCTTCTTCTTTAAGGTCAATCTTATCTTTGACCCTATCAGCTTTGTCTTGGACTTCACCCAAGAGCTGCTCCATTTGAGCTATTCTTTGTCTTAACAATTTGTTATCCTCTTCTTGTTCCTCAACCTTCTTTGCTAGTTCAGCATTAGTCACCATGGCTTGGGCTGGTGTATTCTCTCCTACTGATTCAGAAGATTGATGCATTACCCACAAGCTTGATCAACCAAGCTCTGATACCAATATGGTGTAAGATAAAACTCCTAGGCTTAGTTTTCCACTCCCACCAAGAGATTTCTCTTATCTCCTAGTATCCTATGCTTCTATAGGATCTCATAATAGGATTAGATCATTAACTAAATCCTATTCACTCTTTACTACAAGAGTCACACCTCGAAAACTCCACCTTGGATGATCCACACCTTAATTTTGGTTCTCTTTCTCACTTTCACTTAGATGGATCTAAGTGCCAAATCCACTAAAACCTCACAAATTTCAAACTTCATTGTGGGGACCTTCTTCACATTGAATTCATTCATATTCCATCCCATTTGACTGATTTGGGAAGGTTCTTGGCTCATGGGTTTATCAGATTCAAGATTTCATCAAAAGAGATCTTAAAAATAAGCCTATTTCTAGTAGCCTTTACCAGTCCGTTTTTCCCCTTTTTAGTAAACTTTTTCCAAACAACTCAGAAAAATAAAACTTGATTTGGATACCCTTTTGGAAGTTTTAAAACTTTCATTAAGGGTTCTGGGTCTCAAAGTGACCGTACGCCTCCTTCCTAATATCAAGGAGAAACAGGGCTAAAAGGCCTAGTTTCTAGGACAGTTTGTCTAGGATTGATGAAAAATGCTCAAGACCTATCCTAATGGACTGGTACGACTTCCCAATGCTTAGGATGGATGAATAACATGAAAAACTACCATAAAAATTCCTGGGGATGTGCTGTACTTCCCATTCCCCACATGAAATGATTTGATTTCCCCCTGTCAAGCCTCTAACCGGGTATGTCAAACTCGCCTAGGGCCTGATCATAAAGCTAGCTCCCTTGCTCATGATGATTCCTAAGTTTAGATACAATATGTACAGAGGCCCCACTTGAATATTCAACCACTTATTCAGTGTTTCCATGGTTGAAACTCATGTGGGAGCCATTTTTACAAAATCTGTCACAGTGTGACCAAAAGAAAGGCCTGAACTAAAACAACTTGAAAACTATGATAAATCTACTCTAAACCCTTAACACATAAAATGAAAAAGTTTTCAAAATGACTATATAACACGCCTCAACCACTGTATCAACACGTTTTTAGCTTCAAGTATGACTGTTCCTTCAAAAACCGAAATATCACTTCAAAAACAGAGTTTTCCAGCACTTCATTAACTCAAAACTTTTTAAAAAAATATACAACCAATGCTTGGAGATTCGAGCCATAACTCCATTAGGTGTCTTCTCCACCATTCTAGGTCCCATTTGGTCAAAAATAACCTCCCACAATCAAAGGAATCCAAGGCTATCCATGTTGCATGGAATATTTGCAATAAGTGCAAAATGCTGTTATGACAACATTCTTACAACACTTGGCAACTTTGATAGATGCCTTAATCCTATATTATAGGCTTCTTATCCTCACATATTCTGAGGATCCAAGATCATTCATGATCATCATATTTATAAAATAACCATTAACCATTCTTAGGCCTAAGACATATTAATGACTCAATCTCCCTATCTCCTAACATTAAGAAATTAAATGACAACTAACAAAGGCTATTTGTGTGACCTTAGTCTTAGTGACTAATTCACCTAGCCAACATAAAACAAGACCTTCTAAGGTCCTCAACCAAATTACACTAACTTCTTAACTTGGCTAGAGTCAAGTACAAGCCAAAATTGACTAACTAGTAGAGGTTAGCCTAGGTGCTCCTGCACCAAACAACATTGGTGATAAGGAAAATAAATAGTTAATAGAAACCTCACCATGATCGAGAGTTTATAGAAATGTTTGTAAGACAAAAGATGATGCGGGAAATCAATAGTAAACCTAAAAAGAGTACCAAGAGCATAGGAAAAAAAATCATGTCTAATGGTTTCCCGATCTTCATTGAGGTACTTAATCTCTTTAGTCCACTTCTTGATTTGGGCAGCACTCTTTATCTCCTCACAATTCTTTTCCTTGGCTTGGCTCATCTTTTTGTGTTTGATCTTCCCATTGATGAATCCAAACATGACTCTTCTCATTATTTCTTTTTGAACTTTGTAAATCAATGAAATGACCACCCCTAATTCAAGAATAGTAACCACAAATTTGAACTATTTTTTTAGGTTTTCAATTTTCTCATTTATTTCATCAAAAATTTTATCACAGTCCTTCTTGAAGTCTTCCTAATTCCTCTGGATATTGGAAAGGGATTTCATCATTTATCCAACCTTAGTTCTTTAGTAATATTAATCCCTTCATCTTTAGTAATTCCTAAGTCTACTACCAATTTCTTATCTTGAGGAAAGTGATTTTTATCACCAGTTTCTTCCACTTCCACATCAAAATTAGCTTCATCAGAGGAGAAAAATCCAATTTTCTCCTTTATTTCTTCCACTTTTGTATCTTCTACGTTGTCCTCCATTTGGGAATTGTGCGAGTCCTTTTTGATTTCCTCCTTATAACTCTTACATTTTTTTAATCTTCCAACCTCATGGATCTTGTCTTCCTATAGGTAGAGTTCCCCCTTTTTCCTTTTGAAGTCCATAGTTTTCTCCTCCTCCTCATTAGCAAAATTTCCATCCACTTCATTTTTATCAATATCAATATGTCTTTCACCATTTCCTTTTTTTAGGAGTATTGGCATGGATCAATTTTTTGAATGCATTTTTTTGCTACTTGGGGGCCTCAATCAAAAGGGAGTGTTCCAAAGATATGAAATTTTCCTTAAATTTAGTGGGATGACCATTATCCAAAATTTAAGGTGACTCCATTTGCAACTTATCAATAGAGATTTATTCGATAACCACATAGGAATTAGGAGCTCTAGGGGTTATGGGGTTATTTATGGGTGGGAGACATCCACCAAAACTTAGGTGGTGAGACCAAATAATAGTGATAAAGTTTAAAAATGAGCCCTTGATTAATAGGAGAGTTTTCTCCCAGGACAATTCTATTGACTAGATATAAAAATAGGAAGAGTAGAATGTTAACATTTTCTCCATGTCTAAGTATATTAAGAAGTTGAAAACTATAGCCATGATAAGTCATGTAGTGATCTTAAAGAGTAAAATACTTGATCAACTAGTAAGACACGAAATCAAAAGGGATAGGGAGAGAGATACTATCATACATATTTCTAGAACTCACATTAGCAAGTTCTTTCACTCCTTCAAAGAAGTTGTTCCTAAATTTACTATATTTCAATGTACATTTAATTTCCACTTTAATGCAAACACATTCTAGGCCTGTTGCTTCACTGATCAAATTCAGCATCACCACAAATTTGATACTACCAATTTCCCCTAATCCTTTTTCCCAAGAATTAGCAAACTTAGTGGAGAGAATATGTTGTCACCCTTCATCATGTGGATGTACAAATGTAGACCCTCCTTAACAAAATATCCCTAAATTTGTTTATTCTGGTCCAAATCTTTACAATTTATGGGTTCAATATGTTTTGGCGGGCCTCCCATGGTCTTCTCCTTCTCAAATAATTTCTTGGAATTATGAGTACCCAAGTTTAGATTGACAATAATTTTCTCTGCAATATCACTCGTCATGGAAACTTCCTTTGACAACTGAAGATTATGGATATGATTGAGGAACTTCGAGGGCATAGAGGGAAATTTCATTTCCAAATAAGCGTGATGTGAAAACTAAACTATAATAATTAATAAGTCTAAAATCCTATCACAAATTTTACCCTCAATACTTGTGCGGTACTCCTTTTCATAGTTGGGTCTTTCTATACTGTTAATGTGACAAATTATCATCCCCTAAATCTAACAAGGTAAAATGCAACCCACAATTTTCTTTTTTTTTTTTAAATTATAATTTTAAAAAAAATATTTATTTTTATTATTATTTTAAAGGGAATATAATAGATAATTTTAGTAGATACTCACTGTTGGTGTTTGAAACTACTGAACAACAAAATGCTTAATACCAAAAAGATAACACTCATATAACCTAAAGATTAGCCAATTCCTATTAACAATTACATAAGTAAACCATTTGGACCTAACTTCAACAAAACCAAGGATGATTTCCTACTCTTTAGGCTCTTCAAAACCAAGATAGGTATACCTAGGGATGATTCAAATGCAAACTATTGTATGAAAACTATCTTCATTTCATTTTGGTTCTAATCTCTTATCTTTAGGCATATACATAGTTTACAAATTTTCTAATGCTTTCAAGTTTCTATGCATCCCTCAAAAGTAGATTTGGTCATAATTCTCCTATACTTTACAAGTATTTCTAGAAATAACAGCTACTTAAGACTCAAAAATTAAATGCAAATGAGTGGTGACTAGAATTATAACCTTGAACAAAATGGAATGAAAATGACTCTGAAATTATTATTGTTTTGAAATGTAGAAGCAAAATTTACTCTCAACCATCTCTGATTTATATGACCAGTGCCTTATCCATGGAAGCAAAGAGTTAACTATTGGTAGGAAATCTTGTTCAGTTAACTTGTAATTGAATTTAACAACTATAATCACCTATTTCCATTCTTATGAGATATCCTTTTCACAAACTCATGAATTCTACTAATTTACTAAAGCATTTACATAATCCCTTGAATT
This sequence comes from Cupressus sempervirens, assembly GCA_028749045.1. Classification (NCBI taxonomy): domain Eukaryota; kingdom Viridiplantae; phylum Streptophyta; class Pinopsida; order Cupressales; family Cupressaceae; genus Cupressus; species Cupressus sempervirens. Next base: position 30,878,980 of record CM053788.1, read on the forward strand.
AAAAGCAACAATAAACCAATATACAACCCATCCAAACTACATTCAATCAACTGAACCTTATTCAAATGATCTCAAAATTAATAAACTCATGAAATGGAGACAAAAAATGGTGAAATAGATCTAATGTAAATACCCTTTTGTATTATCTTTTTGCTGACTAATACAATAACCAATAGAAACTCAATGAAAACCTCATGAATTCATATTGATTATATCATTTCTATTTCTCATAAAAAAAGTACATAACTGAAAGTAATCTCAAAACTAGCTACACATGACTGGACCGACTGTACTTTCCTTGAAAGTTGAAAAATATACAAGTACTCAAACCCTTTCTCTAGCCCTAGGATCTCACTTATATAATGTGAGATGGAACAAGCTTTAGGCATAGAGAACTGACAACTATCTTTTATAAAGAATATTTACATACACCTATTAAAAATAGAAAAAACTTTGAGTAACACAAAGATTTATACGCCAAACATTCTTTTGTGTGTCCCTTTCTATTACATCATTTGGAAAGACAAGAGTACCCTGATTTGATTCTTTTATAGTTTTGAATCCTTAGAGTAAGTGGCTATCAAGCTTGAAAGTGAGGAATCATCTTCAGTTACCTACAAACTTATTTTAACCTGAGGATTCTCCTTCTCTTCATCATCAATTGTAAGGGTGGCTGTTACCTTAGCATCATCTTCTACCTCGTCACCTTCTACCATCTGCTCTATAGAAATGAATTTATCCTTCCATTCATTATAGGCAGTGTCATCAGGCCAATCAAAATTTAGGACCTCCCTATGTATAGTTATTAAAGAATTTGCAACTGTCTCTATATCAACAGGATCTTTTCTGATGGAAGTATAGAATAAATGTACCTTTCCAAGCACCTCATTAGTCTTTTCCAATAACCAATGGCTTATTTCATTTATGATTTTATTCATCCTCTCACAAAATATCTCATCCAACTCACTTTTCAATTCTTCCTTTTCCTTTACTTTATCAATAGTCTATAACGCACAAGGAAACAAATCAAACTTTTCAGCAATATACTTAGAAAAACAAATTGTTAACCTCTTCTGAAAAGAATCTCATTTGTCATCAAAACCTTGCAATTGACTTAACAAATCAAAAATCTTTTCAATTTGATGACAAGATAGTTGGATGACAGATATACATGACATTGTAGTGATACCATTATTCCTTTCTACCCACTTTTGCACAAGTAGTATGAATTTAACTTCACCTCTCTTTAATTCATCCCTGATGGTTAAAATCCCTTCCAATAGGTCAAAAAATAATGGCCATTCAACTCTATCCACTAAATACATTACACCCTACCTTACCATTTCTTCATATTGATTATTTAATTCTACATGCAGTGCATACGACTTACTCTTCTCCTCTTGAAAATCCTCTACAGTGTAGAACTAAGGCCTTTTTGGGGTTTCTAGTACCTCAATAATAGGAGTTGACTTAAAGGGTTCAATGGGTGGCCATGGGGGTTATCAAATTATGGATCTACTAGACTCTCCCACTTTTCTTTTCCTGCGTATCTTCTCCATTTGAGCTACTTGGTTTTCTAATGATTGTATCTGCATACCTCTTTCCTCATATGCTTTCAAAACTTCTTCAAATCTAGCCTTGAGTTGCACAAATTTATCCTCTTCCTACCCAGACACAACACTACCAAGTTTCAACATTTTTGAAGCCATTACAATTATTTTCTTGTTGTCAACCTTGCTAGCCCTGAATATTGCTAATGCACCACTATATTCTATAGTAGAAATTTCTTGCATTCTAGTCTTGTCCCTTTTCTCAATTGACCAAATAACTAGGGCTTGGTGATCATCACTAAATTTGACTCCTCTATGAGCATGCAATACATCTTCTTCAATTTTATACTAAAAATATTTTTCTTTCCTTATTAAATCAAAAACCATGGCATTAACTATATCCCAATCTGGCAAAATAAGGACTCTGGACTGTTTAATTACTTTCCTTCTAGACTTAGGTGTAAATTGCAAAAAATCATTGAAAAACTTAGATTTTACTTCTCCTTTAATAATAGAATCCAATTTATTAGGTTTCTCTGCCTTTATCTTTTCACATGTCCTTTCAAAATTTCCTATGTTTAATCTCCACAAAAATTGTGCAAAGGCTCTAGACTTCACAAAATTTTCATCATTAATAAACCTTTTAGAAGCTTGGGCAACTATAGGATCTATCTCCTTACCTTCGTAATCAGAAATAGTGAGATCCAATGAGGGTACAGAGGGTTCTTGTGGTTCCCCAATCTCCAGATCTATGGAAGTAACAATAACATCCCCTTGTCGACCAATTTGTCTAAGCAGTTCACTTAAAAATGCTTCATCATCTATTCCAATTGGGGTCTAGCTTAGGGAGTATTGTTCTACATGAGAGGAAGACCCTTGCTCCAACTTTTTCCTCATTGGGGCATTGGCTATAGATTGATTTTCTTGTATTGGGATTTGCTGAGGGGGAGCCTATTGTACACTCTATACCATCACATAACCTACCTTTTTTTGTAATGTATATTTTCTAGGAGCTACTATATTTTTGTTGTTTATCCTCCTCTATAACTCTGTAGCCCTGTCTGGATAGGTCTTAACATATGTAACCTTCTTCTCATTCATGTTTTGTATTACTACAACAAAATTATTCATCAATGCTTGCATCTTGGCTCCCCAATATTTTTTTATCTTTCAGTGGATCATAATTTGAGTCAAAAGCATTGATGAATTCTAGAGTATTACTAAATACTATCCATTTTTCTTTTCTTAATTCATGTTCTTGTAAAGAAAAAACATTTCTAATAACATCCTCAGGGAAATAAACTTGTTGCACCATGCGGGCAGCTTTTGTCCTCTCTCTTAAGAGATCATAGAATCCTTCAAGATCAATAAATCTAGCATGGGACATTGCCATGTTGTATCTATCTAGGAAAAAATTGAGGTATTTCCACCCTTTTCTTACAAAAAAAAAATTCATGTACTATAGTAACAACTAGAAAGAAAGTACCTTTCTTTGGCAAATTTCTCTCATCAATAGTGCCTATCCGCCATAACAACTTTGCTATCCCTATCTCCAGAGGCACATGGAATGGTAGCACATGAAGCTTTCCCAAGAAGCCATATACTCTTATTACTATAGAAACATTATATGGGATTATATTGCCTTAATTATGACTAATCAAAAGCCCTTTTAAATGGTCCTTAGGCCTGATCATTTCAAGCATTGATTGTGGAATCCTAGGGCTGTCTTGTCTCAAGAGAAATCTAAGCATAGATGCAAAATATCTATCAAACCTCACAAAACTGGCATCTCTACCCTCTGAGGTCATGTCAACACTCCACAATTGGATTGGATTCTTCTCTCCATCTTTGGTTACTTCTAGCACCATGCCCTTAGAGAAGTAGGTAACTCCCTTATACAGACATACATGCATGAGCAATGAATACCAATAGAATTGTTTGTTTACTTTCCCTTGTGCTATCCCCACCAAATCATTGTGAATTTCCCATGCAAGAAAAGTGGCAAAATCTAGAATAGTGCTCATCCCAAATTGAAGAGTCTGACCCATAATAAGGACAATTGAACTTGGGATTTTTTCTGCTTCATCCATCTGAAAAATTTTGCAAAGAGAAAAATATAATGCTTGAGCCCTAAGATTAAAATATCTCCTCAATAATGGCTCTAGGGTATTGGTAGTAATTATAGACAATGTTCAAATCTTGGTAGCATGTTTTGACAGTGGCCTTGTCCTTAAGTAGATCCTTTGTGCATCGTACCTTGCTTGAAGGTCATCCATATCAATGATTTCATGAATAACATAGTTAGGGTTGAGGTTGAGAACCTCACTAATAAGTTTAGGGTAAACTCTGAAGAGATTCACTCTAGCATGATTCTTCAGTGAACCCATGATATAGGTCAATCAATAGATCACTATCAAAGATAATTGAAGTGATTGTTAACTTCCCAATGTCGAATTCCCAGACATTGCTCATGGGTGTATCCAATTTTTGTTCTGAGAACCATTTCAAAAACAATTCTAAACCTCCAATAGATACTTGGGCATCTCTTACCCAGTTAGCCCTATCATACAAACCCTTAGCTACAACTTGTAAGGCCCACACTAGTACCCTAAAATGGGTCTTGATTAAATAAATATGATTAGGATTTAATTAAGTTAGAATTAACATTTTTGTTACCAATTAGAAAATAAAGAGGATTTTGGTTATTATAAGTGTAATACTCATTTAATAACATGAAGGATGAATAGATAAGACCACGTGAAAGATGAGACTTAATATGTTACAGCTAAGAACTTGGTCACGAGATTCTAGGTGTGACCCACCAAACAATTAGGAAAGATAAATTAACATTCACTTTAGTAAGAACAAAAATGAATGTAGGTTATAATGCCAACAAGACATATGGTCACATTCAAAAATTGGTATAACATAATTATGGAACATTACAACAGTCTAAGTAATTAACCCTAGAAAATTCACACGCAAACCCCTCATAATGTGATCAAGGGTTATTCTTAGGAATGTCGCTACAATTAACTTGATTGAACAGATACTTGTTAAGAAGTCTACATATAGGTGATTTTTGTTTAAGGCATAGTTATACTGAGATCCATTGTATACATTTTTAGTAGATATGACTTCAAGTATGGTGATAGAGTTTAGAATGGTAATTTAGTTATGATAAGAAAGGTAAATGTTGATACATATATTTGATATTTCAATGTTTTGAATATTTTATGAAAATGATTAGATGAAAGTTAATTATATGTGTTAATGAAAATTTTGTGATATTGAATTATTCTACACTTACTTGTATATATTTCTATAATATTTCATTGGACTATTGATGCTCGAGTTTAATGTGTAGGAAGTGGAACCATGGATATTTTTGGGGGAAACAATTTCCAAAACTATGTGAACATAATTTAAAAAAAGGTGAATCTTTTGAAGGTTCAAAATCCTCATTGTGAAAGTATTTTTCTTCGTAAATGTGAGGTTGCTTGCTTGTAGAAATTTTTAATCATAAAGATACAATAGGGGTATGTCATGGTAAGGTGAATGTGTTTTTATGTGTCACTTAACACTTGTGAATTTTGTGTGTGACTGTCATGTCATTTTGGGTTGGAACATGATGGCAATTTACCCTATAACTAATTACCCTATTAATAAGTAATTAAACCCACTTGACAAGGGAAGGATGGGTCTCAATCATAAGAAATTCGAATTTGGACTTGACTAGGGTTTTGAGGGGTCATTAGGTGGTCCCAAAGTGTCCTTTATGTGAAAATAAGCTTTCCATGTGATAGCATAACATGTTAGGGACCTAATTTTGACCATGATAGCGACTAGATGGCCTAGAGGGCTCCTTTATCCATGCATTATTCCACCAATTCGAAAATGGACTTGTCACATGTGTTCTCTTCCATGTTCCCACTAAGTAAAATATAGAAAAATCAGAGGAGACAAGTTTGTAAGGGGGGATGGCTTAGTGTTTTTGCTAAAAATGATTAGTGAGAAGGCCTTATTATAGGATCTTGGACAAACTAGTGGGGTTGTCCACCCACTCTCTAAGTTTAGAGACAGTTAGATTTTGGAAGGGAAAGGGAGCTCTACTACAACTATCATTACCCTAGCTTGGACCAAGGTTAGTGTTTCAAACGTATGCTTCATTCTCATTCTTGAGTATTGTAAAGAAATCTGTGAGTGTGAAGTGTTATCTTTGGAGAATGCATTGCAATGTGAACCTTGTGTTGTGAGCTTTTCCATTGTGTTGTGGAGAAGTGAATGTGTTTTGTGCTCCTAGAGATTTTTTCCTTGTTTTTGCTTTCTTGTTCTTCATTTGTTCTATTGTTATTGTTCTTGTTTGAAAGTAAGTGTTGATTGTGATTAAGGGTGTGAAGGATTCACTCACCCTTGGGAGGGAAGAGAAGCCTTGGGTGAAGGGCATAAGTTGGGCTTGACAATGCAGTTGAGAAAGATTACCTCATGATGAGGGTTTGTTAGTATCATGTAGTATGGGCTCCATTATGGCCATGAATCTTGTTTTTTTGGGAGGTATAAGGAGTTTTGGGTGATTAGGAGGAGGTGATTTGTTTTGAAGGCCTTGAGAGGCAAAGTACATTGGCAATATGTTATTGATGTTGTTATAATATCTCCTCTTTGAAGAGCCCACCCTCACCCAACGTTTTATGATTCCAATGGTGAATCATTGTGCAAGCCATGGGAGGGTGTTGATTTTGTTTGTGTTGTGTTTTCATGCAAAGTTTTGTGAATTATGTGTGTAACCTATTTGGTTCTTGTTTCCCCTACTCGATGGGTGGCTTCTTGGAAGCCTAGGTTGGGAGGTGAGCCCCCATGGTTCTATATTATTTTGATTTTTGTAGGTTTTTTTTTGATGCACTTGGATACTTAAGAGTCATGAATATTTCATTACATGAGAGAAGGAAATATTGTAGTTTTTGGTTGATAATGGAACAGCAAACTCCATCTTTTTATGTGTATCTATTTGTGATTGTAAGAGTGTTGATATTGCTTCTATTCATTTGTCACTCACTAGTAGGATTGTGTATCATCTTGTGTAGAGATTTTTAAATTATGTAATGTTGATAAGAAGATGCCTACCACCCTTTTTGGGTATTGTAAGAACTATTGGTAGAAGCTTTTATTGTAGCTATCTTGATTCCTTAAGTTATTCTGCTTCTCCACTTCTATGTAAATTGCAAGATTGAATCCAATTATCATGGAAGAATTGTATTAATAGGAGAATTAGTTCTCATGGAATGTTGTTATCTTTTCAACTCTCTTAAATAATGATCTTATATCCATCATTGAATTGAATCCTTGCAAGTGAGTACAATGTTAGACCTTGATCAAATGGGTTACCAAGTTTTATTACTTATAAATTAGATTAATCAATTTGTCCACATAAGAATTTTGTCATGCTTTTTGTATGTACTTTTTTATTGGGTTTATTGTCTAAATGGATCAATAAGTCCATTGATTTAGACCATCATAACATATCAAGTAACCCCTAATGTAATAGTGCAATAATTATGGGTACCCTAGACTATAGAAGGAGAAAATCAAATAGAAGGAATTGTTGTATCTTGATAGTCTTAGTAAAATCCTAGATTAGAAAACATTAGCAAGTCAGAATTTTTACTCCTTAAATGTTCTAGGTATGCATGGAAGAAATTTAAAATTATGTAAAGGCTAAAATTCATAAGAAGAGAAACTTGTTGTAGATGCATATTTGTTCTCTTGATTTTGTATGAGGAATAGGAAAAATAACACTTCTCTATTACAGTCCATTAAAATATTGTCAAGGAATATTCTCTAGAATCATCCACTTGAATAAAAAGATATATTATATGCACCTCTCACAAAAAAATAATAATAGTGGTATACTATGTTATCTTCTAAAGCTTCACTCAAAAAAAGAAATCATGTGCTCCTTGTCATATTCTTCCTCAAATAAATTTGTGTGCATAAATCATGACAGGGCTATACCCCCTTAACACTAGGTGTTAGTGGTTAAAAAATAATAATAATAAACAATGGTTACAAGTTTCTAATAAGACCCTACCCCTTACACACCTCTAACAAGCCAAATTCAATTAACCTCTAAAAAAATATACCCTAGCATACAAGAAAAGGAGCCTAGCTTGGAAAACCCACGCTACCCACTCATCACATCCTAGTGCTAGACATTGCAAGCAAACCACTTGTCACCTTAACCAAGGTGCCTCCACTAGCTACGGATCTCTTTGCTTGCGCAGACCTTGGTTCCTGTGCATGAGCCATGTATCAACTTGGGAAGAAGTGTTTTGTTTTTAAGAAAAAGGGAGTTCTATGTTTATAATAAAACATGCTTTCTCCCCCTTCTTTATTGCACCTTCTCCTAGGCATATTAAGGTAGGGTGGCTAAGGAAGATACGCCCCCTCTCCCAGCTCCTTTACACGTGCCAACTCCTTTATACCAACCAACAATTTATGATGAAAGTATGAGTGTGGGGTGTTAAAAGATAAGGGTAGGAAGGTAGTGGGATAGGATAGTAAGAACTCTTTTAATTTTTTCTATTGTTTGGATGGTTAGGATAACATTGGAGTTTAATCTCTTAAGAGGGTTAATGTGTGATAAGGATATGTAGATAAAGTGAACATTGTTTATGTATATCTAGAGAGGAAATCTTAGGGGTTGGTCTAATATGTAAATAATATTGGTAAATAAATTGTTTAGGGATAATGAGAAATGGGAAGCATGTGAATAGAAATAGTTAGTAGGAAAGGAATTATGTAATTTAAAACTATAATTAGTAGCTAGCACTGTCATAGTAAGAGTTTAGTAGTGTGTTATTTAAGTAGTAAGTAGTTTGGATAGTTAATTGACATTGTATGAAAACTGATGAATCACAACAAACATATGTATAACCACATACAATTCATAACTAATAGTGAAATGAATCCACCTAAGTTAGAGGGCAGGTTACCCACCATCCTCATATTATAATTATTTGACTAAAATAATAAACATAATTCCATATAGGAACAATGTGAACCATTACATTCACATACTAAATAAAATTTGGATAGAAATTATCTCATTTGAGTGGCATTCTATATCTGACAGAGCATACATATAATGGAATGGGATGAACAACAATATGGCATCATTAAATAAAGTAGGAAAGTAATGTATTTAGGTGTTAGTGTTAGTAAAATATTTGAGTCATGAGTTAGGAAGAAATTAGGCTTGTATTTAAATTTAGTAATAACTAAATTGGTAGTTAGCAAGTATAATGGTATGGTTAAATTTGGAAGATAAGTGCAAGACTTAATTAATGATAAAATATTTTGGGTCAGATTAACGATCAAGTTAGAGATTAGTAAGCATGTCAAAGGATCTAGCTAGTAATAATATATGACCAAATAATAATAATAATAATAATAATAAATGTTATAATAATAATAGTAAAAATAAGATAATAAGTTAGTTAAGGTATGAGTATGTACTTTCAACTTGACGATGGATATAAATAATTATAATAAGAAACCTAATATCTTCAATTAACATTAGGTATCATAGAGGAAGTTGATTATACATGAGACCATGCATTTAATAACAAAAGAGGCTTATGGAAACTCCTGGTTAGTATGCAATGATTATTAGAAGCATGTAACCTAGTGTAGGAAGAGTTAAATGTAAATAGATAATAACAATAATAAATGAGAAGATAAAATAGAAAGTAGTATAACAAGTATTTATGGATAAGTATTCTAGAGAATCACCTACACCTTGTCAACATTATGTGCACTAGGGTCATAAGTTATTGTGACATCTGGTTCTAGCAATGCAACGATGTTGTGAAAACACAAAGTAATGTTTAGCTTGAGTCATTTGATCACAACATGGACTAGAATTGGATATTCTATCAACCAACCTAAGGTTCATCATTTATCAGATACTTGAAAAAATGGAAGACCAAATGGGCATAACCACAAATCAAATATATTGAGTGGTTGCATTAAGGAAACACCTAGCTATTCAAAATTCTAAACATGCATAGTTCTTTAAGATACCTTTCAAAAAGAAAAATATTGAACTTAAAATTTTTATTAAAAAAAATTGGTTGAGTTTTTGCCTCGCAAAATTTGGGCATGACAAAACTACCCTAGGGTTCTTAGGAATAAGCTCCCTCCCTTTAGTTATTTCATTCATTGATAGTGGGAATTGTTCTAGGAAATTGTCATGCACAACCCTCTTTAAGTAATTGGTTTTCCCAGAGAATTCCATTTGTGGGGGCATTTTCTAAGAGTTAAAATCTTACCACACCAAATTCTTGCTATTTAGAAGTTATAGAGAACTTCCTGCAAAATTTTGCTTCTTTCTATGAAATTTTCACTCCATTTCATTGGATTTCTCTACAAAATTATGTGCCCCAGCTCTAGAAATTCTCTGTGCTCTAATAATCTTTTGCAATTTTGTGGCTCAATAATGATGAGATCATGAATTATATTTGAGCATTGAAATCACACAAATGAGCTCTAAACCATATTAACTTCTAGTAGTCATTATTCTCAAGTTGCATCAAAATTTAAATCTCATCTGTCAATTTCACTAGATCGGATGACTTTAATTCAAAAAAGAAACAAGCTTTATGGCTTTAAAAATGTGGCCACATGTTGCATTACCACTTACCCTCATTCCTTAAATTTCTTCCATCTTCAAATTGATGGCAAGTGCCATCCGTTGATCAAAGACAAAATCAATGATCATACAAATTTATAATTGAATAAGGCCCAGTTAGTTGTACTTGTTTGATAGAAAGTCTTTATGTGAATCCATGCTTCCTAAAAAATCTCCACACAATCGAGTCCTATATTTACTTCTAAGAAAGTGGTCTCTGATGCCACACTCACCACGCGTCAAGCTAGCTCTTTCCTACATTGCTTAACCTATGACCATTTTCATAAACTGGGCATGTGCCAACTATTGATCTTGGAAAGATCAATGGTGACATAGATCAAATCTTTTAAACATTCTTAGATGGGGATACTAACATCACCATAGACACATGTCCACATGGTGCATACCCACTTTGCTTAAATTTCTTTCAAGTTCCTAATGTGAGCAAGCACCCTTTGTCAATCAAATGAAGATCGATGGTAGGTCTAGATCTTTGTCCTCTATGGTCCAATCACCCATTCTGACCAATTAAATAAGTCCTTTTAAACTAGCTCATCTAACAAGTCTGACTACCATTTTAACTATTAAAACATTCGCACCTATGACATCATCATTTCTAGCATGGCGTGACTCAACATTCTTCCCAGATCCTGACTAGCCCAATTAGCATTACACATTAACTTTTCCTTATTGCCTAGAAAAACGTAACACATATCTTTCATGCTTGGTCCCACCTTGGTACATGTCATCATAGTTCTTTCTTGCATTATTTAAAAATCAAGCAACTTCATAATGTGGGTAAGCCTTGACCATGGATCTTACACAGATCAATAATAATGGATTATTGTGCCCTGTCAACACTCAATTAGCTACAAAGACCAATGAGAAACTTCCTTTCATTCCAACTCATCTAACAACTGCCATGGACTATATATCATTATTATCCTCTAAAAAATTAGGCCCATGAGGTTAGAATGTGCTATGTGTCTCATTAGCGCTTTCCCACATTATTTAATCCTCATGCATCTTCTAGTTGTGGGAAATTGCTAGCCTTTGATCTAAAATAGATCAACAGTGCATAAAATTGAAAATAAAGTAATACATTCAATTAAATTCTCAACCAATGATATTGTGGGCTTTTTCAAAATGTGCACTAATGGTATTGATAGGTCTACAAGAAAGGTTCTGACCAATTCTGACAAGTCATTATCTTTATGGTGAATTAATATTCTAACATAAGCAAGGGCTACGTGGCACAAAGGTTCTTGCCCACAATATTTAAAAACCTTGCACTTCAATGATGCAAGAAAGCATCCTCCATCGATCTGACCAAGATTGATAATGGGTCAAAAAGGTGTTGTAGCTAGAATATAAAAAAAAATATTCGCACAAACTGCAACTAAAAAGTAAGGATATAAAAGTTTTAACAAAATTATAAAGTTATCCTTGCATAATTTTTAAAACTTAGGGTAAAATGTCCCACCAAAAGTCAATTTTGAAATATTATTTTTGAAGGTTTTCAAAACTAGGGTAAAATAAGATAAGGCATTAGAGCTTTTTACACACTTAGGGTCTCTCAAAGATTGTGTTGATGAAAAATCTTGAGAATTTGATAGAATTAAAACAACATAGAAACTAGGACATGAACTAAGGCAACCTTAGAATTTGAAAAATTATAAGGAACAAAACCCTAATCTAAAGGACACAATGTCTTCAATGAATTTTTACTAAAATTTTCAAAATTTCTCCACACTATGAAAAATCAGACCAACAATGGCTCTATCCAGGGATGATAGACTACTAGAGTCTATGCAAGAATTCAGAATCTTTGGAAGAGCAGACCACATACTTGGTATAGGAATGACAGCTTGTTCAGAGGGCACAGAACAAAACAACATAATAGGGAGCCAGACTATACAAGGATATTTACAAGGATATACAAAATATACAAAATGTACAAGAACACAAGGAAACCTAAATCTATTGTTCATGTAAAACTGATACTTTAAGAAAAGTACCTCTTCAAGAATTATCCATGAACTAGCAATTCAAGAATACTTCCAGTCAAATCCTTCATAAAATATGAATCTTCTCCATTTGTATCACAACTATTATATGGGCCAAGCTAGATTAGGTCAAATTTACCATGCTTTCTTTTATCTTCCATTCTAGCATTCCACATCAATACCATGTCATCTATTTCAAATTTCCTCTAAATGGTCCTTTTTTCATATAAGTGCTTCATCTATGATTGTAACTTGGCATTCTAAATAGAAGACTCTCTCCTTGCTTCTTCTAATTGGAAAATATCATCCATTTTGAGTTGCATCTCATCAATAATATCTTCTTCATATAGTTGAAAAAATGTATACATCTCCTTTAGGTTATTTAGTTGGAGTCTAGCATGTATACCATAGACCAAGTCAAATGGAGTAGATCCAATGGCCTTTTTCATAGTAACCCTATCAACATAGAGAGCTAATGACAATTTTGAATCCCAGGCCTTCTTATTTTCTCCTAAAATCCTCTTGATGATTTTAATATTCTTTTATTACTTGATTCTGCCTGACCATTTCCTTGGGGATGATAGGATGATGATGTGTACTCTATAGTGCCATACTTCTTACAAAAAAAATTATATTCCTCAGATCTAAAACACATAGCATTATTAGTTACAATTTTTTGTGGGCACCCAAACTTGGCCACAATATTATTTAAGATGAAATTAATCACTGCTTTACTTTTTGTATTTTTTGTAGGGATTTCTTCAACCCATTTAGTAATGTAATCAATAGCAACTAGGATCCAAGAATGTCCACCACTGGATCTATTTAAGATCTCACCTATGAAATCAATTCCCCATTGTTGAAATGGTCCCTATCCCACAAGAGGTCTTAATTGTAGATTCCCAAAAAAAATTAACTTTCCACTAAACCTTTGACAAGCATCACAAACCTTTAAAAACTCATGAGCATCTTTGAAAATGTTGGCCACCAAAAACTAGCCCTAAGAATTTTATGAGTAGTGGTCTTAGCCATATAATGAACACCACATACACCTTCATGCATATCTTTCAAAATCCTTTTAGATTCAATTTCATCTACACACTTCAAAAGTACCCCTTCCATATTTCTCCACCATAATTGTCCTTGCACTATAACATACCTTATGGCCTATAACTTCAAAAATCTTTTCCAGTTATCTATCAATTCTGATGAGGAATTCATGTTTTGTAAATAATAAATTACATCTATATACAAATTAGAAGTATCCATATCACAAAGATTATCCCTATAACTATCATCAAGTTAGTTAATTTGGTTTGCCTCTAAATTGACTTTTGTCATCAATTTGGAAAAACCTTGACCCCTAACCAGTTTGGTAATCTAAATATCAATGTTAAACTCTTGTATCCTATTAATCCATCTACATCTCTTGCCACATACCTCTTGTGAAAAATATCCTTCATAGTAGTAGTAGGAACAAAAGAAATAATAGTAGCTCCCATTAAGTAACACCTAAAAGCCTTGAATCCTTTCACCAGTGCATATGCCTACTCTTCATTTATATCATACTTGAGTTTTGTTGCCTGCAAGGATTTGCTAAAAAAGTCAATAGGATGCTCATAACCTTCCTCATTTGTTTGTGACAATATTATAGCAATAGTGTGAAATGATGCAAAGGAAAATATATGCATTGGTTTGTCATAATGTAGAGCTCTGAGAATAGGGGCATCTTTAATAGCTTGCTTAATCTTTTGAAGTGCAATACTAGGTTCACCATCCCATTTTATCTTAGATCCTTTCTTTAGCATCCTTGATATAGGCCTACTAATCTATGCAAAATTTGTCACAAATCTTTTAAGAAAGTTGATCTGTCCAAAGAATGACTAAATGCCTTTAACACTTTTGGGTTTCTAAATCTTGTCTATTCCTTCTACTCTTTCAAGGTCAATCCTCACACCATGCTTACCAACTAGATGTCCTAATAACTTTCCTTCAGTAACAAAAAAATTACATTTCCTTGGATTCAAATAAATACCATACTTAAGGGCTCTAATAAATACCTTTTCCAGATGTATGCAATGATTATTCTCATCATTAGAATAAGTAGTGAGGTCATCCTGATACACAACTAGAAACATATCAATAATATCAACAAAAGCCACATCCATAGCCCTTTGAAAGGTAGCCCCAACATTAGTAAGCCCAAAAGGCATCCTAACATAAACATAAGTACCCCATGGAGTAGTAAAAGCAATCTTGAACTATTTTGATTCTTTAACAACCAGTTGATTATAACCTGAAAATCCATTCATCATAGACAATAGTTTAGAACTAGTAACCCTTTGCATAATGGCTTCCATATTTGGCAATCCATAATTATCCTTTAATGAAGATATATTAAGATTCTTGAAGTCAACACATAACCTTATGTCTCCATTTTTCTTTCTTATAGGGACCAAATTGGATACCCAAGAGGAATGCTTGATAGGCTTTATAATCCCAGCATCTCTTAACTTGACCAATTCCTCTTACATTTTGGGAGCCAAGGTTGGATTTATCATCCTCTATTTTTGTCTAAAAGGCTTGGCATCTGGTTTCAAAGGGATCTCATGCTAAAAAAATCTTCCTTATAGGCTTTTAGGTCATCATATGACCATGCAAACACATGTCTATACTTCCTTAGTAGGTCTATCAAATCTTTCCTAATTTTAGGAGGCAATTTCTTACCAATATATACTTTTTTATTTTGTGTTTCCTAAGTTCCCAAGTTTACCTCCTCTATATCTTTGGCATTGTATTCACTAGTATTCATTTGTGACCTGTCTTGGTTGTCAAAAATAGTTTCAAAAACAACTAGACCCTTTGGAATTTTATTTGTCTTTAATTGTACAACTTCCTACCCAAAAATAGTATCCTTTCCATTTATAATTTCTACATAAACTACACAATCAATTTCTTGTCCTGACAACATATTCTTATAGTTCAAAAATCTTAGAATATCCTTATCATCTTTAAACACTTGCCAATTCTAGATATTATCAGGAATAGAGGGTCTAGTTTGAGTTTTAATTTTTGATATGTCAGTAAATGTAACATCATTAGGTTTTATTGCTATATTTTCTAATAGTTCTTCCATTTTGTTGTTAGTCCTATCTTTCCAAAATATCCCAAATGCATCAAAACATTCAATCATATCCCATACAACATTTCTGCATTATTCTAATCTTTTATTTTTTGACACATAAGCATTTCCTACTTGGAATACAACCAATTCATAATCTCCTATAACATGTAAACATTTTATCCCATACTTATGAGCTAGTCTAAGTCCCAAAAACAATGCCTCATATTTTGCTACGTTGTTAGTACAAGGGAAACTCGGTGTGAAAGAAAATTTGTATGTTACCCTAGCAGGGGAAATCAATAAAATGCTTGCACCTACTCCATCTTTGCAACAAGCACCATCAAAGAACATAGTCCATAAATCTCCTTTATTTGTTTTTATATCAGCTTCTACTTCCATCTGAGATTTATGCTTACCCTTCTTCAAAGTTAGAACCTCTACTCTGAATGTAATAACATCTATATCCACAAAGTCTGTCATATCATCCTTAATATCCTCTTCTATCATATATATGTTTTTTGGTTCTCTATTAATCTTTACCAAATTCCCATCAATGTTAAAAGTCGCATATGATAGATCACATTGAAAACTTCCTCCCATGGCAGCACTCCATTTTCTAGATAATAACATACCATTCTAAGGTGGAATATCAACAACCAACACACTCATAGTAAGTTCTTTGTTTGGACAGGCTATTAGTCTATAGGGTAAGGCATTAATAGTACCTATGACTATCACTTCTCTTTTATCCATTGAATAGCATCTTCCCTTATTGTTATCAAATTTCAAACCTAGTTCCTTTATTATTTCAAAAGGCATCATAGTATTGGAAGCACCAGAATCAATCATACAATTTTTTAATGTTTTACCATTTACTATGATACTCAAGAAAAATGGTTCGACACTTCCCAAACATTAATTAACAAAGCTATCCAAGAACATCTGAGGGATTTGTGACACAACTACTTCATCTTTTTTGTCTTTTATCTTTTCTTTGCTTCCCTATGTGGGATCATGAATTTGATTGCAATCTTGTTTTGTCCTTACATCAGTATTTCCTAACCATGCTATGGCTTTATTCCGATATTCAAGGATCTTTAATAATTTAGAAAAAGGAATTTTAATAGTGATTTGTGATAGAACATTAAGAATATTTGTAGAATAATTTGGGGAATTATCAATAGTCATATCCTTTTTCTCATGATGTTTATTAGAAGTACCTTGATAATTCATGTCATTTATAGTGATCACTTTTGATACCTTCTCATCTAATTCCTTGGGAAAGTTATTTGAGAATTCTAACTCCTTAGGATTTCCTTCTTTCTTTGGTTCCCATTTTTACTAGAAATTTTGACCTTCATAGTAGGAATTTCTTTAGGCTTTACAACTTCCTTTTTCTTAGGTTCAGCTTTCTTGATAAATATACTAGCCACCTTACCGTTATTAGCACTCTGAGCCATATGTCTAGTTTGTACTTGAGCTATCATGCTAGTAGTAATCTAATCAACATCTTCTCTACAAGGTTTCCTTAGTATCACCTCCTCTCTAGTAGATGCCATGCTAGATACATTGTCATCAACATTAGTCTCCTCATCAAAAAATACCTATTTTTGCATCTGAATTTGAAACTATCTTTGCTCGACTACATCTCTATAATGATCATCACTACCATAATGGTCATTATGTGACTCAAACATATTACATCCTACATCATGATTGCTTTCTTTGTGTTCTTGATTTTCTTCTACCTCAGTTTGATTTCTAGAAAATGACAAAGCTACTGCACAATATTTAGGAGAATGAGGCAATTGACAAACAAAACATGATGTGGGTTCAATAGTAAGTTTAGGGTCATCCACCACATTTATGGAATTTTTGGATTAAAGATCAAGGGTAACTTTGTTACTAGTGTTCTTAAGAGGAGGAATATTGGGCTGGCCATCCTTCCAAGTAGTGTTATAAGGGAAATTTTGCAATCTATTTTGTCTACCAAAATTGGATTGATAAGGGACCTTATTTTTAGTGGGATTCCTATCACATTTTCCTTGAGGAAGATTCAAACCTTTTATAGCATTCAAAACTTGACTCATCTCACTAGGCTCATGCTTTTTTCCTCTTGTAGATTTATGCTCTTCTTTTCTATTTCCCTTACTCCCAAATAACCTAGGATCATGTCTTTTGTTCTCAATCTCCATGAAATCCTCAAATTATTTTCTATATTGATAGTAATTTTGAAAGCATCTCTTAAAGTCCTAGGCTCCTTATCCCTAAGCTGATATGCCATTTTACCATCAAAAGCATTCAAATAAGTAATCATACATACCTTATCATCAACTCTCATGGCTTGCATTAGCTTATACATCCTCTTTTGGAACCTAATGTTGAAGTTAGTAACAGATTCATTATGCAACTTTTTAATATTATTAAACTAACTTAGAATATAACTTGGGTTTTTTTTATCACCATATTGTTCCTTAAAAAAATATTCAATGTCCCTCCAATTTGCAATGAATGACTCAGGGAGCCTCTTGAACCATTCTCTGACATCTTCAATTAATGATTGAACAAATAACTTCATGATAACATTTTAGCTTCAACCTCATAATCATTCATCATGTCAAGAAAATTCCTCAAGTGATACTCAAAAGTAATAGCATTATTTCTGGCAAACTTGGGGAATATTTTCCTCGTTTCCTGTGGGATAGGGTTAGGAAAACTAGGAATACCTTCAAAACGTATCTGCCTATAGCCTTCTAACTAAATAGGTCTTCTTTGTAAATCAACCTTAGAAGCATTGACAACATTTCTTTTATTATTATTAAAAGCATTACTAGTACTAGGATCTATAGTAGATATATTGAGATCCATTTTCTATGATGAAGAAGAAAAGAAAGAAGTAGACAATTTAGTAGTATTCTGATTTGAAATATTTATTCTATCATTATCTTCAAGAGAAAATATAGATTGTTTCTTAGCATTTTATAGAAACTTAATCTTATTATTCATCTCAGCTATGGCTGCCTCATTCTCTAAAATTTCCAATTTCTTAGCCAAAGCATCCTTCTCTTTCCTACTTTTTTCTAACTCAACATCAGAAGATGACAAAGAATCATGGATCTAGATGGGCTTTGGTTCATTTATCCTAATACTAACTTCCTTTTGTTTCCCCTTATCTTGGACACCAACAACATGTTCAACATCTTGTTTAATCTTTAGGGTCTTATAATTCTTGATCTATTGTATCATAGGGCCTTCTTGGTTTAGATCTTGATCCTTTAGCAGCTTTTTCTCTTGTAATTTAAGCTATTCAACTTGACCAACAATTTTAGGCTACTAAGCATTGGCTACTATCTCATTCTTCTTTTTCAAAGCAACAATTCTCCTAAGTAGTTCTTGCTTTTCCTCATAAGCCTTCATGATATTTTTCTCTGTTTCCTTCTAAAATTTCCTATCAATAGCCTCTTGCTCAATGAGTTGCATTCTAAACATTTCATTTTCATCAGGGTCGGGAATAGTAAACTCAAAACCAAAGGTCTTCTCATCATTGAAACTTTCACATTATAAATGTTTTGGTCTTTCCCTTTCAGGAGAGTAATTTGACATGAAAGGGTTTGTGCTACATTGGAAAAGATTGTTACTGGTCCTATCCTCCAGACTATGTGCTTGTGGTTGCACAAATTTTTCTTGACATATCATTTTAGGAGTATTATAGAAATCATCATCAAATAAACTAGGATGAGATCTAGGACCCTTGCAAAAAGGTTTCTTTTCAGTAGCAAAAAGATAGGTGTTATTTTCTCTTGCCATTTTCTCCTGGGAGTAATTTCCCTTCTACATCTAGGCTCCTTTCACAGCCTAGTTTTTCTTTCCTCTAGGAGGAAGATCAATCTGCAACTTAATAGCTAGGTTTTTCTTCACATTTTCCCATGATCTAAAATGTCCTTAAATTTGACACTGGTTAAAACCTTTATGAGTTGCCACCCACCTAGGGAAAAGTAATGCAATAATCTTATTGTCCTTTACAAAATATCACTAGATTATAAAGAAATAAATGGACAAATAGAATGCAACTAGTAAGAATTTTTTTAGGGACTATAACTCTTTCTTAATGGATAAGACATCTTTGCAAGGGCCATACATGTTAGTGTACAACTATGGAGTGGGGTTTTTTTTTTTTCCTCTTTTTAAATTCTCAAGGTTTGTCACTAGAAAAGTCCAATAAAACCACAAGTAACTCCCAAAGGATCTGACAATAGTAATATTGACACTTGTCCCCATTAGAGTCACCATTTTGTTGGTGTTTGAAACTACTAAACAACAAAATGCTCAATACCAAAAAGATAACACTAATATAACCTAAAGATTAGCCAATTCCTATTAACAATTACATAAGTAAACCATTTGGACCCAACTTCAACGAAATCAAAGATGGTTTCCTACACTTTAGGCTTTACAAAACCAAGGTGGGTATACCCAGGGATAATTTAAATGCAAACTATTATATGAAAATTATCTCAGTTTCATTTTGGTTCTCATCTCTCATCCTTAGGCACATACACAGTTTACCAATTTTTTAATGCTTTCAAGTTTATATGCATCCCTCATAAGCAGATCTGGTCATAATTCTCCTAGAGTTTACAAGTATTTCTAGAAATAGCAACTACCTAAGACTCAAAAATTAAATGCAAATGAATGGTGACCAACATTATAAGCTTGATCAAAATGGAATGAAAATGACTTTGAAAATATAATTGTTTTGACATGTAGAAGTATAATTTACTCTCAACCATCTCTGATTTATATGACTAGTGCCTTATCCATGGAAGCAAAGAGTCAACTATTGGCAGGAGATCTTTTTTAGTTAACTTGTAATTGAACTTATCAACTATAATCACTACACACAATCAAATCCAAAAACCAAAACTCAAACTATAATCACATATTTCCATTCTTATGAGATATTATTTTCACAAACTCATGAATTATACTGATTTACTGAAGCATTTACATAATCCCTTGAATTAAAAGCCACAATAAACCAATATACAACCCATCCAAACTGCATTCAATCAAATGAAACTTATTCAAATGATCTCAAAATTAATAAACTCATTAAATGGAGACATAGATCTAATGTAAATACCCTTTTGTATTATCCTTTTTCTGACTAATACAATAATCAATAGAAAATCACTGAAAAAAACATGAATTCATATTGATTCTATCATTTCTATTTGTCATTAGAAAAGTACATAACTAAAAGTAAACTCAAAAATAGCTACACATGACTAGACTAACTATACTTTCCTTGAAAGTTGAAAAATATACAAGTACTCAAACCCTTTCTCTAGCCCTAGGATCTCACTTATATAATGCAAGATGCAACAAGCTTTAGGCATAGAGAATTGACAACTATCTTTTACAAAGAATATTTACATACACCTATCACATAAAGACAAAACTATGGGTAATAGAAAGATTTATACACCAAACATTCTTTTGTGGGTCCCTTTTTATTACATCATTTGGAAATACAAGAGTACCATGATCTTATTCTTTTATGATTTTGAATCCTCAAAGTAAGTGGCCATCAAGCTTGAAAGTGATGAATCATCTTCAGTTACCTACAAACTTACTTTAACCTGAGGATTCTCCTTGTCTTCATCATCAACTATAAGGGTGACCATTACCTTAGCATCATCTTCTACCTCATCACCTTCTACCATATTCTTTATAGACATAAATTTATCCTTACATTCATTATATAGAGTGTCATCGGCCAATCAAAATTTAGGACCTCCCTATGTAAAATTATTAAAGAATTTGCAACTACCTCTATATCAACAAGATCTTTTCTGGTGGTAGTATAGAATAATTGTACCTTTACCAGCTCCTCATTAGTCATTTTCCATAACAAGTCGCTAGTTTTATTTATGATTTTCTTCATCCTCTCACAAAATATCTCATCCAATTCCCTTTTCGATTCTTCCTTTTCCTTTACTTTATCAATGGTCTATAAAGCACAAGGAAACAAATCAAACTTTTTAGCAATATACTTAGAAAAAAAAATTCTTAACCTCTTCTAAAAAGAATCTTGTTTGTCATCAAAACCTTGCAATTTATTTAACAAATCAAAAATCTTTTCAATTTGATGACATGATTGCTAGATGACAGATATACACATTGTAGTGATATCATTATTCTCTTCTATCTACTTCTACACAAGGGGTCTGAATTTAACTTTACCTCTCTACTTCATCAAATATGGTTACAATCACTTCCAATAGGTCAAAAAATGATGGCCATTCAATTCTATCCACTAAATACATTACACCTTGCCTCAACTTTTCTTCATAATGATTATTTAATTCTACATACAGTGCATACAACTTACTCTTCTCCTCTTCAAAATCCTCTACAGTGTAGAACTGAGGCCTTTCTAGGGTGTATAGTACCTCAATAATAGGAGTTGGCTTAAAAGGTTCAATGGGTGGTCCTAGGGGTTATGCAATTATGGATCTACTAGACTCTCCCACTTTTCTTTTCCCATGTATCTTCTCTATTTGAGCTACTTGGTTTTCTACTGAATTTATTTGCATACCTCTTTCCTCTTATGCTTTGAAAACTTCTTCAAATCTAGCATTGAGTTGTGCAAATTTATCCTCTTCCATGCAAGACACCACAATGCCAAATTTCAGCATTTTTGAAGCCATTGCAACTATTTTCGTACTGCCAACCTCACTAGTCCTGAATACTGTTAATGCACCAGAATGTTCTACAGTAGAAATTTCCTACATTCTAATCTTGTCCCTTTTCTCAATTAACCAAAGTAACTATGACTTGGTGATCATCATTGAATTTGACTCCTCTATGAGCCTGTAATACCTCTTCTTTAGTTTTATACTAAACAACTTTTTCTTTCTGTATTGAATCAAAAACCATGGCATTAACTATATCCTAGTCTTGCAAAATAAGGACTCCTAATTGTTTAATTATTTTCCTTCTAGCCTTAGGTGAAAATTGGGAAAAATCATTCAAAAACTTAGATTTTACTTCTTCTTTGATAATAGATTATAATTTATCAGGTTGCTCTGCCTTTATCTTTTCACATGTCCTTTCAAAATTTCCTATGTTTAATCTCCACGAAAATTGTGCAAAGGCTCTAGACCTCACAAAATTTTCATCATTAATAAACCTTTCAGAAGCTTGGTCAACTATAAGATCTATCTCGTTACCTTGGTAATCAGCAACAATGATGTCCAAGGAGGCTGCAAGAGGTTCTTGTGGTTCCCATTCTGCAGGTCTATGGAAGTAACAATAACATCCCCTTCTCCACCAATTTGTCTAAGCTATTCCCTTAAAGATGCTTCATCATCTATTCGGATTGGGATCTAGCTCAGTGAGTATTTTTCTACATGAGAGGAAGACCCTTACTCTAACTTTTACCTATTTTTGGCACTGGCTACAGATGGACTTTCTTGTGCTATCCTTTGCTTAAAGGGGGCCTATTGTACACTCTACACCATCACATAACCTGCCCTTTTCTATAATGTATATTGTCCAAGAGCTACTATATTTTTGTTGTTTATCCTCCTCTATAAATCTGTAGCCTTATTTGGATAGGTCTTAACATATGTAGCCTTCTTCTTATTCATGGTTTGTATTATCATAGCAAAATTATTCATCAATGCTTGCATCTTGGCTCCCCAATATTTTTTATCTTTTAGTTGATCATAATTAGAGTCAAAATCATTGATGAATTCTAGATTTTTACTAAATACTATCCTTTTTTCTTTTCTTAATTCTTTTTCTTGTAAAGAAAAACATTTCTGATAACATCCTTACAAAAATATACCTGTTGCACTATGCGGGTAGCTTTTTTCCTCTCTCTTAAGAGATCATAGAATCCTTCAGGGTTAATAAATCTAGCATGGGACTCTACCATGTTGTATCTATCTAGGAACAAATTTAGGTATTTCCACCCTTTACTTACAAAGAAAAAATCATGTACTATAGTAACAACTAGAAAGAAAGTACCTTTCTTTGGCAAATCTCTCTCATCAATAGTGGCTATCTACCATAACAACTTTTCTATCGCTATCTTCAAAGGCATATGGAATGGTGGCATATGAAGCATTCCCAAGAAGACATATACTCTTATTACACTAGAAACATTGCATGGGATTATATCCACCCAATTTTGACTAACACAAAGCTCTTTTGCATGGTCCTTAGGCCTAACCAGTTCAAGTAGTGATTGTGGAATCCTAGGGCTATCTCCTCTCAAGAGCAATCTAAGCTTAGATGCAAAATATCTAACAAACCTCACAAAACCAGCATCTCTAGCCTTTGAGGTCATGTCAACACTCCATAATTGTATTGGATTCTTCTCTCCATCTTTGGTTACTTCTAGCTCCATGCCCTTAGAGAAGTAGGTAACTCCCTTATACAAACATAAATGCATGAGCAATGAATACAACATAATGGTTTGTTTACTTTCCCTTGTGCTATCCCCACCAAACCATTGTGAATTTCCCATGCAAGAAAAGTGACAAAATCCAGAATAGTGCTCATCCCAAATTTATGAGTCTGAGCCATAATAAGGACAATTGAACTTGGGATTCATTTTGCTTCATCCATCCCAAAAATTTTGCAAAGAGAAAAATATAATGTTTGAGCCCTGAGATTAAAATGTCTACTCAATAATGGCTCTGGGGTACTGGCAGTAATTACAAACAATGTTCCAATCTTGGCAGTATGTTCTTGTAGTAGCCCTATCCTTAAGTAGATCCTTTGTGCATCATACCTTCCTTGAAGGTCATCCATATCAATTATTTCATGAACAGTGTGGTTAGGCTTAAGGTTGAAAACCTCACTAATCAATTCAGGGAAAACCCTAAAGAGATTAACTCTAGCATGATTCTTCACCCACCTCATGATAGGATCATACTTCTTAGCTAGCTTAGTCAATAGATCACTATCAAAGAAAATTGAAGGGATTGTTAACTTCCCAATGTCAAATTCCTAGACATTGCTCATTGGGGTATCCAATTTTTGTTCCAAGAAGCATTTTTAAAAAAATTCCAAACCTCCCACAGATACTTGGGCATCTCTTATCCAGTTAGCCCTATCATAGAAACCCTTGGCTATAGGTACCCTAGGGTTCTTAGGAATGAGCTCCCTCCCTTTAGTTATTTCATTCACTGATAGTAGGAATTGTTCCAAGAAATTTTCATGCACAACCCTCTTTAAGTAATAAGTTTTCCCAAAGAATTACTTTTGTGGAGGCATTTTCAAAGATTTAAAATCTTACCACATGAAATTCTAGCTATTTAGATATTTTAGAGCACTTACCCATGAAATTATGCTTCTTTCTATGAAATTTTTGCTACACTTCACTAGATTTCTCTAGAAAATTCTATGCCCTAGCTTTGAAAATTCTCTGTGCTCTAATAACCTTTTGCAATTCGGTGGCTCAATAATGGTGAGATCATGAATTATATTTGAGCACTGAAATCACACAAATGAGATCTGAACCATATTAACTTCTAGTAGTCATTATTCTCAAGTTGCATCCAAATTTAAATCTCATCTATCAATTTTACCGGATCTGATAGCTTTAATTCAAAAAAGAAACAAGCTTTATGGCTTTAAAAATGTGGCCACATGTCACATTATCACTTACTTGCATTCCTTAAATTTCTTGCATCTTGAAATTATGGGCAAGCACCATCTGTTGATCAAGACAAAATCAATGATCACACAAATTTATAATTGAATAAGGCCCAGTCAGCTATACTTTTCCAATAGAAAGTCTTGATGTGAATCTGTGCCAAGTGGTCTCTAATGTCCTACTCACCATGCATCAAGCTAGTGCTTTCTTGCATTTCTTAACCTATGAGAATTTTTATAAAGTGGGCATGTGCCAACCAATAATTCTAGCATCACCACAGACATGTGTCTACATGGCATATACCTACTTTTCTTAAATTTCTTTCAAGTTCCTAATGTAGGCAAGCACCCTTCATCAATCAAATCAAGATCCACAGTAGGTCTAAATCTTTGTCCTCTATGGTCCAATCACTCATTCTAGCCAATAAAATAAGTCATTTTAATCTAGCTCATCTGACAAGCTTGACTACCATATTAACTATTAAAACATCGACACCTATGACATCATCACTTCCAACATGGTGTGACTCAGTATTCTCCCTAGATCTTGACTGGCCCAACTAGAATTACACATCGAATTTTCCTTATAGCCTAGCACAATGTAGCACATATCTTTCATGCTTGGTCCCACCTTGCTATGTGTCATCATAGTTCTTTCCTACATTATTTAAAAATTGAGAAACTTCATAATGTAGGTAAGCACTGACCATGGATTTTACACAAATCAATGACAATGGATTCTTGTGCCCTGTCAACACTAAATCAGTTGCAAAGACCAATGAGAAACTTCCTTTTAATCCAACTGATCTAACAACTACCATGGAGTGTATATCATTATTATCCTCTGAAAAGGTGGGCCCATGATGTTAGACTATGCTACATGTCTCGTTGGCACTTCCCCACATTATTTAATCCTTGTGCATCTTCTAATTGTAGGAAAGAACTAGCCTTTGATCTAAAATAGATCAACGGTGCATAAAATTGAAAATAAAGTAATACATTCATTTAAATGATCAACCAATGATATTGCAAGCTTTTCTAGAATGTGCACTAATGGTATTGATAGGTTTGCAAGAAAGGTTCTGCCCAGTTCTAACAAGTCATTATCTTTGTGGTGCATTGATATTCTAATGTAAGTAAGGCCTACATGGCACAAAGGCACTTGCCCACAATATTTAAAAACCTTACACTTCAATGATGCAAGAAAGTGCCCTCTGTCGATCTGACCAAGATTGACAGTGGGTCAAAAAGGTGTTGCAGTTAGGATTTTAAATAACATATTCACACAAACTCCAATCAAAAAGTAAGGATATAAAAGGTTTAACAAAATTATGTGTTGGATACAATTGTTAATTGTGTATTGTCTTTGATGTTACACAAATTTCATATCAGCCATTAGACAGAGTCTACCGAGCTTAGATAGTTGACAAAGCAATTTATAGTGTCTACTGAACATTTCTAAACATTACACACTAAGTTAGCTCTTACTGAGCTTCCTCGGGCATCAAAGGATCTTGTAGTAGAAAATTAATGTTAACCGAGCTCCCAAGGTTAACAAAGGGAAAGTCAATGTTTACCGAGTTCAATGTCTACCGAGTTCACTCGATCATCAAAGAGAAAGTTAGCTTTTATCGAGCTCACTCGATAAGCGAAGGAAGGTTAGCTTTTACTGAGCTCACTCGGTAAATGAAGGAAGGTCATTGTTTACCGAGTTAACTCGGTCTCCAAATAAAGTTGCAAGGTTTGCAATGTTTACCGAGCTTCACTTGGTTAGCACTGGGGATACCATTCTGGAGCAATGGTCACCAAGCTAGGTTGGGTAGCAAAGAATTTTATTGTTCTAAAGAATTAAGTTTAATTGTCTTATGGAGCTGACTGATTTAATGTTTTTCAATTGTTCTAACTTGTAATTGAGCCAACTTGACAATCTGAAAGGTATATATGAAAGGTCAATTTGTGAATTCATAAGATGTAAGAGTGTGGATGCATAAGAGTGCGAATGTATGAATGAGCGGATATATGAGTGAATGTTGAGGAAGGATTAGATATCCTTATGAAGCTACAAAGTTGTGTTCGATCAGTGAGGATCTAGTGAAGCAAAACAGAGATCTATATTCAGCAAAGGTAAGTTGCATATATTTCAAATCACTTCATTGTTGCTTTCTAATCATTGTAACAGTGATTCAAAACCTCTTAACAGAGTTGGTTTGACAACCATTTTGTAAATGCTCTAACAAGGTGACAATTCAGTTGAATTGTTTTAAAGACATCTTCCAAGGCCACTTCTAATAGGGTGTTAAATCCTCTAACAGGGTCACACCTAACTGTGTGTTTTGTAACCTTTAACAGGGTTGGCTCCTAACAGGGCTCACTTCAGAAGAGTGAAAATTGGTAACTAGTTACTTGGTGGTTTTTCCCAAATTGGGTTTCCATGTTAAATCTGGTATCTCTTGTGTTCAATTTCTTTATGCATGCATGTTAACCACTTGAAATGCTTAATAAGTTAATAGAACATCTATCAAGTTTCTGCATTTATTTGTGTGGTTATCGAGTGCCAACAGCAACTTTATTTTAAGACATCCAAGGATCTATAGATTTATTTTTGTGGTAACTGATTCACCCCTCCCCTCTTAGTTACTCCATCTCTATTTCCAACATTATGAAGTTATCCTTGTGTAATTTTAAAAAATTAGGGTAAAATGTCCCACCTAAAGTTAGTTTTGAAATATTATTTTCGAAAGTTTTCAAAACTAGGGTAAAATAAGATTAGGCATTAGGGTTTTTTACACACTTAGGGTCTTTCAAAGACTTTTTTGATGAAAAACCTTGAGAATTTGATAGAATTCAAACAATACAAAAACAAGAACATGAACTAGGGCAACCTAAGAATTTGAAAAATTATAAGGAATGAAACCCTAATATAAAGTATACAATGTCTTCAATGATTTTTCACTAAACTTTTCAAAATTTCTCTACACTATGAAAAATCAAACCAACACTCACATCGAATACATTGTAGGAAGTTGACAACTAAGTAATGTTGAGTTCAAGTCTCGAAGTTGCATGAATAGTTTAGTAGAGTTCTAGGGTTTATAGTTTTTGATTACAACACTTGACTTGGGTGAGGGTAAATGGATATGTTAAAGTATACATAAAATATTTTTCTTTTGTTTCAAGATTTGAGAAAATAATTGAATTCCAATTTCATTTCATTAAGATTCAGAGTTGATATTGAAAAACATATTGTACTAGCTCAACCATAAGTGGTTGTCCTATAGGAGCTCATAGCACGGGGTGATCAATTTTGATTATTTGAACTAGAAGTTTGTATTTTCAAAGCTATGTCATCAATTCAAAGGGAATTTAGAGTATCCAAGCTCCCAAATTAGATTTGATGTAGTTAGGCCAAATTTAGTAAAGTTAGAATCGCAAGTTTCACCTTCTGGCATGAGGGTGGAAAACTCACCTCTTCATTGACACACTTAAGTTTTAATCCAAATTAACAAATTAATAAACCTTACTTAACTATATTTCATTTCACATCATTTTATTTGATCAATTGCATGAATTACATTGGGTTTTACTTTGATACCATACATGTATTATCATATACTAGATCTATCCCTTGGCAGAACTAAATCTGCACTTAGAGATAACCTATCAATCTAATAATACTTGGCTCCCATTATGACTAAAACTATAGGAATATATTAAAACATTAACTACTTACCACTAAATCAATTTTGACACAAAACTCATCTTCTACCATACACTTAAATCAACTCTCAAGTCATCTATGCAATTCTTCCTATGGCACAACTTATCATTTAGTATTAAACCTTCCATTGACAACTTTCCATAAAAATTCTAAATAAATTTAAATATATAAATCCAAAATAATTTCATTACACATATTAAGTACCTAAGAAATAAAAATAATTAATTTTTATTCTTAATTTAAAATTAACTTTTGTCCTATTACTACACATTGCTAACTATTTTGAATAACTACTCATTAACAATCATTCACCAACCCTTAACATCATAACTTAGGTTCATAAACAAAGCACGTGACATTTAATCCTTCTTACTTATTCCTAAATACATAATTTAATTTTAGAGAAATACTTACTAATCCTAACACTACCCTTGTTAACTATTTAATTTAGATCAAATCAAAAACATTTAATCCTAACAACATTAGAGTTAATCCTACTAACAATCCTATACTTGAATTCATATATTATTAATTTATTTAATACCTATAAATACATATTAAAACCTTGTTACTAACTCCCTAACTCACCTAAGATTCTTATTCCTACCAAACAAGGACTAATCCCTAAGGACATGTCCCATCCTATGGATTACATCTACCCTTAACATAACTACACATACCCACAACTCTACTAAATTAATATTTTCAAAATTTTCTCCCCTAATTAAAATCCCTACACCATGGATCACGTGCCCACTTTACATTTATTCAAAAATGTTTTGATATGGGTTACTTTACCTTCCTCATTTTCACCTAGTTGGAAGGGTCTTGTCAAGATGTCATATTATGACATTGGCATATTCCCTAACACTTAATTCCTTTTCCCATTTTTTTAAATGCCTAACTCTCCCCCTTTTTTAGGTGTGATGTATTTTAAGAAAGAAATTTTTTTAATTTTGCACCATTTCAAATGTACTAGGCACCTAGGAAGATGTAAATGTCATGTCAAAAGTCTTCCTCTTTGCCTTGACCCTTAAGTTTTGTCTTCCTTTGTTGTTATTATTTATCATTACTTGTTCCCTTCTCACTCTTGGTCCCTAGGTAGGCACAATGATAGAGGTTTTTATTTATTTATTTTTTTTTAGAAGTTTTATTATTTAACTTTATTTTTTATTTTTTTAGGTTGATATTGTTTAGTAATTCCTATGGTGAGTGGTCATAAGTCTAGGAGTCTAGTTAAGTCCTTAGGATCTCATTGATTTCCATTATATATTATTTTAATTTTCTATTGCTCATAAAGTGATTATTTAATTGTTTTCTTATGACAAGATTCTAAGTATATTCTCCTAAATATTTTAAGGGACTCTAATAGGGGAGGGTTATTTTATCATTCCTCATACATTTTCCAAAGAGGAAAATGTGGATCTATAGGAAGTCTATTTTAGATTTCACCTAAGTGTTTACTTTTCTTAATCTAAATTTCTTTGTGTTTGTCTATTCCATCATAATTTTTTAAGTGAATATATTGGTTGATAGGATGGTATTTTCTTCTTAGAAAAATTATTTGAACTTTGAAAACCAAATGAATAAATGATTATACATACACAATGAATTATTAAACATGATGATTTTCTTCCAAGTTATGAAATGCAAAACATATAACTTTTCAATGCAACATATATATTTTGAATTTGGCCAACTCTACTAATAATATTCTTCCACATATCTGTTGGCAGCATAATGGTTTTGACAATTGAATGTCAATATACTTAACCAATTTTCATATAGAAATCAAGTACACGATACATGCCGAGCCATAGTATTTGTTGAGCCAGAATTCCAATAGATGTTGAGTGACTTCATGTGCATAGCATGATATAGGTGCTAAGTGACTTCATGTGCCAAGTGAACCATATGAGATAAGGGATATGTAGATGTCGAGTAACAGTTGATGCCAAGAAAGCCAAAATGCAATAGGTGTTGAGAAAACCAAAATTATATATATGTCAAGCACCAGTAATCCAGTATTTGTTGAGTAACATAGAATCAACATATGAGTTTGTGCCTTCACAAACACAGATGTAAACCACTTTTTGAGCTAACATAGAAGAATCTTTAAGGTTATTAAGGATAAGAATGAGTCTTTTACAGTTCCTATGTGATTAGCATATAGCCAATAAGAAAAGTGCAAGGAATGAGCGGGAAATAAAGATTCAATATGGATCATAGATCCATACCTAACCCTAAGTCTTTGAAATCCTTAAAAGGAGGAAAAAACCCATTGAATTCTTACATGAGAGTAGTGTAAGGGTAAACTATAATGAAATTTAGAATGAAGTGTGCAAAGACTTAGAGGAACAGAGCAACATTGCAGCATCCAGTTGATCAAAATAGAGCAAGGGCATCAAATAGATATCAGATCTTAGAGGATCAAGGTTAGAGAGAGTAGATCAAGTACCTAAATTCAGCAGTCAAGGATTGTAAGCTATTAGGTTTATTAGTCTAATACTCTCTAGCAATTGTATTAGAAAGAAAATCCTATGTTGATAGGTTAGCTTAATCGCTAGGTTGTAGATCCTTTGAAAAGCTGATAAAATCCTTTAATAGGGTCACACTTCATGTAAAGTGTTTGTAAATTTTTTAAACAGGTCACTATTGATATAGTGTAAAGCCTTTAATAGGGTAGGCCATTAATAGGGCAGACCATTAGAATTTGTCAAACATTATTGTTGCAGTGATTTTGTGGGTATAAACCCCACCCCAATTTTAGCTTCACATTTTGAAGGGTTTCTAGGTTACCAAATTTGGTGTTATGTGTTTTGATGCAATGTGTTTACTTTATGCTTAATTGATATGTTTACATGCATGCAATTTTTTCTTAGTTAAAAGCTTTTAAGGTTAAAGTGTGATACTTCTTATTCACCCCCCCTCTCAGAAGTATTCTTCCCATTTAATTATTCCAACAATTGATATCAAAGCCAAGGTTCTCACAAGAAGAAGCCTAACAACTTAGAGAAAATATTTAAAGATGGAAGTCTTCAAACTTGGGAAGATTGTAGAGAATCAGGTGATTGACATGCACTTCACTCTACACAACTTGGAGGAAGCTAGAGAAGAATTGAGAAAATCCTTGAAAGGAAGGATGGATATAGCCATAGCTGAAAATGACACACACTACAAAGAGATTGATACCACAAAAGTGTTTGCCAGATTGATACCACAAAAGTTTTTTTTGATGGAGATACTCAAGATTTTGATGCAACAATACTAGGATTGATGGAGAAGAACAGAGTTCAAGCAGAAGAAATTAGAATGCTCAAGCTAGGATAAGAATCACAAGCCATAATGCTTTGTGAAGTGATTGAAAAAAAGAAAAGAACCATTGAATAAAAGGCTATGATAGAAGATGAAAAGAGAAATCTTACCAATAGACTCAAGGAAAACACAATTGAGTTTGAAAGAATCTAAAAAATGTAGCTAGTCACCTTAATTTAGATGATGAATGCACATCATGAGCTAAATATGAAGTACAATGAGATCTATACACTGAAGATGCAGAATGAACAACTGCAAAATGACCTAAAAAGAGAAAAGGAAGTTGTAGAAAGTTTCAACAAACAAAATGAGGCTATCTCATAATTTTAGTAGCTACTAAAATCACCAAGGGTTAGCAATGATACTTTAGGACTTGGTTACACTAGCAGTGAATAAGGAGAGCCTTCCAAGACTGCAAAAGAAAGGAGTAACAAAAGTATGAACACTAAATCCACTTGTTACTTATGTGGTAAAAAGGGACATACTTCTAACATATGTAGGAGAAAGAATACCCATCAGCATGATAAGCCTAAGAATAGAAGCTATTGTAATCAGTGCAAGAAGCACAGACATCAAGCACATGAATGCTGGACTAGGACTATCAAAACATGAAAATTTGAAGGTCACTATTGCAATTGCAAGAAATATGGACATAAAACTTTTGAGTGTACATCAAAGCCTATATGGACATCAAATCAGGCAACGAGAGAAGCTAACCATGATCATCACTATAATTGGGACTACAACACTAGGTATAGTTATCATTACTATTAGTAATATGGACACATTCCTAAAAATTGCATAAGGTCACATTTTAGAGGGAACTACAACAAATGGCTAAGTCAAACCACATGTTACAGTTGCTTGAAGACTGGTCATATCAATAGGAATTTCCCAACAAAGTCGAAGGCACCCAAGTCAGAAGTCAACAAAGGAAAATAGAACGGAGATGTTGAGTACATCATAGGAAAAATGAACAAGAATTGGAAGAAGAAAGATGAATGTACCTCATCCAATAGAGGGATCACTTCACCCAAGAGGTCAGGTGGTCACACCTCATCCAACTAAGCATGGATAGATGTATCAGACTGATATATAAAGCTATATCAAACATCAGTCCCAAGATACACAAGCATTGCAAAGAAGAAAATAGCATGAGAAAAGGTGCCAAGTTAAAACTTAAAATTTTTGCAAGTGTTGATGAGCTATCCTTAGATGCTGAGTAAATGTTAGTGTATCCCAAGTTGCAAGTAGGAGCTGAGTGATTGGCCACAAATGAGTTTGCAATGGAAGCTAAGTAAAGAGGAAACCTAGTTGAAGCTGAGCAATGGAAAACTAATGGATGCTTAGTTATGTTGAAATCTTAAAGAGCTGAGTGTACAACTATATATGCACTAAGCATTTAATGCTATGCTTTGAATCATATAAGGTCAAATTCTCAGTCATTTCTCATCATTCAAATGTAGAGCAAGAATGAGAAGAGTGTGAAAGTGATTGAAGAGTAGCATTGAAACCTTTTGTATAGATTTCAACATAAATCAAGCACAAATTTCATCGATCTAAGGTATTCTTCAAGTGCTGAGTTGCATAGTTTTAAAGTTTAAAACCTTTTGAAACCCCAAATTTATAAAATGGCATCCAGTTCCAAAAACCCTAAGGAAAAGGCAGGTCATGAGGTCCAATTGGTTAGCAATTAAGTTGACAACCCAATTTTAGGCCAATTCTAAAGGCAGCTTATAAAAACAACCCTACCAATTGATGCAGGAGCATCCAGAGGTATAAGGGCAATCCTATGTCACCCAAAAAAAATGTACTTAGACTTAGTTTATGTTTCATGTCTTTACATTTTTGGATACCCATTTGGCTCAAATAAAGGGTCCAACTCTCATAGTTCAACTATCAGTGTGTTTGAAAATCCAAAAAAAATAGGACCATGTATTTGGGCCATCATTTCGATAAACTAGAATGTGTGAATTGGCCAAATGAATGTAATCATGATTTAGAGCATTCCAAAAAAAGAATCAGGTCAATAGGCCCCACGGTTTGAAATTTATTGTAGTTTTTCAAGTTTTGGAGACCTCCTAAGAATGCTTCAAAGTCAGGTTTGGGGCATTAAATGACCTTGAAAAGGGCCAAAAAATGGGGGACGTGTCCATAGGGCTATAGAGCACTTTGAGAGATTTCCAAAAATGTAAACAGTTCATCAATCAGAGCTACGGTTCAAAAGTTATGCCTCCCGAAAGTTCGATTACCATTTCTGGAGTCTTCTAGATTTGCACCGACTTCTAACACAGCTTCCAGAACCTTCTATTTCATCGGTGGATGCCTACTAGCACTTTCTAGAATGTACTCCTAGTCCTTAACCCTTCGGGGTCTATTTAAGGAGATTTCTAGCATTGTAAAATGCAATTTGGAGTGGAGTTTGAGAGGAGGTGCTAAAAGGAGAAATATTCTCCAGATTTATGCTATTGTAAGCCCTTAGGGCATGTTCTGAAGTTTATTTTCTCTATACTATTTGTACTAGCTTATTTTATTAGTTAATATAATTTCCCTTTTCTGTTGTGTCCATTCTGTTCTTGGGTTGTGTCCCCATCAAGTGGTATCAAAGAGGGTTTTCCTGAGTGTGTAGACAGAGCACTGACTATGAGGCAGTTTGCACCAGGACTGTGTGGTTGTGGGTTCGAGTTAGAAGATGCCTCCACGAAGAGAGCATGGAGAAAGGGCCAGAGCTATTGATCTTGATGAGGTTAGAGCCCTCCAGAGGTAGGTACAAGCATTGCAAGAGGAGCTTCATAGAGGAGAAAATGTTTTCGTAGGTGACAATAGTGAGGATGACAATGAAGAGGAAGTAATGGGAACAGAAGAGGAAGTTGATGGGGAAGTTCTGAATCCTATAGAGGAAAGGCTTTTTAGGGCCATTACTAAGTTTGGAAAAAGACCTACAATTGAAGTGGGTGTATTTTTAGGAAATCTGAAACCAGATGAGTTGATCGATTGGATCAATGGACTAGAAGAATACTTTGAGTATGAGGATATAAGGGACCCAGATAGGGTTAAGTTTGCAAAGGCCAAACTAAAAGGCCATGCCAAAATCTGGTGGCAAGAGGTTCAATTGGAAAGACTTAGAAGAGGAAAGGAGAAGATCACAAGATGGGATCACATGGTGGACAAATTGAAGAAGCAATTCATTCCTATGGACTACGAGCTTGATCTATTTAAGAAGATGCATGGGTTAAAGCAAGCAGGAAGATCAGTCCAAGAATATATAGAGGAGTTTTACCGACTCTTGATTAGAGCAAGGCATGCAAAAGCAAATAAGGAGAAGGTTGCTCATTATATCAGTGGGTTGCGACCTAGCATCCAGGAGGAATTAAGTCTGGTAAGAATGACCAACGTTGAAGAGGCATACCAGTTTGCCCTACGAGTTGAAGAGAAGCTGAATAAAAGGTTTGAAGGAAGACAAAGAGGGCACGGTCAAGGAGGAAGGGGAAGCGGTAGATCATCTGGAGGCCGCAATGAAACCCAAAAGAAAAATGAAGATGTGGGTACTAGCAGAAACTAGAGGAATGAGGGTTTCAACCGCTCCCATGATCAAGACTTTGGAAATCAAAGAGGAAGAGGTAAAGGACATGGAAAAGGAAGAGGAGGCTTTCGTGGTACCTATTTCCATTGCAATGAAGAAGGTCATCGTGCCTTTGAATGCCCTCAATGATAAGAAAGGACATATAGGAGAGCTGAGGGCCAAGCTAGGGTTGCTCATGTGGATGAAGATGCACAATCATCACATTCAGAGGATGCAGAAAGAGGAGAGACCTTAGTAAATGAAAGAGTCCTACTAAGTGGTGAAAATGAACTAGGACAAGGAAGGAGTTTGTTTCGTATCAGATGCAAGTGTGAGGATAAATTTTGTGACGTGATCATTAATGGTGGTAGCACTGATAGCCTGGTATCAAAAGAGATGGTATCTAAGCTAAAGCTCAAGAGGGAGAAACATCCCCAACCCTATCGGATTTCTTGGGTAAAAGATGATCATAAGGTCCTTGTAACTGAAAAATGTTTGGTAAAATTCAAAATTGGGAGTTACCATGATGAAGTTCTCTGTGATATTATTTCTATGGATGTTTGCCATCTATTGTTGGGTAGACCATGGTAGTTTGATAGACATGCAATACATGATGGACATGCAAACACATACTCTCTGACAAAGGATGGAGTTCACCACAAATTGAAGCCCATGAAAAAGGAAGGTGAAAAGGTATGTAGCAGTGCTAGGATTTGTCTTGTTGATGGAAGGAAGTTTTTAGATGGCATGAAACATCAGCATATGTGCTATGCTTTGATTCCTAGGAAAGATAAAGAAGGTACTAGTGAAATACCATTTGAAGTTTCAGATTTACTAGGGGAATTTGGAGATATTATCTCTGATAATGTTCTAGATAGATCTCCACCAGTAAGGCAAATCAGTCATCAGATAGATCTGATTCCAGGAGGTAGTTTACCGTTCAAGGCTACTCACAGGATGACTCCTACTGAAACAGAGGAGCTAAATAGACAGGTTCAGGAGTTGTTGAGGAAGGGCTTGATTCGAGAGAGCCTGAGTCCATGTGCAGTACCTGCAGTACTTGCACCAAAGAAGGATGGAGAGTGGAGGATGTGTATAGATTCTCGAGCTATAAATAGGATAACCATCATGTACCGATTTCCTTTACCAAGAATGGATGATCTTATGGACTGCTTGAGTGGAGCTCAGTACTTCACAAAGATAGATCTGAAGAGTGGCTATCATCAGATATGGATTCGAGAAGGAGATGAGTGAAAAATAGCCTTCAAGATCAAGGAGGGTCTTTATGAGTGGTTAGTCATGCCCTTTGGATTGACAAACGCCCCAAGCACCTTTATGCGGCTCATGAATGAGGTACTTAAGAAGTTCTTGGGAAAATTTGTTATTCTTTATTTGGATGATATTTTAATTTTTAGCAAGACTTTGGAAGAACATTTACTACATATTCGTAGTGTGATGGGGACACAACCAAACAATAGAATGGACACAATAGAAAAGGGGAATTATATTAACTGAGAAAATAAGCTACTACAAATAGTGCAGATAAAATAAACTTCAAAACATGCCCTACGGGCTTACAATAGCATAAATCTGGAGAATATATCTCCTTTTAGCACCTCCTCTCAAGCTCCAATCTGAACTGCCCTTTACAATGCCAGAAATCTCCTAAAATAGGCCCCGAAGGGTTAAGGACTAGGAGTAAATTCTAGAAAGTGCCAGTAGGCATCCACTGACAAAATAGAAGGTTCCAAAAGCTATGTTAGAAGTCGGTGCAAATCTAGAAGAATCCAGAAACGGTAGCCGAACTTTCGGGAGGCATAACTTTTGAACCATAGCTCTGATTGACAAACCGTTTACATTTTTGAAAAGCTCTCGAAGCACCCTATAGCCCTATGGACTAGCTTTGCTCATCCCCCATTTTTCAACCCTTTTTGAGGTCATTTAATGCCCCAAACTTGACTTTGAAGCATTCTTAGGAGGTCTCCAAAACCTGAAAAACTGTAATAACTTTCAAACCGTGGAGCCTATTGACCTGATTCTTCTTTTGGAATGCTCTAAATCATGATTACATTCATCTGGCCAATTCACACCTTCTAGTTTATCAAAATGATGGCCCAAATACATGCTCCTATTTTTTCAAGATTTTCAAATGCATTGATAGTTGAACTATGAGATTTGAAACCTTTATTTGAGCCAAATGGGTATCCGAAAATGTAAAGACATGAAACATAAACTAAGTCTAAGTACATTTTTTTCGGTGACACAGGATTGCCCTTATACCTCTGGATGCTCCTGCATCAGACACCCAGGGTAGATTGAAAAGTGACCCTATCACTTTATGGATGGTAGAGGAAATCCCAAATGGGAAACCTCAGTTGCTGAAATCTAAGTTGAGTCCTCGATCGGCCGTCCTTTCCATTTAACCAAATACTCTTCATACTGCCTATTTCTGGTACTCCTACCCATACGATGATCTAGAATGTCTTCTATCTCCTCCTTCTTAGAAGCAGGAATTGGACATGGCTCTAAAACCAACTCCTCACCTACACCATCATCATGATACTCTGTTAAATCTGCAATGTTGAAAATGGGAGAAATGTGAATACCAACTGGCAGCTCCACCTCATATGCATTTCCTGAGTTATGTTTCTTCAAAACTTTGCAGAGGCCAAATTTCTTCATTTTCAGCTTGTTGTAAGTACCAACTGGAAATCTTTCTTTTCGTAAGTGCACCATGACTAGATCCCCTACTTGGAATTCCTTATGTCTTCTCCTTTGATCAGCCCTAGCTTTATACTCTTGATTCATCTTGATAATGTGTGCTTGAACCTCCTCATGTAGACGCTTGATGTGTTCAGCAAATTCCTCAGCTTCAACACCTGTCCTCTCCCCTTGTTCTATCTTCCTCAATTCTGGTGCAGTCCTTGGGCTATTCCCATATTTAATTTGAAAGGTTGATTTTCCAGTACTCCTATTTACAGAGTTATTATAAGCAAACTCTGCCTGTGGTAGAATCAAATCCCATCCCTTGGGCTTATCTACAACTAAACATCTCAGCAAATTGCCCAGACTTCTATTTACCACTTCTGTTTGGCCATCAGTCTGTGGGTGATGCGTGGAACTGAATTTCAAGTCTGTTCTCAACTTCTTCCACAATGTCCTCCAAAAATACCCCACAAATTTAGTATCTCGGTCAGAAACTATACTCCTTGGAAGACCATATAGTCTTACCACCTCTTTGAAAAACAAGTCTGCAATATGGAGAGCATCATGAGTTTTGTGGCATGGAATGAAATGTGCCATTTTGGAGAACCTATCAACCACCACGAATACTGAGTCATTACCCCTTTGTGTCCTTGGAAATCCAAGAACAAAATCCATACTTATGTCCTCCCATGGCCTTGATGGAATAGGCAATGGCTAATATAGGCCAGTATTTTGACTAAACCCCTTGGCAACTTGATAAACCTGGCAACTCTGTACAAACTTCTTCACATCCTATGAAATTTGAGGCCAAAAATAATGTTCTCTAAGAATGGCAATGGTCTTATCCTGACCAAAATGTCTTGCCATCCCTCCACTGTGTTTCGCCTTAATCAGATTTTACCTCATGGAACTCCTTGGAATGCACAATTGACTACCTTTGAACAACATGCCATCCTGAATCAAATAGTCTAACCACTTGGTTCTATCTACGGCAACAGGTTCTTTACAAGATTTCCATGCTTCAGCAAAATCAGGATCCTCGGGGTACAAATTCTTGAGTTCATCAAACCCAACTACTTCAACCTGCATTGTTGTAAGCAACAGTTGTCTCCTACTTAATGCATTTGCAACCCTGTTAGATTTTCCAATTCTATGCTTCAACACAAATGTATAACTCTGCAAGAATTCTACCCACTTCATATGCCTCTGATTCAATTTACCTTGGCTATTTAAGTACTGTAATGCCTGATGATCAGTATACAAAACAAATTCCTTTGGCAATAAATAATGCCTCCATTTCTTTAAGGCCTGAACTATTGCATAGAACTCTTGATCATAAACAGAATACTTCTTCTTTGCTCCATTCAATTTTTCACTAAAATATGCAATAGGCTTACCTTCTTGTCTTAATACATCCCCAATAGTGCTACCACTAGCATCATAATCTACCTGGAATACCTTTCTAAAATCTGGAAGTGCCAACACAGGCTATTCAGTCACCTTCTTCTTCAGCAATTCAAAACTTCTTGCAGCTGCTCCAGTCCATTTGCACTCTATTCTATCCCCTCTTATTGTATCAGTTAGAGGTGCACATATGCCACTAAAATTCTTAATAAACTTCCTGTAAAAACTAACCAGACGATGAAATGATCTTACCTCAGTAGCAGACCTTGGAGTAGGCCATTCCAAGATGGCTTTTACCTTCTCTGGATCCATTTTGAGACCTTCAGGTGATATAACAAATTCCAAATAGACTAACTCCCTTTTTGCAAAGACACACTTCTTTACATTAATTAACAGTTTCTCTTCCCTTAGCCTTTCAAGGACACTACAAATATGCAGTAAATGTTCTTCCAAATTCTTGCTGAAAATTAAAATATCATCCAAATAGACAATAACAAATTTTCCCAACAACTTCTTAAGTACCTCATTCATGAGCCGCATGAAGGTGCTTGGGGCGTTCGTCAATCCAAAGGGCATGACTAACCACTCATAAAGACCCTCCTTGGTCTTTAAGGCTATTTTCCACTCATCTCCTTCTCAAATCCATATCTAATGATAGCCACTCTTCAGATCTATCTTTGTGAAGTACTGAGCTCCACTCAAGCAGTCCATAAGATCATCCATCCTTGGTAAAGAAAATTGGTACTTGATGGTTATCCTATTTATAGCTCGAGAATACTTACACATCCTCCACTCTCCATCCTTCTTTGATGCAAAAACTGCAGGTACTGCACATGGACTTAGGCTCTCTTGAATTAAGCCCTTCCTCAACAACTCCTGAACCTATCTATTTAGCTCCTTTGTTTCAGTAGGAGTCAGCCTGTGAGCAGCCTTGTTAGGCAAACTAGCTCCTGGAATCAGATCTATCTGATGACTAATTTGCCTTACTGGTGGTAATCCATCTGGAACATTATCAGAGATAATATCTCCAAATTTCACTAATAAATCTGAAACTTCAAATGGTATTTCACTACTACCTTCTTTATCTTTCCTAGGAATCAAAGCATAGCACATACACTGATGTTTCATGCCATCTAAAAACTTCCTTCCATCAACAAGACAAATCCTAGCACTGCTACATACCTTTTCACCTTCCTTTTTCATGGGCTTCAATTTGTGGTGAACTCCATCCTTTGTCAGAGAGTATGTGTTTGCATGTCCATCATGTATTGCATGTCTATCAAACTACCATGGTCTACCCAACAATAGATGGCAAACATCCATCGAAATAACATCACAGAGAACTTCATCATGGTAACTCCCAATTTTAAATTTTACTAAACATTGTTCACTTACCAGGACCTTATGATCATCTTTTACCCAAGAAATCTGATAGGGCTAGGGATGTTTCTCCCTCTTGAGCTTCAGCTTAGAGACCATCTCTTCTGATACCAAGTTATCAGTGCTACCATCATCAATGATCACATCACAACATTTATCCTCACAATTGCATCTGGTATGGAACAAACTCCTCTGTTGTCCTGGTTCATTCTCACCACTTAGTAGGACTCTTTCATTTACCAAGGTCTCTCCTCTTTCTGCATCCTCTGAATGTGATGATTGTGCATCCTCATCCACATGAGCAACCTTAGCTTGGCCCTCAACTTTCCTATCTGTCCTTCCTTGTCGTTGAGGGCATTCAAAGGCACGATGACCATCTTCATTGCAATGGAAACAGGTACCATGGAAGCCTCCTCTTCTTTGTCCACATCCTCTACCTCTTCCTCTTTGATTTCCAAAGTCTTGATCATGGGAGCGGTTGAAACCCTCATTCCTCTGGTTCCTGCTAGTACCCTCATCTTCATTTTTATTTTGAGTTTCATTGTGGCCTCCAAATGATCTACTGCTTCCCCTTCCTCCTTGACCACGCCCTCTTTGTCTTCCTTCAAACCTTTTACTCAGCTTCTCTTCAACTCATAGGGCAAACTGGTATCCTTCTTCAACGCTAGTCATTCTTACCAGACTTAATTCCTCCTGGATGCTAGGTCGCAACCCACTGATATAACGAGCAACCTTATCCTTATTTGCTTCTGCATGCCCCTCTCTAATCAGGAGTCGGTAAAACTCCTTTGTATATTCTTGGACTAACCTTCTTGCTTGCTTTAAGTCATGCATCTTCTTAAACAGATCAAGCTCGTAGTCCACAGGAATGAACTACTTCTTCAATTTGTCCACCATGTGATCCCATCTTGTGATCTTCTCCTTTCCTCTTCTAAGTCTTTCCAGTTGAATCTCTTACCACCAGATTTTGGTATGGCCTTTCAGTTTGGCCTTTGCAAACTTAACCCTATCTAGGTCCCTTATATCCTCATACTCAAAGTATTCTTCCAGTTCATTGATCCAATCAATCAACTCATCTGGTTTCAAATTTCCTGAAAATATACCCACTTCAATTGTAGGTCTTTTCCCAAACTTAGTAATGGCCCTAAAAAGCCTTTCCTCTATAGGATTCAGAACTTCCCTATCAACTTCCATTACTTCCTCTTCATTGTCATCCTCACTATTGTCATCTGCGGCAACATTTGCTCCTCTACGAAGCTCCTATTGCAATGCTTGTACCTATCTCTGGAGATCTCTAACCTCCTTAGGATCAATAGCTCTGGCCCTTCTGCCATGCTATCTTCATGGAGGCATCTTCTAACTTGAACCCACAACTACACAGTCCTAGTGCAAACTGCCTCACAGTCGACGCTCTGTCTACACACTCAGGAAAACCCGCTCTGATACCACTTGATGGGGACACAACCCAACAACAGAATGGACACCATAGAAAAGGGGAATTATATTAACTGAGAAAATAAGCTAGTACAAATAGTGCAAAGAAAATAAACTTCAAAACCTGCCCTACGGGCTTACAATAGCATAAATCTGGAGAATATTTCTCCTTTTAGCACCTCCTCTCAAGCTCCAATCCGAACTACCCTTTACAATGCCAGAAATCTCCTTAAATAGACCCCGGAGGGTTAAGGACTAGGAGTACATTCTACAAAGTGCCAGTAGGCATCCACCGAAAAAATAGAAGGTTCCAAAAGCTACGTTAGAAGTCGGTGCAAATCTAGAAGAATCCAGAAATGGTAGCCGAACTTCCGGGAGGCATAACTTTTGAACCGTAGCTCCGATTGACAAACCGTTTACATTTTTGGAAAGCTCTCGAAGCGCTCTATAGCCTTATGGACCATCTTTGCTTGTCCCCCATTTTTTGACCCTTTTCAAGGTCATTTAATGCCCCAAACCTGACTTTGAAGCATTCTTAGGAGGTCTCCAAAACCTGAAAAAATTGCAATAACTTTGAAACCATGGGGCCTATTGACCTGATTCTTTTTTTGGAATGCTCTAAATCATGATTACATTCATCTGGCCAATTCACACCTTCTAGTTTATCAAAATGATGGCCCAAATAAATGCTCCTATTTTTTTGAGATTTTCAAACGCACTGATAGTTGAACTATGAGAGTTGGAACCTTTATTTGAGCCAAATGGGTATCCAAAAATGTAAAGAGATGAAATAGAAACTAAGTCTAAGTACATTTTTTTGGGTGACATAGGATTGCCCTTATACCTCTAGATGCTCCTACATCATAGTGTCCCTGAGAGGCTAAGGGAAGAGAAACTGTTAATTAATCTAAAGAAGTGTGTCTTTGCAAAAAGGGAGTTAGTCTATTTGGGATTTGTTATATCACCTGAAGGTTTCAAAATGGATCTAGAGAAGGTAAAAGCCATCTTGGAATGGCCTACTCCAAGGTTTGCTACTGAGGTAAGATCATTTCATGGTCTGGTTAGTTTTTACAGGAAGTTTATTAAGAATTTTAGTGGCATATGTGCACCCCTAACTGATACAATAAG
Source organism: Cupressus sempervirens (assembly GCA_028749045.1). Taxonomy (NCBI): domain Eukaryota; kingdom Viridiplantae; phylum Streptophyta; class Pinopsida; order Cupressales; family Cupressaceae; genus Cupressus; species Cupressus sempervirens. Next base: position 30,922,665 of record CM053788.1, read on the forward strand.
AGGGGATAGAAAAGAGTTCAAATGGACTGCAGCAGCTGCAAGGAGTTTTGAATTGCTGAAGAAGAAGGTGACTGAATAGCCTATGTTGGCACTTCTAGATTTTAGAAAAGTATTCCAGGTGGATTGTGATGCTAGTGGTAGCACTATTGGGGCTATATTAAGCCAAGAAGGTAAGCCTATTGCATATTTTAGTGAAAAATTGAATGATGCAAAGAAGAAGTATGTTGTTTATGATCAAGAGTTCTATGCAATAGTTCAGGCCTTAAAGAAATGGAGGCATTATTTATTCCCAAAAGAATTTGTTTTGTATACTGATCATCAGGCATTAAAATACCTAAATAGCCAAGGTAAATTGAATCAAAGGCATATGAAGTGGGTAGAATTCTTGCAGAGTTATACATTTGTGTTGAAGCATAGAAGTAGAAAATCTAACAGGGTTACAGATGCACTAAGTAGGAGACAGTTGTTGCTTACAACAATGCAGGTTGAAGTACTTGGGTTTGATGAACTCAAGAATTTGTACCCCGAGGATCCTGATTTTGCTAAAGCATGGAAAGCTTGTAAAGAACCTGTGGCTATAGATAGAACCAAGTCATTAGACTATCTGATTCAGGATGGCATGTTGTTCAAAGGTAGTCAATTGTGCATTCCAAGGAGTGCCATGAGGGAAAATCTGATTAAGGAGAAACACAATGGAGGGATGGAAGGACATTTTGGTAGGGATAAGACCATTTCCATTCTTAGAGAACATTATTTTTGGTCTCAAATTACACAGGATGTGAAGAAGTTTGTACAGAGTTGCCAAGTTTGTCAAGTTGCCAAGGGGTTTAGTCAAAATACTGGCCTATATCAGCCATTTCCTATTCCATCAAGGCCATGGGAGGACATAAGTATGGATTTTTTTCTTGGATTGCTAAGGACACAAAGGGGTAATGACTCAGTATTCGTGGTGGTTGATAGGTTCTCCAAAGTGGCACATTTGATTCCATGCCACAAAACTCATGATGCTGTCCGTATTGCAGAATTTTTTTTCAAAGAGGTGGTAAGACTACATGGTCTTCCAAGGAGTATAGTTTCTGATAAAGATACTAAATTTGTGGGGTATTTCTGGAGGACATTGTGGAAGAAGTTGAGAACAGATTTGAAATTCAGTTCCACGCATCACCCACAGACTAATGGCCAAACAGAAGTGGTAAATAGAAGTCTAGGCAATTTGCTGAGATGTTTAGTTGGAGATAAGCCCAAGGGATGGGATTTGATTCTACCACAAGCAGAGTTTTCTTATAATAACTCTAGAAATAGGTGTACTGGAAAATCACCATTTCAAATTGTATATGGGAATAGCCCAAGGATTGCACTAGAATTAAGGAAGATAGAACAAGGGGAGAGGACAAGTGCTGAAGCTGAGGAATTTGCTGAACACATCAAGCGTCTACATCAAGAGGTTCAAGCACACATTATCAAGATGAATCAAGAGTATAAAGCTAGGGCTGATCAAAGGAGAAGACATAAGGAATTCCAAGTAGGGGATCTAGTCATGGTGCACTTACGAAAAGAAAGATTTCTATTTGGAACTTACAACAAGCTGAAAATAAAAAAATTTGGCCCCTACAAAGTTTTGAAGAAACATGACTCAGGAAATGCATATGAGGTGGAGCTGCCAGATGGTATTCACATTTCTCCCATTTTCAACATTGCAAATTTAACAGAGTATCATGATGATGGTGCAGATGAGGAGCTGGTTTTAGAGCCATGTCCAATTCTTGCTTCTAAGAAGGAGGAGATAGAAGACATTCAAGATCATTGTGTGGGTAGGAGTACCAGAAACAGGCAGTATGAAGAGTATTTGTTCAAATGGAAAGGACGGCCAATCAAGGACTCAACTTGGATTTCAGCAACTGAGGTTTCCCATTTGGGATTTCCTCTACCATCCATAAAGTGATAGGGTCACTTTTCAATCTACCCTGGATGTCTAATGCAGGAGCATCTAGAGGTATAAGGGCAATCCTGTTTCACCCAAAAAAAAATGTACTTAGACTTAGTTTCTGTTTCATGTCTTTACATTTTTGGATACCCATTTGGCTCAAATTAAGGTTCCAACTCTCATACTTCAACTATCAGTGCGTTTAAAAATCCCAAAAAAATAGGAGCATGTATTTGGGCCATCATTTCGATAAACTAGAAGGTGTGAATTGGCCATATGAATGTAATCATGATTTAGAGCATTCCAAAAAAAGAATCAGGTCAATAGGCCACACGGTTTGAAAGTTATTGCAGTTTTTTGGGTTTTGGAGACCTCCTAAGAATGCTTCAAAGTTAGTTTAGGGGCATTAAATGACCTTGAAAAGGGCCAAAAAAATGGGGGACGTGTTCATAGGGCTATAGAGCACTTTGAGAGCTTTTCAAAAATGTAAACGGTTCGTCGATCGGAGCTACGGTTCAAAAGTTATGGCTCCCGAAAGTTTGGTTACCGTTTCTGGATTCTTCTAGATTTGCACGGACTTCTAACGCAGCTTCAGGCACCTTCTTTTTTGTCGGTGGATGCCTACTAGCACTTTCTAGAATGTACTCCTAGTCCTTAACCCTCTAGGTTCTATTTAAGGAGATTTCTAGCATTTTAAAAGGCAGTTCGGAGTGGAGTTTTAGAGGAGGTGCTAAAAGGAGAAATATTCTCCAGATTTATGCTATTGTAAGCCCTTAGGGCATGTTCTGAAGTTTATTTTATCTGTACTATTTGTACTAGCTTATTTTCTCAATTAATATAATTTCCCTTTTCTGTTGTGTCCATTCTGTTCTTGGGTTGTGTCCCCATCACCAATAGACTCTCCATTATTCCACCCAAAGTTGTTATGGTGCAAGATGTGAGGAAGTGTTATAATTGTAAGATAGGAGCAATAGGAAACTTGGAAATTTTTCAAGCATATGATAAACTATGTGATAACAAAGTGTTGAAGGAAGAATTTAAAATAGTTGAGAAGAAGGGCTTAATCCATGCCCTAGTTTTCCCACAATTTTAAAAACTAAGTGGATCAGAATTGTTCTTAGCTAAATTTATGATGGTTGTTTGTGGTTAGAAGGAGGACCCATGAAGATAACGAAGAGAATAGTGCATAGGTGATGGGGACTCAAGCCAATCATAGAATGGACACAACAAGAAAGGGAAAATTTTATTAACTATGAAAATATGCTAGTATACTTAGTGTAGAGAAACAGACTCCAAAACATGCCCTATGGGCTTACAATAGCATAAATTTAGAGATAATTTCTTCTCCTAGTACCTTCTCTCAAACTCCACTCTAAACTGCCTTTTACAATGCCAGAAATGTCCTTAAATAGACCCCAAATGGTTAAGGACTAGGAATACATTCTAGAAAGTTCTAGTTGACATCCATCGACCAATAGAAGGCTCTAGAAGCTGCATTAGAAGTCGGCATAAAATTAGAAGAATTCAAAAACGGTAATCGAATTTCTGAGAGGCATAACTTTTGAACTATAGCTCTGATTGATGAACCATTTATATTTCCAAAAATCTCTCGAAGCACTCTATAGCCCTATGGACCAGCTTTGGTCATCCCCCACTTTTGTGCCCTGTACGAGGTGATTTAATGCCCTGAACTTGACTTTGAAGCATTAAACTGAGATAACTTTAAAACCGTGCATCCTTTTAACCTAATTCTTTTTCTAGAATATTCTAAATTAAAATTTTAATCCTCCCTCTAATTTACACCTTCTAATCCACCACAATTATGGTTCAATTACATAGTCCTATTTTTCTAGCATTTACACATATCCCAAGGTCCTCAAATACTCTAACCTAGAACATTGATAGTGGAACTGTGAGAGTTGGAACCTTTATTTGACCCAAATGGGTATCCAAAAATGAAAACACATGAAATAGAAACTAAGACTAAGTAAATTTTCTGTTGGGTGACACAGGATTGCCCTTATACCTCTGGATGCTCTTGCATCAATAGGGTTATAGGCTTTCCAACCCTAGATGGGCACAAGACCCTATGTAGTGATTCTAAAGAAGCCATTGAAAAGAACATTGGGGCTAAATGGAACAAGACAAGCATGAGCATTGATATAATCATAGATCCGCTTCTAGATTTTGTCGTGAGAGTGATTTCTCACAAGTTCTATTAATCAAGTACATTGAATAATGTACCATGTATTGCTATGGATGTGGCATATAAACTTGGCAAGAAAGATCATACATATGATCTAGCAGAGTTGTTGTTAATGTAAATCAAAGAGAATCTAGGAGCAATCAAAAGATCCAAAGGTTCTCAGTGTAAGTTTGGTTCAGTTCTTGCTTACATATTCTTCTATGTTTTGGAAAAATTTCCCTCAATTGGTAAAGTGAACTAGAAATCAAACATGTCAACCATTACACAAATCAATAAGTATATTGAGAAAAAGGGTGATAACTTTGAGGTTCAAATGACAAGTTATTTTGAGGATTTTAAAAAATCCATGAAGCAAAGGCTTTGGATACTAGTTTCCCTAGTGGAACAACACATCAATGATATCTACTTCTTAGTTGATATAGATCACACCTATGTCCAAGTAGTAATTCCAAGGGTGAGATGGCTAAGACCATTGGGTTATGAGTTAGATGTTGGTGAAGCATCAACAAAAATCATAGTATTTCTTGTAGAGGAGATTGATAAGGAGGTACCACACTTTGGGATATATGATGTTGTGCATTCCAAGGTAGATATGGAGCTGAAAACTTCTTCCACATTAAAGAAGAAAGATAAATTGGTGAGGAAATTGAAGAATAAATTTGAAGAAGGTTTTGAAGGGGCAGTTGAAGAAGAAGAAGGTGATGAAAGTGAAGAAGATGAATAGGGGTAGGGCTCACTAGAATTGACACAAGGCTTAGGTGAGGATAAAGAAAAAGAAGAAGGTGTTGAGGAAGAAGAAGCTGAGGAAGCACAGGCTCAAGCCAAGCTCAAGAAAAGAAAAGCTAAAACTAAGCCTACAACCTAGCCCATTTAGCCAAGAAGGTTGCCAAGACAACCCAAGACAAGCCAACACTAGTGACAAGAGCCACTACAAGGGCCTCAACTAAAAAGGCCAAGGAGTAAATGAAAGGGAAAAAGAAGGCTCAGACTAGTCAAGTACAAAAGAAAACAAGAAGAAAATATGTTGCACAACTAGAATATGAGGATGAGGAAAGAATAGAATTAGAGGACATCATCTAGTTGAGAGTGGTAAGTCATCCTCCCAAGTCACATATTGATAAAATTTGTGAACATTTTAAGAATGCAAACTTATCTGATTTGAAAAGTATTGATTTCAATAAATTAAGTAGACAAAATCATAATAAAGTAGAATAATTAGTATATGCCATGATGGTAGAATTCAAGAACACACCTCTTGAATTAGATAACACTATGGCCAATGATTTATATGAAATTATTGAAAATAAGTGGTATTATTGCTTGGGGATGGAAAAAGAAATAAGAGAATCCACATTGGCACAAGTAATGCTAGAATTGACTAAAGGTCAAACTGCTAAGGCTAACAAGAAATATGGGGGCAAGTTTGCAGCAAAGTATAGAGCCTTTAGCATTTTACAAAATAAAATTGAAGAAGTTGTCAATAAATCCACAAGATTGTGGAAGTCAACTTGACAAATGACAAGGATGGAGAAGAAGAGGAGGATGTAGAAGCAAATAAGGCTGAGGCTACTGAGAAGGAGAAGGAAGAGAAACAACAGGAAGAAAAGGAAATAGAAAAAGGCAAAGAAGAGAAGAAAGAGGAAGAGGAGAAAGAAAAAGGTGAAGAGGAGGAGACAAAGAAACAAGATGAAATGACAACAATTGATGAGCAACAAACATATCAAAGTGTGCAAGACACATAATTACCACCTCCTAGCCCTCCTCATGTTATCACCACATCTGTAGATACTATAACTTTGAGGGATGTTCTTGACACTTTTGTTTAGAACATCAATCCTTTAACTACAAAGGATCTTAAGAAGATCCTTCACTAATCAACACTACATGCACAATTATGCACAAATCCAGTATTAGGGTAGATGAGTTGCAAAAGGCAGTAGAATATCCAATTAGAGACAAGGTGAATCCATAACAACCACCTTCTACAATCTCTATAGCTATAAGAGTTCAACTTCTTGTGCCTCCAATAGTTGACACAGTTGATACCATGTAGTAGAAGCTGAGTACAAAAGTGGAGAAAGATAGATCAACAGAGCAAGCAGGATAAATTGCTACATCTGATCCTATAGTACAAACACAAGGTACACCCTAACTAATTGTAATTGATTTGGGGAGATAAGATGAAGATAAGGACACACCAAAGGAAGAGGAGCATGCCATAATACAAACATTAGTAGAACTACCAACCACTAGCACTCCTATAGAAGTCCTTCAAAAGTCAAGCACTGATGCAATGCCATTGCAGATTTTTGCACTAGGCTCTAGCTCAACAAATATGACAAGGGCACTTCTCCATTGAGACCTTGAGTTAGATGAAGAGAATAGTCATACCTAGTTATGACTCAAAAACAATAAGCATTAAGAAAATTATTGAGATGTAGGAAGCCTTATATAGGTGAAAAAGGCAAGAGATACTCAGGAAGGAGTACAAACAAAAGAAAGAATTACATGAGATCAAAGACATCTTTTTGGATTCCTTTAGCTTGCAGTCACCTAACGAGACCAAGCCAATAATGGAACAATTGCTAGAAATTGTAGAACAAGTGACAAATGAAGACTAGAAAACCAATGTAAAACTTATGGAATGGTCTAAGAAGAAATTCCAAGGAAATGTCAATGAGAAAATATCTAATGAAATAGCACTATCATAGGTTGAATTGGTAAAGAATATTGACAAAGTAAAAAAGGTGCTTGAGAATGTATTCTCATTGTACAAAAAGTTGTGTGACTTTTCATACTTCACACAAGAGACAAGCCAAAGAATCTTAAGCTTGGAGATAAATTTAAAGATTTCTAGCACTCAGCTTCCAAATGATCCAGCTCAGAGTGAGAAGCATTTTTCTCAAACACTTCATACTCAGAAAGAACTAGCTATGTTGACAGTTGAGGAGGCTAACATTAAGGCCAAACTGATGTAGATACAATCTTCCATTACCCCACATTTGAAAGTACTCCATAAAGAAAAAACCTATGTAGAGGCTATTTTAAAGAAAGATCCTAATCTTTCTAATTTAGATGGACTTGTACATCTTCCTGCAGAGGCTACCATCCAACACAAGTCATTAGAAATTGTTTTGGAGAATTAGGGTGCAAATCTTAAGATGATTATGGAGGTAAATAGTGCATTTTTGGTGAAGTATGGTCTTAACCCTTAGCACCCTTTGACATTGTCAAAAAAGAGGGAGATATGATAAAATTGGAGATATAATAAAATGAGAGTATAATAAAGGGGGAGTTAAGACATAGTGTGGGGAGATATAATGTTTTGGGGAGTTGTAAATAAAAATGAAAGGCAACTCAGATATAGAGCACAAGAAATAGAAACAAAGCAGAAACATGGCAAAGGCAAAGATTATCAGACAAATTTAGCACAATAATTTTGGTTACACAAATTGAAATGGCACAATCAGCTTAGCGGGAGTTATAAGAATTTTGAGGTATATTTTTCTTTGCAAAATTTTGAACAAGTTTTTGAAATTTCTCCTTCTCTTCTCTTGCATGCATCCTGATGATGGATCACAGAGTGTGATAAAAAGTGTTGATGTAAAAAATGGCTCACGCAATCAAATCCAGAAATCAAACAACAACACTGATGGATTGTAGAAATCTAATAGCTCTAATTTTGTATATATGCCAAACAGATTGAATATTGTACTCATAAGTTCAAGCATAATGATTAGTTAAGTGTTCTTGACACTCATTTCAAAGGGGGAGATTGTTAGTCTTAGAATGGTTTTGACAATTGAATGTCAACACACTTAACTAATTTGCATATAGAGGCCAAGTACACTATACATGTTGAGTCATAGTATGTGTTGAGCTAGAATTTCAATAGGTGCTGAGTGACTTCATGTATCGAGCATAATACAGGTGTTGAGTGTCTTTAGGTGCCAAGTGAACCATATGAGCTGAGTGATATGTAGGTATCTAGTCACAGTTGATGTTGTGCAAGCCATAATGCAATAGGTGCCAAGTAAACTAGAATCATATATGAGCCAAGCACCAGTAATCCAATATGTCTTGAGTAACACAGAATTACCATATGAGTTTGTTCCTTCACAAACTCAGATGTAAACCACTTTTTGAGCTAACATAGAAGAATCTTGAAAGTTATTAAGGATAAGAACGAATCTTTTACATTTCCTATGTGATCAACATGCAACCAATAAGAAAAATGGAGAAGGCATGCAACCACTAAGAAAAGTGTAAGGAATGAGTGGGAAATAAAGATTCAATATGGATCGTAGATCCATACCTAACCCTAAGTATTTGAAATCCTTAAAAGGAGAATGAAACCCCATTGAATGCATGGATAAGAGCAGTGTAAGTGTAAACTATAGCAAAATTTAGAAGGAAGTTTGAAAAGACTTAGAGGAACATAGCAACATTGTAGCATCCAATTGATCAGAATAGAGCAAGGGCATCGAGTAGATATCAGATCTTAGAGGATCAAGATTAGAGAGAGGAAATCAAGTGCCTAAATTCAACAATCAAGGATTTTAAGCTATCAGGCTTATTAGTCTAATACTCTCTAGCAATTGTATTAGAAGGAAAATCCTATGTTGATAGGTTAGCTTAATAGCTAGGTTGTAGATCCTTTGAAAAGGTGATAAAATCCTTTAATAGGGTGACACTTCATGTAAAGTGTTTGTAAATCCTTTAAATAGTTCACTATTGATATAGTGTAAAGCCTTTAATAGGGAAAACCATTAGAAGTGGTCAAACATTATTGATGTTGTGATTTTGTGGGTATCATCCCCAACGTAGTTTTTCCTTCTCATTTTAGAGGGTTTCTGGGTTACCAAATTTGGTGTTATGTGTTTTGATGCATGTGTATACTTTATGTGTAATTGATATGTTTACATGCACTCAATTTATTTTTAGTTAAAAAATTTTAAGGTTAAAGTGTGATACTTCTGATTCACCCTCCCTCTCAGAAGTATTCTTCCCATTTGATTATTCATAAAATATCATTTATGAAAGATATATATCTACCAATCATCTACAAATAATTGAAGGAAAAGAATTTTGTATAAATTTTCTTTCATAACACATCAAATTTAAGACAAAAGATCTCCTTACAAGTAGAATATATGTATACAATTTTTTTCAAATTCACCCCCCCACCGTAATTTTAGATGACAAATAATGATACAAATCCCTTTTTACAACTCCTATTAATCTATTCATAAAACATCAATCGTTAAACCTTCTAAACAAAATACAATAATCTAAAATATTCATTTTACATCACATTGAAATAACAAAGGGGACTTAGAATCTCCACATAGTTAAGATGACATGAACATCAATCTCTCTTTGTACACTTGAATCATTTCAACTTTATCAAGGGTAGAACCCTAATGCCTTTAAGGGATGCATCGTCACAAGACTTGCACATATCACAAAAAATATGAACCATGGAGGCTCACCTGCCATCTAAGGCTTCTATGAAGCCACCCACCGAGTAGGGGAAACAAGATCCCAATGGGTTACACATATACTTCACTTGACATTGCATGACAACACAAAACACAAACAACTCCCTCCTGTGGCTTGCACTATGATTCTCCATTGGAATCATCTCACATTGTGTGAAGGTGGGCTCTTCAAGGAGGAGATGCCATAATCAACATAGAACATCATTTTTAAATTTCATATGTCTCTCAAGGCCATCATAAAACCTCCTTCCTCATTCACACGAATCCCTTTTATCTCCCAACAAAAATCACATTATGAAATAAAAGAAAAACAATGAGGTTTTGAATCTTCCAAGGATTCACCTTGGCTTTACAGTATTCACATTCACCTTGGCTTTACCGTATTCAAATAGGTTTGGATCTTGTTTCCCCCCAAAATTTCCATGGTTCCACTTTTTGCACATTAAACTCGAGCATCAGTAGTGCAAGGAGGTTGTATAATTATGTATCATAAATGCATACAATTTGAAATGTTACATAATCTTTTCAACATAATTCAATTAAATTTCCTTTCCTAATCATTCCAAATAAGTCATTCAAAATGTTAAAATATAAGGATCTCCATATCATAAACCATCAGAATCAATTCAATATTTATCTATATATAACATTAAACCATAAATCATCAAAATAATCATATCATAATATAATTATGTCATACTATTGCATTCATATGTGTTTGATCATTCTATTCCCAATATCATAGATGTAGAGACTACTAAAAATGTCAAAATCAATAAAATTTGGTATTGTCCTTCCAAATCAATTAACTATATTTTATTTCACATTATTTTATTTGATCAATTCCACGACTTACATTGGATTTTACTTCAATACCATACATGTATTATAATATACTATATCTATCCCTTGGAAGAACTAAATCTGCACTTAGAGTTAGCCTATGAATCTAATAATACTTGGCTCCCATTATGAATAAAACTATAGGAATATATTAAAACATTAACTACTTACCATTAAATCAATTTTGAAACAAAACTCATCTTTTCCCCTACACTTAAATCAACTATCAAGTTATCTATGCAATTCTTCCTATGGCACAACTTATCATTTAGTATTAAACCTTCCATTGACAACTCTCCATAAAAATTCTAACTAAATATAAACATATAAATCCAAAAGAATTTCATTACACACATTAAGTACCTAAGAAAGAAAAATAATTAACTTTTATTCTTAACTTAAAATTATTTTTTCCCTATTACTAAACATTACTAACTATTCTGAATAACTACTTATTAACAACCATTCACCATCACTTAAGATCATAATTTATTTCCATAAATAAAGCACCTGACATTTAATCCTTCTTACTTATTCCTAAATACATAATTTAATTATAGCCCAATACTTACTAATCTTAACACTACCCTTGTTAGCTATTTAATTTAGATCAAATCAAAAACATTTAATCCTAACAACATTAGAGTTAATCCAACTAACAATCCTATACTTGAATTCATACATTATTAATTTATTTAATACCTATAACTTCATTCTAAAACCATGTTTCTAACTCCCTAACTCACCTAATATTCTTATTCCTACCAAACAAGCACTAATCCCTAAAGACATGTCCCATCCTATGGATTACATCTACCGTTAACATAACTACACATACCCACAACCCTACTAAATTAATATTTTCAAAATTTTCTCCCCTAATTCAAATCCCTACACCATGGATCATGTGCCCACTTTATCTTTATTCAAAAATATTTTGATATCGGTTACCTTACCTTCCCCATTTGCACCTAGCTAGAAGGGTCTTGTCAAGATGTCATATTATGATGTGGGCATATTCCCCAAAACTTAATTCCTGCACAAATTTTTTTTTAATGCCTAACTCTCACCCTTTTTAGGTGTGATGTATTTTAAGAAAGACAAACTTTTAATTTTGCACCATTCCAAATGTACTAGGTGCCTAGGAAGATGTAAATCTCATGTCATGTCAAAAGTCTTCCTCTTTGGCTTGACCCTTAAGTTATATCTTCCTTTGTTGTTATTATTTATCATTACTTGTCCTCTTCTCACTCTTGGTGCCTAGGTAGGTGCATTGATAGAGTTTTTTATTCTTTTATTTTGTTTTAAAAGTTTTATTGTTTAACTTTACTTTTTATTGTTTTAGGATGGGGTTGTTTAGTACATCCTAGGGTGAGTGTTCATAAGTCTAGGAGTTGAGTTAAGTCCTTAGGATCTCATTGATTTCCATTATATATATTTTTATTTTTTTATTGCTCATAAAGTGTTTATTTAATTGTTTTCTTATGACAAGATTTTGAGTATATTATCTTGAATATTTTAAGAGATTGTAATAGGGGAGGGTTATTTTGCTATTCCCCATACATTTTCTAGAGAGGAAAATGTGGATCTCTAGGAAGTCTATTTTAGATTTGGCCTAACTGTTTACTTTTCTTAAACTAAATTTCTTTGTGTTTGTCTATTCCATCATAAATTTTTAAGTGAATCTATTGGTTGATAGGATGGTATTGTCTTCGTAGCAAATTTGTTTGAACTTTGAAAACAAAATGAATAAATAATTATACATATACAATGATTTATAAAACATGTTGATTTTCTTCCAAGTTATAAAATGCACAACATATAACTTTTCAATGCAACCTATATATTTTGAATTTGACCAACTCTACTCATAATATTCTTCCACATATCATTTATGAAATATATATATTTACCAATCATCTGCAAATAACTCAAGGAGAACAATCTCATAGAAATTTTCCTTCATAACACATCAAATTTAACATGGAAGATATCCTTACAAGTAGAATCTATGTTGACGAATTTTTTTCAATTTTTTTTTTCCCCAACAATTTTCGATGACAAATAATGATACAAATCTCATTTTATAATTCCTATTAATCTACTTATAACACATCAATTTTCAAAGGACTATCTCCTTACAAGAAAGACATATATATATATAACTTCTATATCAATCCTTACACCTTTAAAAAAATATATAAAATACCTTAAATTTTAATTTAAATCATATTGAAAGAACAAAGGGGACTTAGAATCGCAACACATTTAAGATGACATGAACATCAATCTCTCTTTGCACACTTGAATCATATCAACTTTATCAAGGGTAGAACCCTAATGTCTTCAAGGGATGTGTCTTCATAAGACCTAAACATATCACACAATATAGGAACCATAGAGGCTCAACTCCCATCCAAGGCTTCTATGAAGCCACCCACCGAGCAAGGTAAACAAGATCCAAAAAGGTTACACACATACCTCACTTTTCATTGCATGAACACAATAAAAAACACAAAAAAATCCCTTCCATGGCTTGCACTATGATTCTCCATTGGAATTATCTCATATTGGATGAAGGTGGGCTCTTGAAGGAGGAGATGCCATAACCAACATAGAACATCATTTTGAAATTGCATATGCCTCTCAAGGCCATCATAAAACCTCCTTTCTCATTCACACAAATCCATTTTATCTCCCAAAAATAGTCAAATTATGAAATAAACACAATACAATGAGGTTTCCAATCTTCCAAAGATTCACCTTGTCTTTACCATATTCACATAGGTTTTGATCTTGTTTCCACCCAAAATTTCAATGGTTCCACTTCCTGCACATGAAACTTCAACATCATTAGTTCAAGGAGGTTGTATAATTATATATTATAAATGCATAAAATATCAAATGTTACATAATCTTATCAACATAATTCAATTAAATTTCCTTTCCTAATCATTCCAAATAGGTCATTGAAAATGTTAAAATATTAGGATCTGCATATCATAAACCATCAGAATCGATTCAAAATTTTTCTATATATCACATTAAACCATAAATAATTGAAATCATCATGTCATAATATAATTCTATCATAAGGCTGCATTCATATGTGTTTGATCATTATATTCCGAATATCATAGATGTAGACACTACTAAAAATGTCAAAATCAATAAAATATGCCATTGTCCTTCAAAATTAATTAACTTTATTTCATTTAACATCAATTTATTTGATCAATTTCATGACTTACTTTGGCTTTTAATATGATACCATACATGTATTATCATATACTAGATCTATCCCTTGGAAGAACTAAATCTGCACTTAGAGTTAACCTATCAATCTAATATAACTTGGCTCCCATTATGACTAAAACTATAGGAATATATTAAAACATTAACTACTTACCATTAATCAATTTTGACACAAAACTCATCTTCTACCATACACTTAAATCAACTCTCAAGTTATCTATGCAATTCTTCCTATGGTACAGCTTATCATTTTGTATTAAACCTTCCATTGACAACTTTCCATAAAAATTCTAACTAAATTTAAACATACAAATCCAAAAGAATTTCATTACACATATTAAGTACCTAAGAAATAAAAATAATTAATGTTTATTCTTAACTTAAAATTATTCTTTTCCTATTACTACACATTACTAAGTATTCTAAATAACTACTTATTAACAACCATTCACCATCCCTTAACATCAAAACTTAGGTTCATAAACAAAGCAAATGACATTTAATCCAAGTTCTTCCTTATTCCCAATTACATAATTTATCCTAATAATAACCTTGTTAACTATTTAATTTAGATCAAATCAAAAGCATTTAATCCTAACAACATTAGAGTTAATCTTATTAACAATCCTATACTTTAATTCATACATTATTAATTTATTTAATTCCTATAACTTCATTTTGAAACCTTGTTACTAACTCCCTAACTCACCTAACATTCTTATTCCTACCAAACAAGCACTAATCCCTAAGGACATGTCCCATCCTATAGATTACATCTACCCTTGACATAACTACACATACCCACAACCCCACTAAATTAATATTCTCAAAATTTTCTCCCCTAATTCAAATCTTTACACCATGGATCATGTGCCCACTTTACCTTTATTCAATTTTTTTTTTATATACGTGAACTTACCTTCCCCATTTGCACCTAGTTGGAAGGGTCTTGTCAAGATGTGATATTATAACATGGGCATATTCCCCAAAGCTTAATTCCTTCTCCCATTTTTTTAAATGCCTAACTTTGCCCCTTTTTTAGGTGTGATGTATTTTAAGAAATATAAACTTTTAATTTTGCACCATTCCAAATGTACTAGGTGCCTAGGAAGACATAAACCTCATGCCATGTCTAAAGTCTTCCTCTTTGCCTTGATCCTTAAGTTATGTCTTCCTTTGTTGTTATTATTTATCATTACTTTTCCCCTTCTCACTCTTGGTGCCTAGGTACGCACATTGATGGAGCTTTTTATTTATTTATTTTATTTTAAAAGTTTTATTGTCTAAATTTATTTTTTATTTTTTTAGGATGGGGTAGTGGTCATAAGTCTAGGAGTCTAGTTAAGTCCTTAGGATCTCATTCATTTTTATTATATTTTCTTTATTTTTGTATTGCTCATAAAGTGATTATATAATTGTTTTCTTATGACAAGATTCTAAGTATATTCTCTTGAATATTTTAAGGTACTGTAATAGGGGAGGGTTAGTTTTCCATTACTCATACATTTTCTAGAGAGGAAAATGTGGACCTATAGGAAGTCTATTTTAGATTTGGTCTCAACATTTACTTTTCTTAAGCTAAATTTCTTTGTGTCTGTCTATTTCATCACAAACGTTTAAGTGAATATATTGGTTGATAGGATTGTATTATCTTAGAAAATTTATTTGAACTTCAAAAACCAATGGGTAAGTTATTATACATATACAATGAATTATCAAACATGGTGATTTTATTCCAAGTTATGAAATGCACAACATATAACGTTTTAATGCAATATATATATATATTTTGAGTTTGACCAACTCCACTCATAATATTATTAAACATATCATTTATGAAATATATATATCTACCAATCATCTACAAATTACCCAAGGAGAAAAATCTCATACAAATTTTCTTTCATAACACATCAAATTTAACTTGGAAGATCTCCTTAGTAGAATATATGTATACAACTTTTTTTACAAAAAAAATTCCGCACAATTTTAGATGATAAATAATGATACAAATCCCTTTTTACAACTCATATTAATCTAATCATAACACATCAATTTTCAAATCACTATCTCCTGACAAGCAAGACATATATATATATATATATATATATATATATATATATATATATATATATATATATATATATATATATATATATTCTAAATCTATCCTTACACCTTTTAAACAAAATACAATAATATGAAATTTTCATTTTACATCACATTGAAATAACAAAGGGGACTTAGAATCAAAACACATTTAAGATGACATGAACATCAATCTCTCTTTGCACACTTGAATCATTTAAACGTTATCGAGAGTGGAACCCTAATGCCTTAAAGGGATGCATCTTCACAAGACCTACACATATCACACAAAATAGGAACCATGGAGGCTCACCTCCCATCCAAGGCTTATATGAAGCCATCCACCAAGGAGGGGAAACAAGATCCAAATAGGTTACACACATACCTCACTTCCCATTGCATGAACACAACACAAAACACAAACAACTCCCTCCCATGGCTTGCACTATGATACTCCATTGGAATCATCTCACGTTGGATGAAGGTGGGCTTCACAAGGAAGAGATGCCATAACCAACATAGATCATCATTTTGAAATCGCATATGCCTCTCAAGGCCATCATAAACCCTCCTTCCTCATTCACACAAATCCCTTGTATCTCCCAACAATAAAGATATATGGCTTCAATGGAGCCCATACTCAATGAATGGAAACAATCCTCATTATGAGTTAAATCTTCTCAACTAAAATGTTGAGCTTGACTAAGCCCTTCAACCAAGGCTCCTCTTCCCTCCGAAGTGTGAGTGACGCCTTCACATCCATGAACACATTCAACACTCACATTCAAAAAAGAAAATCAAGAACAAAAAAAAGCCCAAAGGAAATCTTCAAGAAAACATACCACATTCACATTTCCACAACACAATGCCAAAACCACAAAGCAAGAATTCACAATACAATGCATACTCCATTTACAATCCACCATACTTGCAGATTTACTTTCCATACTCAGGGAAAGAAAGAAAGAAAGAGAAGCATAGTTTGGAAACACCAGCTTTGGTACAAGCTAGGGTAATGGAAGTTGTAGTAGAGCTCCCTCAATCTCCCTCCAAAACCTAACTATCTCCAAACTTAGAGAGTGGGTGGACCACAACTAATTTGGCACAAGCTCCATAAAAAGACCTCCACTTTCTACACTTCCTATCCCCTTGTATCTTTCTACCAATAGGAACTCAACCAAGTAGAGGGGTGAGGAAAGAGGTCATACGATACTTGATTTTTGAGTTGGCTTGAAAATTACTAGTTTAGAGGGTCTCCTAAGTCATCTAGACCAACTCATGGTTATATTGAGACCTCCAACCTATACTACTATCATGTGGGTGACTTATTTTCACAAAAATAACTCTTGGTAACTACTTTTAGGCTCTCTATAGTTCCTATCACATTTGAATTCGAATACCATCATAAAGGTGACTCAGCCTAACACTCTCCCAAATGGGTTAGCTTGAATTCATAGTCAGAAGTGACTCCATGTCGAAAAGCCCTATATGACATGCCATTTATACATAGACAACATGAGTTTCAAATGACACACATTCAAATAATTTACACAACAAAATGACATGTGTGTAATTATTCATGGTTTCTATATTTATCACACCCATGCACAATCACATTACAAAATAAACACAATACAAGGTTTTGAATCTTCCAAAGATTCACCTTGGCTTTACTATATTCACATAGGTTTGGATCTTGTTTCCCCCATAAATTTCCATGGTTCCACTTCCTGCACATTAAAATAAAAATTATTGTTTTATAGAACTAATGGCTTAGGAAAAAAGTCTCGTATCCCTTATGTCCCTAAGTGCTTCATGCTTAGATTGGGTTTTAATTAGGTGCACTAATACATCTTACACAAGGTTGCAATATCACATATGTTGAAATGTAATGGGTTAGTCTCCTAGTGTTAAAACCAGACTCTACTAATAGTGGATCTCATAGGGGAACCTATGCTTATGCTACCTTTCCATAGAAATATTATTTGTCACTTATTTAATTTCACATTCTATTCTTGTGGGTAAGCATTATATCTATAAGTTCTTTCTAGATCCTAGATTCACAATCTAAATTATATCCAAATGGATGTACATGAATATTTACCATTGTAGATTGAGATCACAAGTCCTCCTAGATGAATAATATCTACCTAAAGTTAAGAGTTCTATATGATAATGTGATAAGTAACAATCATGCTAAGGAATTATTTTTATAAAGTGATTTCAATTAATAAAACCAATTATCTCTGACATTGAATATCTAATGTCAGAATATCACACATCCATACTTAAGAATTTGACTATACTTTTGAATGGATTATTGTTTAGTATCGTAGGCCTTGTAAGAAGATGGTAATTTCTCTACTACATATATTAGGTAGTCCATGATGACCTTAGTGTCCATTTTTTTGAGGCCAATTTTCACTTCTATCTACAATGTAACAAATCTTAATATTACACTTGTATTCACATCCTAGATATTATTCTATATAGTTCACTTCATCACATTTTGATGTTTATTATATGCCCATTAACTATTATCATTTTCAAAATTAACTAGATACTATACTTTTATGACATCCTAACCCTTCTACATTATTACTATTCTATAATATTTGATCAATATTTTACTAGAACTTCATAGAGGGGTAGCCATTCACATCATAATGATTCTCTTCTATTTTTTATTCTTTTCGATTGGTTAAGAGCATTGTGCCAATCTAAAGTGGCAACTAGGTTTCAAGGGGAATTCATGGATTTTACTTAAGTATAACTATCATTATAAGTTATGAATTCACTAAATCCTTTCAATCTTGCTATGTCCCAAAATTTCTTTCATGTGTGACATGATCATGGTTCATGGAGATCTTATAGCTACTGATGTATTATACAAGCTTCCTTATTATCATGTTATTTAAGGATTTTAGTTTGACACCCTCAACACTAACTCTTATCTTATTCTACTTTTAACATATTTTAACCCTTTGAGATTTTCAACATATTAGGATTTATGACTGAATAATATTATTCATTAAGGTCTACAATTTACCTTTTCCTTCAAGAATACATTATTTATAATGGCTTGATTATTGTAGGAGGGCATCGTCTCTTTTGTAACAATATATATATATATCTTTGTGTTGTTACTACAAACTCAATTTCTATCATTTAAGATCACTTAACCCTGAGGGGTTTACCTAAGGGTGTTATATTTTCAGTTGACTCCCTCATAGAAGGTACTAGCTTGAAAGATGAGTTCATTGAAGCTCTACTCTTTTGAAGGTAACATTTAAATTGTACATTTGTTCATCAACCCATTAATGCCCTATGTTTCCTAACCCCACTCTCATACCATAAGGTTGTGCCCTAAATCTAACAAGGTAAAATGCAACCAACAATTTTGTTTAAATAAGTTTTTAAATAATTTTTTTAAAAATTATTTATTTATTATTATGGGAAGTTCACAACTAAGTAAGGTTGAGTTCAAGTCTTGAAGTTGCATGAATAGTTTACTAGATTTCTAGGGTTTATAGTTTCTAGTTACAACACTTGATTTGGGTAAGGGTAAACGGGTATGATTAAAGTATGCACAAAAGATTTTTCTCTTGTTCCAAGGTTTAAGAAAATAATTGAATTCTAATTTCATTTCCTTAAGATTCAAAGTTGGTATTGAAAAATATATTGTACTAGCTTAACCATAAGTGGTGGTAATACAGGAGCTCATAGCATGGGTGATCAAGTTCAATTATTTGAACTATAAGTTTTTGTTTTCAAAGGTATGCCATCAAGTCAAGGGGTATTTAGAATATCCAAGCTCCCAAATTAGATTTGATATAGTCAAGTAAAATTTAGTAAAGTTAGGATCACAAGTTTCACCTTCTGACATGAGGGTTGAAAACTCACCTCTTGATTGACACACTCGGGTTTTAATCCAAATTAAGAAATTAATAAACCTTACTTAACTATATTTCATTTCATTTTATTTTATTTGATCAATTGTATTACTTACATTGGGTTTTACTTTGATACCATACATGAATTTTTTGAAAATTTGGTTGGAGTAACTCAAAGGGGGGGGGGGGGGGGTGTGTGAATCAGTTACTACAAAAACAAATCCATAGATCCCTTTGATGTCTTATAAAACTAGTTACTACTGTCACTTGGTAGTGACACAGAAAACTATTGTAACTTGGTAGATGTACTTATTACTAATTTCAAGCATTCATAGAAATTTGACATGCATGCATAAAAGAAATAAGATCAACACAAGAGACAATAGATTTGATGCGGAAACCCAATATGGGAAAAACCACCAAGTAAGTAGCTACCAATTTTCACTCTTCTGAAGTGAGACCTATTAGGAGAAAACCCTATTAAAGGTTACAAAACACACTATTAGGTGTGACCTTGTTAGAGGATTTAATCACCTTGCTAGGAGTGGCCTTGCTAGAGGACTTTTGGACCAATTCAATGGAACTGTCCACCTTGTTAGATGGTTTACAAAAATGGTTGTTAAACCAAATCTATTAGGAGATTTAGAAATCACTACTACAATTATGAGAAAGTAACAATGAGTGACCTGAATGAGATGCAACTGGTCTTTTCTGATATAGTTCTCTATTTTGTTTCACTAGATCCTCTCTAATCTAATACAACTATGCAGCTCCACAAGGATATTTGATCCTTCTTCAAAATTTTCTCACACTTCATCTTCACACAATCAATTCACTTGCATGCTCACTCATTCATTCATACTTTTGAATTCACAACTTGACCTTTTAATTAATACCAAACAAATTGTCAAGTCAGCTCATTTACAAGTTACATTTACTAGTAAACATTACATCAATCGACTACAAACATTACATGAAACAATTAAAATCTATTTCTTAAAACAATGAAATCCTTCATAGGCTGACCCTGCTCGGTAAACACTACTCTAGAAATGATTTCCAGTGTTAACCAAGTGAAGCTCAGTGAACACTATGAATTTTGCAAAATCCTTTGGAGACTGAGTGAACTTAGTAGACATTAAATTTCCTTTGCTAACCTTGTGAGCTAACTTCTAGAAATGCTCGGTAGACTCTGTAAGTTGCTTTGCTAACCATCTGAGCTTGGTAGACTCTTTCTAATAACTAATATGACATTTTTGTAACATCAAAGATAACACACAATTGAAAAATTGTATCTAAAAATCTCCCTCTTTGGCATTGATGGAAACACAACATGTCATAGCAGAATGAAATTTGAGAACAAGCCTTTTACTAATAGAACAATTCTCCCTCTTCGATTTTATTCTACAAACTTCTCTAATACAACAATCTCCCTCTTTGAAACAATTACATAGCTACTTTTCAAACAAAAAACTCTCCATAATCAAATTCAAATTTCAAAAAGATATCATAGTATACTCTCTCCCTCTTTGATAACATATGCCAAAGACAAGAAAAACCAAATGAGTAGCAATCTACCTTAAGTACTAATTCATATACAATTTTCCCATTACTATACTGCATCAACTAAAAGATCTTCAACTTGATACCTATTGATGTATTACTAAAACTTCATTTTAGTGAGCTTCAGATAGGGGAATGACCCCTAACTTACCTCTTAGATGCAAGAATGCATCCTTAGGTAGTGGCTTGGTGAATATGTAAGCAATTTTTTCCTTTATATGGATATATTCCAATCCAATCTCCTTATCCTACACCAATTCTCTGACAAAGTGATGCTTTATTACAATGTGCTTGGTTTTTGAATGCATCACTAGATTTTTAGATATGTTGATTGCACTTGTATTATCACAAAATGTAACCATAGGTTCTTTGATTTTCATTTTCATGCTTTCCAATAATTGTTTAAACCAAAAAATATTAGAATAGTTTACTAATGCTACAACATACTTTGCTTCTATTGTAGATTGGGATGTACAATTTTGCTTTTTACGTGTCCAAGAAACCAACATCTTTCCAAGAAAGAATGCTCCTCCACTTGTACTCTTTTTGTCATCAATGTTTCCTATCCAATTTGCATCAGTAAACACTTTCAAATCTAGATTACTCCAAATTTGTACCATAATCCATAATCTTTAGTGCATTTCAAGTATCTCATAATCCTTTTGATTGCCATCATGTGATTTTATCTTGGTTTTGCTGAAAATATTGCTACAATACCAAATGCAAGAGCAATGTCTAGCTTTATATGAACTACATACTACAACTTTTTGATCATTGATCTATATAATGTTTGATCTACCTCCTTTGATTCATCATCCTTGGTAAGTTTCAGTCTAGTACACATGGGAGTCCCTATCAGTGTACAATCTTCCATGCCAAACTTTTTTAGTATTTCCTTGATGTATTTAGACTGAGTGATGTAGATACCATTCTTACTCTACTAAATTTGAAGTCCAACAAAGAATTTAATCTCACCAAACATTGACATCTCAAATTCCTTGTTCATTTTCTTTGAAAAATCCTTGCATAGATCATCATTTCCTATGAAAAAAGTATCATCCACAAATATATCTGCCAAAACAATCTTCTTATCTAGTCCTTCCTTGATATACAAGCTACTATTATCATTAGTTCTTTGAAAACCAATCTAAATAAGATAGTCATCCAATCTTTCATACCATGCTTTAGGGGCTTTTTTTAGACGATACAATGCTTTGTGTAACTTGTAGACCATGTCCTTCTTGTCTCTATCAACAAAACCTTTAGGCTTCTCAACATAGACTTCTTTATCTAGTATACCATTGAGAAATTTTGATTTAACATCCATTTGATAAACCTTAAATCCTTTGTATGCAACATATGCAAGTAGGGTCCTAACACCTTCCAATCTTGCAATAGGAGCAAAAGTCTCTGCATAGTCTATTCCTTCTTCTTGAGAGTATCCTTTACATACCAATATAGCTTTGTTCCTTGACATCTTACCATCTTCATTCAACTTATTTTTGAATACCCACTTAGTTCCAATCACATTTTTATCTTTAGGCCTAGATACAATAGTCCATGTTTTGTTCTTCTCTATTTTCTTTATTTTTTCATTCATAGCCTCAATCCAACTTTCATTTTCTAATGTATCTTTGACATTTTTAGGTTCAAAATCAGCAAGTAAACAAGTAGCTTTTAACTTACTTCTTGTCATAGTACCTTCAGATTTGTCTCCAATAATATGATCTAGTGCATGATGTCTCCTGACATACTTTGCTAATACAAGTTCCTTGCCTTTTGAATGAATTGCATTGTCATCCTCATGCACTTCAACTTCAAGTTTTGGTAGTTTTTTCTTTTGCTCAGGTCCTTAAAACTTGGTAAGCATTGGTTAGATAGTGTTTGACAATGACTCAAGTTCTCGCAGCTTAGTTTAAACTTCTTGCAATGCAGTTAGTAAAGACTTGGGAGTAGAAGATTCTTGATTGATAGATGTATCTAGAACTATATCAGGTTCAATCAAAACAAACCTATTGTAATCTTTTGGTTTCTTTTTGCTTTCTTCTTTAGTCCTTTTTATAAACTCATCAACTTTCACATGTGCACTTTCTATGACTTTGTGAGTAGACAAACTCAAACATCTATATGATTTACTCTTGCAAGAATATCCCAAAAATATGCCTTCATCACCCTTCACATCAAATTTACCTTTTCTAGATTCTTCCAAAATGTAACATTTTCTTCCAAATACTTTTAGGTAACTTACATTAGGTTTATAGCCATACCATAACTCATAGGGAGTTTTGAATGAGTTCTGCTTCATTTGTACTCCATACAAGGTATGAACTACATTGTTGATAGCTTCCTTCCAGTATTTGGTAGCAATGTTCTTTTCAATCATCAAATTTCTTACATAGTCCATGATAGATCTATTCCTCCTTTCAGCTATTCCATTTTTCTTGGGAGTTCCAGGGGCTGATACTTGTCTTTTGATTCCCCTTTCAATGCAAAAGTTATTGAACTCATGGGAGATGAATTCAACACCTCTATCTAACCTCAAGCATTTCAGTCTTTTGTCTATTTCCTTTTCTACTCTAGCCAAATACCATTTGAACATTTCAAATGCTTCTAATTTCTCTCTTAGATACATGACAGTCATCATTCTTGAGTAATCATCAACAAAAAAAAAGAAGATATTTTCCCCAGTATAGCTCTCAATTCCAATAGGTCCACACAAATCAGTATGCACAATTTCTAAGACTTCTTCAAACTGATAGTTCTTATTTTTAAAGCTAGTTTTTCTCATCTTACCAATCTGACAATTCTTGCATAGACACACCTCAGGTTTCTTTATACTAGGAATGCCTCTTACTTTTTTTAATTTTCTTATTTTCACCAAGTTATCAAAATTCACATGACACAACCTTCTATACTATAACTAATTTTCTTCAACTTGAGAAATAAAGCATGAACATTCACCAAGTTCAAGATAGAACAAGTTACTTTCTGTTTGTATGCCTAATCCAATTAGCTTTCCATTGTCATCCAGCAACCTTGCTTTTCTATGCATGAATTCCACCTTAAAGCCAATACTGATTAGTTGTGCCATGCTCAATAGATTTTGTTTTAGTCATTCAACCCAATAGGAATTATCACATACAAGATATTTGGTTAGTGAGATTCTTCATCTTCCTTTTATGCAATAAGCTTCATTATTACCAAATCTCACACTACCACCATCATAGTCTTCAAAATGTTCAAACTTTGTTTAATCACTAGTCATATGATGAGAACAACCAATATCTATGACCCATGTATCATTTTTACTCACATGAGAGATAAGTGCCATTTCCTCATCATTATTAGATTCATCTTTCACAATAATGTAAACAATTTCATCCTCACCTTCATCAGAATCATTACAATCCTTAGCCATGAAACATGTTTTCTTACCTTTGTCCTTGAATGATTTGAAGTCTTTCTTGCCATTGCACTTGTGACCTTTCTTCTTATCCTTATTTTTCTTGTTTGGGCACCTAGTAGGAATATGTCCAATTTCCTCACATGAAAAATAGATCAAAGGAACCTTAGCTTTGTATTTTCCTTTGCCTCTAGAATGTTTCCTTGCTAGTAGAGCTTCAACCACCTCAAGATCACTTTCAGAACTCTGTTCTAATTCTTCTTCACTTTCTAACTAAGAATTCTTTATCTTCTTGCCCTTCTCTTTGAGTGAAATCTTGGCTTCAAATGCTGATTCAATGTTCTTGGAAGCTAGAACATAATTTTCATAGTTATCTAGCTCAAATGTAGTCAATCATCCTACTATGGCCTCTAGATTTATCTTATGATTTGCTTCACATCTTCTTGTTGGCATTATGATTATTTTTTCATTAGTGACAAAACTTACTCAATTCTATATTATTACCAAGCATCCAAGTGGTTAACTTGTAAGTATTCACAGTTCAACAGTTTACACTGAGTAGACAGTGGCTACCAAGCAAATTCAGACAATGTGAAGTCAAATAGTGTCTACTAAGCTTCTCAGTATCTACTGTGCTTCACAGTGCCTACCAAGCAGATAATTTGTGTCATGAAAGATTTAGTGTGAATCAAGCAATGAAAGATTTAGTGCAAACTGAGCGATGAAAGATTTAGTGTTTATCGAGTAAAGAAAGGTAAACTCAATGAACAATATCTACGGAGTGACAATGCATCTATCGAGTTACCAATGGTTATCAAGTTCAGAACTACATGAAGTGATTAGTATGGACTTTGCCTTTACTTCTTCCAAGTGTGTGATGATGCTGAGTAATGTAGTAGATGTTGAGTATTAGAAGGTCACCGAGTCAGTTTAGTGAACCCAAGTTATTTACTATTGGGCCTACTCTATAATGTATTTGTTTACTTATATTTTGGCCAACCTTGTAATTTTGTAAGTTTGAAAGGTATATATGTAAGATGTATTGTAAGATATCAAGTATGTATGTATGAATGAATGTATGATGCATGGAATGAGAAGGAATTGAAAAGTAATGTGAAGTATATGTGAAAGATCATCAAAAATAGTTCAAGGTACATAGCAAGGTCAATTTAGAGACTGAAAAGTTTCAACCATCACATGAGGTGATCAATGCATAAGGGATCTTATCAGCAATTAGTTGCAAGTAGATCCTCTACTTCATTCTAATAGGTGAATCAAATTTTCAAATCCTCTGATAAGATAGACTTAACAGTCTTTGTACAAATCTCCTAATAGAGTGCATACTTCATTGTACTGCAAATCCTCTAACAAGGTGGACCTAGTAGTCCTTTGTGCTCCTAATAGGGCAGATCACTAGAAGTGGTCAATGTAAGCCTTAATTGACCAACTTTATACTATAGTATTGAAGTTTTGTGGGTATCATCCCCACCCCAATTTTACTTTCTATTTGGAAGGTTTCTGGGTCACCAAATATTGTGTTCACTTGTGTAATGATTGTTATATATTTTAGAATTTATGCATGCAGTAGTATGGATGGATGTGTGGTAAATTAATAAAAAGATTTAAAGGTTACTGATTAACCCCTCCCCTCTTAGTAACCTATCATATCCTAAATATTTACAATAATAGGTATCAAAGCTTTGTGGTCCTTAGGATAAAAGTTTAGCAGTTTGAGCAAAGATCTAAGGATAGATGGAGATATTCAGACTTGACAAGGCAATTGAAAATGAAAAGCTAGATCTGGAAATAGCCATGGCTTAACTCAAAGAAGCAAAGGAGCATCTTTCTTAATCCCTAAAGAGAAGGAAGGAACTTGCAAGACAAATGAATGATCATCAGTATGTTAAAGAAAATATTGAAGACCTTTTACCATCAAGTAGCTTAGATGAAGCTAATGAGGCAATCAAGGAACTCCTAGCAAAGAACAGCTCTCTGTAGGAAGAAGTAAGAAACTTTAAAAGAGAACAAGAAATCTAGTCAATCAGGCTATGTGAAGTCTTAGAACAAAGAAACAAATTGGAAAATGAGAAAAATGAAAGGATCAATGCAAATCAAAGTCTTATCAATCAACTATCCAATGCAAATAAAGAAATCATGAATCTAAGATCTGAAAATTAAAGCCTAAGGATTGATTTAATCACTAAAAGAAAAATCAGTGAAAGTTTGGAAAATGACCTAAATGCTGAAAAAAAAATCAATGAAAGAATGATGAAGTCACAAGAAGACATGAATCAACTAATACAACAAAATGAGTAAAATCTTCATAGACAAAAAGGTAAAGCAAGACTTGGATGTAATGAAGAAGGTGAATCTTCCAAACAAGGTGCCCAAAAGAATCAAAGACCTACTTGCAATCATTGTGGTAAGTTAGGTCATACATCAAACAAATGTTGGAGCAATGGAAAAGAAAAATTTAATGTAAAATGCTACAACTACAATCAGCATGATCACAAAGCTAATGAATGCAAGGAAAAACCAAAATTTGAAGGTAAATGTCACAAATGCAAGAAGCATGGTCTCAAGGCATTCCAACGCAGATCCAAATCATTCAATCCAATTGAACAACTTGTTAAGGAAATATTTGGATGGGATCATAATACATGGTGCAGATGTCATTATTGTGGAGAATATAGACACATCACAAAGACTGCTCAATGCATTACTTGAGAAAAAGAGATGCAATAGTAAGATGTTATACATGCACTAAACTCGGACATATAGCCAAAAATTGCATGAATATAGGAAGAATTGAAGATGAAAAGAAAGCTAAAGCTAATAACATTCAAAAGCAGATGAGACAATAGTGGATTCCTAAATCTACCAAGAGGAACAATTCAAATGATGGCCTCATCACTCAAGAAGTGGGTGACTCCACCATTTCCAATTAGATTCATGAAGGAGGATCTGGAACTATATCATCAAGCTATATCTAGAGTAGTTCCAAATGAAAGAGAGGAAATGATCTAATCAGTATTGTAGATACACCGAATCATAGAAAAGTTATCTTTCACCAAGTGCATCAGACTCTACTGAGCAAAGTGGTTAAAGACCTTACTAAGCAAGGTCAGGAGTAGAAGAACTTTTGTTTGTCTATCGAGTTGATACTCATACCGAGTTAGGTTAGTGGATGATAGTCTGTCATGCACTATGACAACATGGTACCTAGAATTAATTGCAAACTTTTCATCAAAATGGGAGAAATTCAACTTTATTTTCATCATATTCTCAGAGCTAAAAGATTTCCAAGTGCATTCAAGTGATTTCAAAGTGATTTCAAGTGAATTTGTAGATAAAGAAGCTTGATCAAAGATTTACATTACTTATCGAGCAACAATGGCTTCTGCAAGCACAAGCACCAGTAAGACAAAATGTGGATCAAAAATGTTGGTCAACGGTGTAGAATGGAAAGCACCAAACTTTAAGTTGGTTCTTGTAGTAGCAAAGCCACTAGACCCTAATGGCGCACAATCATAGATACCAGAAAAGGTAATTTTAATCAATGATATTTGAACTCATTTCAAATGTTCTATTTAAGAAATAGGAACCCTAGAAAAGGATAGCATGTTAGAAGAAATTTTTGTTGATGGCTCATTGAAACTTGAGCATAAGCATTTGGAGACTAAAGGGTTGACACACATCTCCCATATGCCAAGAAGCTTCAAAATAAAATGGATTAGATATATCCTTAGCCATGTTCACAATGGTTAGGTATGGCTGGAGCAACCCGTTCTGATCACTAAGAAGGTGATTCATAAGATTATTGGCCTTCCCATACTCAACAAAGCCAAATCTACAAAAACCCTAGGTCGAGATGAACTTTAGAAGAAAACCCTAGCTGAGTGGGATGGTAAAGGCTTAAAGATTAGCACCGTTAATGACATTGAACTTAGATATGGAATTCATGTGATAGCTCACAAGATCTACAGTTCAAGTCAATTGAATAGTGTGCTATGTGAGGCCATAGACCTGGTGTTTAAGGTTGTGAAGAATAATTTGGAATATGACTTGTTAGAGCTATTACTAAGGAAACTGAACAAAAACATGGATAGTATCAGATTGTCAAAGAATAACCCTTGTAAATTCATATCACTTTTGTCATGTTTATTCTTCTATGTATAAAAATTCTTTCCCTTCAAAGGTTCTCTCATATGGAGAAAGGATGTCCCCATTCTATATCAGATTAATGAGTTTATAGCAGAAATGGATGTCAATTTCGATAGCATAATTGACAACTATTTTGAGGACTTTAAGGAGAGGATGAACTTCAAGTTCAATATCCCTCTTAAACTTGTTGAATATTACAAAGATGATGTTTGTTTTATGGTTGACTGCGATAGACTATATATTCAAGCAGTCAGGCCCCGAGTTGCATGGGTGAAACCTCTACCTTATGAGGTGAAATATTTATGAAACCAAGCATATTATTGAAGCACTGGTAAATGAACTAGTATATCCCAAGAAACCAATTTTTGGAACTTATGATGAGGCAAAAGCCAGAATAGAACTGGAAATCAAAATTCCCTAAGCAATCAACAAAGGTAAAAGGAAGGTAAACTTCCCCAAGCAATCAACAAAGGTAAAAGAAGGTTGCTAAGTTGAAAAAGGCTACCAAGCCTTTAATGATTATCGATGGAAAAGGTGAGGATGAAGAAGAAGAGCAAGAACTAGAAGATATAGAGGAAAAATTAGAGGAAGAGGCTGAGCCAGTCAAAAAGAAGGGCAAGGTAATCATTACCAAGCCACCCAAATCCATAGTTGTTTTCACCAGAAGAGGTAAAGGTAAGAATAAGGGTGAAGTAGTATCTAGCAAGCCCCAACTAACCTTCCAAGAAATATTAAAATAGATGGAAGAGGGAGCTAGCATCACAAATTTTAAAGCTCTAAAGATTGAAACAAGGACTGATGCAGAAAAGATACAGATTGAGGAACTGGTACTTAATAAGATGGGAAAATGAAAATACTCCCGAGAACAACTTGCCCCTCAAATCTCCAAAGAGATATTGGTAAGATTACAACCAAGGTGGGAGTCAGCCACCTAAATAGAGAAGGACATATATGATAAATCCTTGAAGAATCTTCTATTGAGTCTTACTAAGGTAGAAATAAAGATAATAATCGAGAACAATGAAGGTGAAATAATGATTAGATTTCACACATGTTTGATTCTAATTAAGGATATTGAGCATGTTGTAAGAGATGCAACAAACATGTGCAAAAACATCTATCATCTACAAAAGCCCAGTAATGATCTAGTTGTGATCAAGGATGATGGTGGTACTACTAGTGATGAAGGAGATGATAGTGCTCCAAGTGCTAGTGATGATCAGGCACTAAGGTCTGATGATGAAGGAAAAGGGGAAGAAATTGAAGAAGAAGACAAGGAGGAAGAGGATGAAGAAGATGATCCAATGAAGATTGCAACACAAATCATTGCTTCCCTTCCTCACTCTCCACCTAATATGGCCACATCATCAGGGTTGGAGATAATTTCAGCAGGATTGACCACATTAGAAAAATCATCTACTCCTGTTACCCCACAGCTCCAAGCATCCTCTATGGAAGTAACAATTACTTCATCTACTGAGCTATAGCCTTCTACATCAGCACCCAAACAATCAGTTGTAGCAGCATCAACTATGTCTACCTCCACTGTTACATGTACAGTAAGTTCTATAGTTCTTTCTACAATTTTATCTACTCCAATTGTGAATATTCCAATCTCTACACTACTTGTATGTACATCATTTTTGGGAAGCACACCAATTTTGGATTTAGTCAATACTTCTATCAACTTTCCTCCACTTGCACCAATTCAAGTATTTTCTACCAGTCCATCTATGTCAACTATTGTCTCTGATTCCAAATCCAAGGACGTAAGCATAGAAGTAAAACCAAAAAATTCTCAAAAAATTCTACTTACTATGAAAAAAATTGATGAAGATATAGATTTGGATATAGAAATTGTTATTCCCAAGATAGACTTGGACAATGCCTCAGCCAGTGAGATGAGAATGGTTAGTTAGCTTTTAGAGAAAAAGGCAAGGTAGAAGCAACTCATAGAAGAAAGAGATAAAGAATATACTAAATAGGAAATGCCAAAAACATAATTATTGAAGCTATTGGTGTTGATGTTGATTCATCTCAACACATTTTATTGCAACTAGAAGAGGCTATGAATAAGTTCAATGAGGACACCTCTAGGCAAGAGAAGCTCATTGAAAAGGCAAAAAAGAAATTTGATAATAAAGTGCTTGAGCACATTGCTCAGCACATTGCAATAAAGTAGGTTGAACTATCTTAAATTTTGAGCAATCTTGAGCAAGCATTTACAAATGTAACATCACTTTTTGGCAAGCTCTGTGATGTTATCAAGTACACTAAGGAGATCAAAGAAAAAATAAATAATTTAGATGTGGAAATGAAGGATAGTGCTCAAAAGTTGCAACTTGACCATAGTTCAAGCTCATCCCATCACACAAAGGTGAAATTTTTGTTTGAAATGTAGGTAGAGTTACTCATAGAAGAAGCAAGAATCTAGTCTGCACCAATTGATATTCAAAATATGATTCTCCCAGTCATGGATCAAATGTAGAAACACATTGCCTACTCAAAAACATTGATTCATGAAAGCAACTTTTCAATAGCAGATCATATGATCAAATTTTCTACAAAATTTCAAGTGGCTCTCTCCACTTGCAAGATTTTGCAAGACAATTTAGATAAGACATTGTCTCTTATTCTCAAGGTACACTCAAATTTTCTCTCACATTTTGGTGTCTCAATTTAAATTTATTGTATATACATTCTTTGGCATTATTGTCAAAAAGAGGGAGATGAGATTTTTGGTAGGATAAGATTGTTGACATTGAGAATATGAGATGAACAAGGAATAAGAAAGACATTATATAGATAAAAGCTACACATACCATATATATGGGGGAGATATGTGAGATATGTAAGATATGTAAATAGCAGAGTAAATCAGAATGTAAGTTTTGATTCATAAGTGTTTTGGTCACTAATTCCAAAGGGGGAGATTGTTGTCATTATGATTATTTTATCATTAGTGACAACACTTACTCAATTCTATATGCTTACTGAGAATCCAAATGGTTACCTTGTAAGTATTCATAGTTTAGCAGTTTACACCGAGTAGACAGTGGCTGCCAAAAAAATTCAGACAATGTGAATTCTAGCAGTGTCTACCAAGCTTCGTAGTATCTATCGTGCTTCATAGTGCCTACCGAGCAGATAATTTTTGTCATGAAAGATTCAGTGCAAATCAAGCAATGAAAGATTCAGTGCAAATCGAGCGATGAAAGATTCAGTGTTTACCAAGTGAAGTAAGGTAAACTCAGTGAATAGTATCTACCAAGTGACACTACATCTACCAAGTCACCAGTGGTTACCAAGTTCAGAACTACATCAAGTGATTAGTATGGACTATGCCTTCACTTCTACTAAGTGCATGATGATGTCAAGTAATGTAGTGGACATCAAGTATCAGAAGGTCACCAAGTCAGTTCAGTGAACCCAAGTTATTTACTATTGAGCTGACTCTATAATGTATTTGCTTACTTATATTTTGGCCGGCCTTGTAATTTTGTAAGTTTGAAAGGTATATATGTAAGATGTATTTTAAGATATCAAGTATGTATTAATGAATGAATATATGATGCATGGAATGAGAAGGAATTATGAAGTAATGTTAAGTATGTGTGAAAGATCATCAGTAGTAGTTCAAGGTACATAGTAAGGTCAAATCAGAGATTGAAAAGTTTCATCCATCACATAAGGTGATCAATGCGTAAGGGATCTTATCAAAAATCAGTTGCAAGTAGATTCTCTACTTCATCCTAATAGGTGAATTAGATTTTCAAATCCTCTAACAAGGTAGACTTTACAATCTTTGTACAAATCTCCTAATAAAGTGCATACTTCATTGTATGTTTTCAAATCCTCTAACAAGGTGGACCTAGAAGTCCTTTGTGCTCCTAATAGTGTAGATCACTAGAAGTGGTCAATGTACACCTTAACTAGTCAAATTTATACTATAGTATTGAAGTTTTGTGGGTATCATCCTCACCCTAGTTTTACTTTCTATTTGGAAGGTTTCTAGGTCAACAAATATTGTGTTCACTTGTGTAATGATTGTTATATATTTTAGAATTTATGCATGTAGTAGTATAGATGGATGTGTGGTAAAGTAATAAAAGATTTAAAGGTTACTAATTCACCCCTCCCCTCTTAGTAACCTATTATATCCTGAATATTTCTAACACTTCTTTCTTGAATTGCAGAGACTCTAATTGCATAAATGGGAAGTAGTGTTCTAAGAACTTTACATACAATTGTTTCCTCCTCAATGTCTCCTCTAGAAGCTTTGGTTGTACTGACAACTACTTTGACTTTTTCAACATATTTTGTGATTTTTTCATCATCTCATCCTCATCTGATCAAATTATCCTCTTAAACTTTTTACTTTGGCTCTTCTCACATTATCATCACCTCCATAGATATCTTTCAACTTGTTTGACATTTCAAAGGCAATTTTGCAATCCTTGACATCATCAAATTCTTCATAGCTTAGGGTAGATGCAATGTCTATCATCATGGTGTTATAAGTCTTCTTCTCAGCAATGTCATTTACTGATAGTGCACCAGAAAGAGTTACATATGCTTCATCAAGATATTTCAATCTTGTATTTCCAATGGAAGCTAGATAGAGTTTCATGAGACCTTTCCATGCTAAAAAGTTATCCATGTTAAGCCTTGGAATTTCCCTCTTGTAAGACATCCCGATCTTTGTTTTAGATCTTTGAAATCCTTCCTGCAAGAACCAAAATCTCTAATACTAATTTTTTGAAATGTGGATGGAGTAACTAAGATGGGGGGGTGAATCAGTTACCACAAAAACAAATCCATAGATCACTTAGATGTCTTGTAAAACTAGTTATTGTTGTCACTTGGTAGCCACATAGAAAAATGTTGTAACTTGGTAGATGTACTTATTACTAATTTTAATCATTCACAAAAATTTGACATGCATGCATAAAAGAAATAACATCAACACAAGAGATACTAGATTTAACATGGAAACCCAATATGGAAAAAGCCACCAAGTAACTAGCTACCAATTTTCACTCTTTTGAAGTGAGCCCTATTAGGAGCCAACCCTATTAAAGGTTACAAAACACACTATTAGGTGTGAAATTGTTAGAGGATTTAATCACCTTGCTAGGAGTGGGCTTGCAAGAGGACTTTTGGAACAATTCAATGGAACTGTGCACCTTGTTAGAGGGTTTACAAAATGTCTATTAAACCAACTCTATTAAGAGATTTAGAAATCACTACTACAATAATGAGAAAGTAACAATGAGTGACCTGAATGAGATGCAACTAATCTTTGTTGATACAGATCTTTGTCCTGCTTCACTAGATCCTATCTGATTGAATACAACTTTGCATCTCCACAAGGATATCTGATCCTTCTTCAAAATTCACTCACACTTTCTCTTCACACAATCAATTCACTTTCATGCTCACTCATTCATTCATAATTTTGAATTCACAACTCAAACTTTTAGTTTATATCAAACAAATTGTCAAGTCAGCTCATTTACAAGTTACATTTACCAATAAACATTACATCATTTGGCTACAAACATTACATGAAACAATTAAACATTATTTTTCAAAACAATGAAATCCTTCATAGGCTGACCTTGTTTGGTAAACATTGCTCAAGAAATGATTTCCAGTGTTAACCAAGTGAATGATGCAGGAGCATCCAGTGGTGTAAGGGCAATCCTATATCACCTAAAATAAAAAAAATTCTTAGAGATAGTATCTATTTAATGTGTTTTCATTCTGGATACCCACTTCGGTCAAATAAAGGTCCCAACTCTCACAGTTCCACTATTAGTTTTTTGGGTTAGAGTTTTTAAGCACCTTGAGCACCTTGAGATACATGTAAATGCAAAAAATGAGTTATTTTATAATTGAGCCAAAATTATGATGATTGAGAGGTTTCAAGTTGGAGGGATGATTATACTTGTAATTTAAAGCACTCTAGAAAAAAGAATCAGGTCAAAAGGTTTTAAGGTTAGAAAGTTATTACAGTTTTAATTTTCCTAGAGACCTCCTAAAAGTGTTTCAAAGTTAGATTCATGGCAATAAATAGCCTCATATGAGGCCAAAAAGTGAGGGACAAGTGATTTTGGTCCATAAGGCTATAGAGCACTCTAAGAGATTTCTAGAAATCTAAACGGTTTGTCAATCAGAGTCACAGTTCAAAAGTTATGCCTCCCAGAAGTTAGACTACCATATTTGGATTCTTTTAATATTACACTGACTTCTAACATGATTTCTGGAACCTTCTGTTTTGGTGGTGGATGCCAACTAGCATATTTTAGAATGTATTCCTAACCTTAAATCATTTGGGGTTTATTTAAGAAAAATTCTAGCATTGTAAAGGTAGTTCTCAGTGGAGTGAGAGAGAAGGTACTGTGCAGAGAATTTCTTTCTCTAGAATCATACTATTGTAAGCCCATAATGCATTTCTCATTGATAATAAGATTTCTTCCTTTTCCTATGTGTTCATTCTAGTCTTTTGTTGTGTATCAATCAGTGAAGCTTGGTAAATATTAAAAATTCTAAAAAATTCTTTGGAGATCAAGTGAACTCAATAGACACTAACTTTCCTTCACTAACCTTGTGAGCTCAGTAGAAATTGAGTTTTGCCACAGAAGCCTTCAATGCTCAAGTGAGCTCAGTAGAAACTATCTTCATAGTCTAACTTCTAGAAATGCTTACTAGACTTTGTAAATCACTTTTTTGAGCATCTGAGCTCGGTAGACTCTGCCTGATAATTGATGTGACATTTGTGTAACATCAAAGACAACACACAATTGAACAATTGTATCCAATAGTATTATCATATACTAGATCTATTCCTTGGAAGAACTAAATATACACTTAGAGTTAACCTATCAATCTAATAATACTTGGCTTCCATTATGACTAAAATTATAGGAATATATTAAAACATTAACTACTTACCATTAAATCAATTTTGACACAAAACTCATCTTCTACAATACCCTTAAATCAACTATCAAGTTATCTATGCAATTCTTCCTATGACACAACTTATCATTTGATATTAAACCTTCCATTGACAACTTTCCATAAAAATTCTAAC
Organism: Cupressus sempervirens; assembly: GCA_028749045.1. Taxonomy (NCBI): domain Eukaryota; kingdom Viridiplantae; phylum Streptophyta; class Pinopsida; order Cupressales; family Cupressaceae; genus Cupressus; species Cupressus sempervirens. The sequence continues at coordinate 30,958,604 of CM053788.1, forward strand.
TAAATTTAAATGTATAAATCCAAAAGAATTTCATTACACATATTAAGTACCTAAGAAAGAAAAATAATTAACTTTTATTCTTAACTTAAATTTATGTTTCCCTATTACTACAGATTACTAACTATTCTGAACAAATACTTATTAACAACCATTCACCATCCCTTAACATCATAACCCAGGTTCATAAACAAAGCACATCACATTTAAACCTTCTTACTTATTCCTAAATACATAATTTAATTATAGAGCAATACTTACTAATCCTAACACTACCCTTGTTAACTATTAAATTGAGATCAAATAAAAAACATTTAATCCTGACAACATTAGAGTTAATCATACTAACAATCCTATATTTGAATTAAGACATGACTAATGTATTTAATACCTATAACTTCATTTTAAAACCTTTTTACTAACTCCCTAACCCACCAAAAATTCTTGTGCCTACCAAACAAGCACTAATCCCTAAGGACATGTCCCATCCTATGGATTACATCTACCCTTAACATAACTACACATACCCACAACCTTACTAAATTAATATTTTCAAAATTTTCTCCCCTAATTCAAATCCCTGCACCATGGATCACTTGTCCATTTTCCCTTTATTCAAAAATGTTTTGATATGGGTTACCTTATCTTCCCCATTTGCACCTAGTTGGAAGGGTCTTCTCAAGATGTCATATTACAACATGTGCATATTCCACAAAACTTAATTCCTTCTCCCATTTTTTTAAATGCCTATCTCTGCCCCTTTTTTAGGTGTGATGTATTTTAAGAAAGAAAAACTTTTAATTTTGCACCATTCCAAATGTACTAGGTGTATATGGTGCTTTAGTATGCTAGAAACACTAATTTAATTAAAACAAAAGTATTAACATTAACTAAATCAACATAACATATAAGATAGACAAAGGGAAGCCACTCAAATGAGAATGTGAGCCATTAAGGGGCTTTCTCAATCAGTTTGTTCTCCTAATTTGGATATGGATGTAGGATGTGTGCTCAAGGTTCTAAAATTATGCTTCAAACGGAGATAAAAAATGGAAACTTGGTAGCTTTGTGAGCTCTCAATTTGGCATTATAAGGGTATGGTTAAGGGCTTTGTTTCTCACACTAGCATTATAACTTTAGCTTAAAGGTTGTGATGAAATGGCTTGTGAGGGGATTCAATTTATAGGCTAAGGGATTGAGGGTTTGAGGGCTAAGATGCAAAGATGGGGAAAATCTCATGGAGGGCTTAGATTGCATGAGAGGAGAGCACATGGATTGTGCTTCCTTACAGCCAATCAAAGAGTGACACGTGTCATAGGGTGAGAGGATGGAGAAAAGGGCAAGGATAAGTCAACAAAGGAGGCTCAAGGGATAATATCTTCATAAAGACCCTTCATAATGGCTTGTAAGAGCAATGAATGGGCTTGTAAGAGTCTTTATGGCCTTGTAAGAGCATTCATGGTTGGGTGGTTGGGATATTTTGGAAGGAGTTAAGATTGTTGACTTTGCTTGGCTTAGGAAAGTCTTAAGCTTGCTTAGGGAATGTGACAAGGTTAGGGGAGGGATTAGAGGTGATTTAAGATTAGACTAAGCTTGTTAGAGATATGCAAGGGGATGGCATTCAATGAAGGTAGGTGAGTTAGTAGCTAAGCTTGGTTAGTATGGGTGGATGGGGTGGATTAGGCTAAGAAGGGGGTTTAGGGATAGGCCTAGGAAGAGGATAAAGTCGTTCTAGAAGAGTCTAGAACTTCATAAGATTTTGAGGATAAATAAAGTTTATTTATCTCAAGGGTTTGGGTTGAGGAAATATTTATTAAAATAGTTTTAATAAACATGAGGATTGATATTTAACCTTAGTTAAATATTTTTGAGTTGGGATTAAGGGTAGAAAGTGATGGGATTAGCCTTTAATTGAAATTAAAGAAGGATTAGAAGATTTTGGAAGAGGTTAGTGGTCTTAAAGAAATTGGCCAAGTTTTGGGCAAAAAATAAATAAATAATTTATTTTGGGATTTTTGGTCAATTTATTAAGTAAATAATTAATAAATAAGGAAATAATGTTTAAATAAGATTTAAACATTTTTGGGAGAGATTTCTTAATTATATATTTTAAATTAAGATAAAGGGATTTAATGGCATAAAAATAAATAAATAAATTAAATTAATTAATTAAATAAATAAATAATTAATTAATAAATGATGATGTCATTAGAAACTTTTCAGAAAATAAAAAAACTTTATTTTCTAAGAGATTTTAGTTGTTTACACTAGGCACCTAGGAAGATGTCAATCTGATTTCATGTCAAAAGACTTCATATTTTCCTTGACCCTTAAGTTATGTCTTCCTTTATTGTTATTATTTATCATTACTTGTCCACTTCTCACTCTTGGTGCCTAGGTAGGCGCATTGATAGAGGTTTTTATTTATTTATTTATTTTAAAAAGTTTTATTGTTTAACTTTATTTTTTATTATTTTAGGATGGTGTTGTTTAGTACTTCCTAGGGTGACTAGTCATAAGTCTATGATGGAGACACAACCCAAGAACATAATGGACACAATAGGAAAGGGGAAACTTTATTAACTATGAGAATATGCTAATACACTTAGTGCAGAGAGAATAGACTCCAAAACATGACCTATGGGCTTACAATAGTATAAATCTAGAGATAATTTCTTCTTCCAGTACCTTCTCTCAAACTCCACTCTAAACTAACTTTTACAATGCCAGAAATGTTCTTAAATAGACTCGAAAGGGTTAAGTATTAGGAATACATTTTAGAAAGTGCTAGTTGGCATCCACCGCGAAAATGGAAGGCTCTAGAAGTTGCTTTAGAAGTCAGTGCAATATTAGAAGAATCCAAAAATGGTAGCTGAACTTCTGGGAGGCATAACTTTTGAAACATAGCTTCGATTTATGAACCATTTACATTTTTGCATCCCTAAAGCTAAGAGTGATGATTGATTCAAAGAGGTACTTATGCATAAGCTGGGGTAGGAGAGACAAGTGCTGGATATGGATGGGGGATAATGGAGATGAAGGGAATCCATTGAAGCTTTTTGAGCAAGGGGATACTTCATAGAGAAGTACCACCATGTAGTTGAGCACTAGATTTTCTATAGGACTGTTGGTTAATTACCAAGGTTACCAAGAACATCAAGGCCTTTTCACCAACTGTCCAGAGGACTGACGAACTGACTCAAAACAAACATGCAAGGATTGCCCCAACATCACACATGAATCCCAAAGGAAGCAGCGTGGAACTGACACTGGGTAACCCACAATAAAAAAAGAAAAACCAACAAAAGACTTGATCAAGACCTTATTCTCAGATTGCCCCATTTGCAGTATACAATGATATGGAAGATTGTGGCAACCTTGAGGAGGAAACAAAAGATTGTTTGAAAAAGATACTTCAAGACCCAAAAGGGAAGATTCCAAATCAAAAGAAAGTGAAAATCCAAAAGAGAACTGTTTACCAACGAGATGGGTAGGACAAGGTACTAACAAACCAAGATCAGACATGAGGAAAGCTATATCCTGTAAGGATCTATCGAAGAGCACCTAAGCTGGTGGATTTGAATGAGTGATGCATCTGGCAAGCTGAACTAAAAAGGAAAACACTTTGGTGACAAGAGATCTAGCTAAAGGATGCATTGGAATAGCTAACCAAGATTTGTGAAATGTGTGCAAGATGTTGATCAAGGATGAATTGACACGAAAGCTGGATAGATACAATGGTACTAAGCTAAAGAGGATGTACAAGCTGATAGACCAAGATATGTTACAAATGTACAAGGTTGTTCATGTTTTGGTTTTTGTGAGACGAAAATTTTTGTGAAGGGTGGGATGTCTGTAATAGTTGATAGGCGGATAGGTAGATGGTTTGTGAAAAGCTTTAAGTGAAAATGGGGTTCTTTGTGTGCATGTGATACAATACAAACTAGGATACAAGCATTGGTATATAATACAGGTTGGAATATGGTACAAGCTGTGGACAAGATTTGGATATACAAGCTATGATACAAGGGATGATACAAGATTTACAAGTTGGAGTACAAGATTTACAAGTCGAGGTACAAGATTTACAAGCTGTACATGAGGTATTTACAAGCTTCATTAGATTTTGGATATTTGGTTGGAACATCGAGGGAACAAGTAGGTGTTTTATGGGATGGTGAATGGATGGATGAGGGATAGGATAGTGATAGATAATGGATTAGTCTTAGTACACAAGGTGCCTGAATTACCATGTTTTCACCAAGGTACCTATCTAAGGCACTTGAATTGCCAAGTTTTCACCATTGGACGCTTATTTCTCTTTACTATTTTTTTTTTTTTCAAAAGCTAGGTATACCAAGGATCTTCAAGCATAGAACTTCTTGAGATGAATGATGTTAGTAGGATCATTCAAGAGTTCTCCTTCTGGTGTAGATAGCTGATAGGTTCTAGAGCCAAAGGAGGCAGTGACAACATAAGGACCAAGCCAGGTAGGTTCAAACTTGCCTTTCTTTTCTCGATCTACTTGGACTTTCATGTTTTCTTTGAGGACCATATCGCCTAGCTGAAAGTGTCGTGGAAGCACTTTCTTATTGAAAATCTTTTTGAGATGAGTTTGATAGACTGTGAGATGATCATAGGCTTGTTGTCACTTCTTGTCTAAGAGATCTAGCTGGATGAGCCAAGCTACTCTGTATTCTTCATCTGATATTTTTCCTTGCAAAGATATGTGCAAGGAGGGAAGTTCAACCTCTATGAGTAGTACCACTTCAGCACCATAGACTAAGGAGTATGGAGTTGTGCCTATGGATGTATGGAAGGAGGTTTGATAGGCCCATAGGGCTGGATTTTTTTGTAGGTGCCAATCACGACCGAAATCATTGACAACTTTCTTTAGGATTTTGAGGAGGGTTTTGTTAGTTGCCTCTGCCTGGCCGTTACCTTGTGGGAAATATGGGCTAGAAAAGCAGTTATGGTAGCAAAGGGACATGCATAGTTCTTCCATGTTGAGATTTTCAAAGTTATCTTTGTTTTCGGTGAAGATGGTGGATGGGATTCTGAAGAGGCAAACAATGTGGTACAAGATGAACTTGGAGACCTAAACTCCTATAGTTGTGACTAGGGGGACTGCTTCCACCCATTTAGTGAAATAGTCTGTAGTTGTTATTATCCATTTATATCCATCAAATGAGAGAGGTGTGATAGTTCCAACTAGATCTAGGCCCTAACAAGCAAAAGGCCAAGGTGGTGCAATGGGCTGTAGATCCTATGCTGGAGCGTGCATGAGATTTGTGTGCTGCTAACATGGGAGACAATTTTTGACAAAGTCACAACAGTCTTCTTCGATGGTAGGCCAATAGTAGCCTGCTCTAAGGATTTTTCATGCTAGGAAAATACCACTCATGTGGGCATCAAAAAGTTCAAAGTGTACTTCTTTTAATGCTATCACGGCCTCATTTTCATCTAAACATCGAGAGAGAGAGTATCATGATAACCCTGACGATATAGGGTATTGACTATGATAACATAGCAGGATGATTTTTGGATGAGGTTTTGGCATTGGGTATGTGTGAGGTGAGGGGATATGATACCATCGTTAAGGTAAGCATGAATCTCATGGTACCAAGGGGATTGGGGACCAACCAAGATACAAACACGGTTTGAATCCTCATTCACATAGGCGGGTGTGAGGAGCTACTCGACTAAAAACTCATACTATGTAGCTGCTTGGGGAATTTCCAAGAGTGAGCTGATACTAGCCATAGAATCTACTGCTTTGTTCTGCATTCGAGGCACTTGTGTAAACTGAAGCTTTGTAAAATGTTGGGTTAGCTGATCAACTAGCTCTTTGTAGGGTAATAGTTTTTCATCTTTGGTTTGATATTCATTGAGGACTTGCTTGATGATGAGCTGAGAATCACCAAAGATTTGTAACTCAGTGATGTTCCATTCTGTAGCTATCTTTAACCATGTTGGAGATCCACTCTGAGTAGTCAATAGGTCAGATAACCTTAGTAGCTAACATTCTTTCTAATTCAGCTTTGACCAGTAATGCCACCTTGGGGTGCATTTTTCTAAGCTTTTGTCTGATGGGCTTGATCTTTGGATCAACTGCAAGATGATGAACTACAAGCTTTGGATAAAGTCCTGGCATGTCTTGATATGACCATGCAAATCTTCCAATGTTCTTTCTTAAGACATCAAAGAGGAGGTCAGCTTGGTCTTGTGATAGGGATGCAACAATGTGAACAAGTTTGGGGATCTCTAAAGAACCAATGTTGACTTCTCTAGTATCCTCAATTAGAATAGAAGGCACCTTTAGTCGATTATCTTGAGGAGGCAATGCTAAATCCTCATGTTCTACTTGTGACTCTAGATTTCCTTGCTAAGGGGTTCTCTTCACTGCCTTAGCTAGTCTCGGATTCACCTTTGTTCCAGTTTTGGGTGTATCGGAACTAGGCTGGGGATTTTCTCCAAAATACCCCTTGGGATCTAGCTTATAGATATAGGCAAAATTTGGCTTTGTTTTCTTGTGAGGAGTTTCAGCTCCCATGAATCTTAGAAGCACTTCCTCTGATGTGAACTCATCAATGTGTATGACACTTGGTTGGTCCCAATCTATGAGTTGTGGATGGGCGAGTGGTAGGTCAATGAAATGGATGGATAGTTCTTGAAGAACAGAGTCTCTAATGAAGATTTGGTCTAGGATATCATCGTAGGCTCTTTTTTCAACTTCCTTAGGAATTTCTTCAATTTCAACAAGGTCACGGTGAATGTTCAAAAAAGTGTGACCGTCCGTATCGGTGCCCCCAGTTGTGGGTATGCCAAAGCCAAGACCTAATTTCGATTCCCACTTCTATGTGTCGATGGGGCACTGCATGCCTCTTTCTTTTGGTTCTAGGCCACCACCTTGATAGTTCCATTTTCTAGTGATGAGCTTATGTTCTTAGGGATACTTCTGGCTGAAGTGATCAAGGCATGCTTGATTTCTTTGAGGTGCATCCTTATGTAACCAATTGTTGATATCTACAGTGATCTCCTCATGAAGAGGGATTTTTGAGGATACAAAGGTTGTTGGGCCAAACTGCTTGTATTGAGGAGGTGGAATCTCCTTAGCTTTGTGATATGTAGGTCATCCATGGGCAGGTGGATCAAGTGGGAGTGCCTCGACAGTAAATGCATTTGACAGACTATACTCTACACAGCCTTTATTATTGATCTTCATGGTAGACAGGGTGGAGGCGAGGATGGTTTCTAGGTCATTACAAGTGTGGGATGAGTTGGTGATGGCTATGTTGATATCAGTTCCAAGGCAATGGTTTGTATATGAGGCTTCAACCACATTGCAATAAGCAAAGGGTTCTAGATCGGCATGGATGGTTACCTTAGTGCCTTGATGCAAAAATTTGATGCATTGATGATAAGTGGATGGAACAGCTTTCATGGCATGAATCCATGGCAACCAAGGAGGATGTTAAATGATAGGTTTAGATCAATAACATGGCAGAGTGTTTCTTGGATTACTAGCCCAACCTTGATTGACAGCAAAATAGTTCCTTCTATGGTTCTTTTCAAGTTTTCATAAGCTTTGATGGTGATAACTTCACTAATGATATCTACCTGAGTATACCCAACTTGTTTTATGAATTTTAGGGTGCAAATATTCAAGGCTGATCCATTATCTATCATTACTCTTTTTATGGAAAAATTGGATACCATGATGGCTATGCAAAGCAGAAGGGTGTGATCTAGCTCGACCATGGGTATGTCGGTGGGTTTGAAAGATAGGGCACATGAGGATGAAAGGTGTCCAACAAGATTATGAAAATCAGTAGCGTTGATATTTGAAGGGACATGAGATTCTATGAGAGCATTTTCAAGGATGCTTTTTTACATAGGATTGGTGCAGAGAAGGTCTAAAATGGAGATTTGGGCTAGCATGTTCCCAAGGTGTTCCAAGATATTGTACTGGCTTTTTGATGGAGCTGATGGTGCCCGTGACACTGGTGGACCTGCAATGTTAAATTGCACTCTTCTAGTGGTGACTGCACACTCATTTTTTGGGCCTTGGATATTGATAACATTGACAGAAGGCTCTTTTTCAAATATACAACCAATAAGGCTACCATAGTCTATATAGGATGAAGTGTGGTTATTGTTCTTCCCATGATGTTGGTTTGGCTGGCAGTTTTTGGTGTTGTTGTTGTTGGTTTGGATAGGTGCTTTTCCAAGATTTTGGTTGTTGTGAGAAGGAAAAGCATTTTGATAGATCTGTAAGCCTGCATGGGGACAGGTTTGGGCACAAACAATGATTTCTTTCTGATCAATGAGCTCCTGCACATAATATTTCAGTTTCATGCATCTGAGGGTAGTGTGACCTTTTACCCTATGAAATTTGCAGTACTCATTATCTTTGTACCATGCAGCTTTGGATTGGCTTGGGTTGATTTGCTAGGTAGGAGGAAATTTGATGAGGTTTTCCTTGACTAATTTCTCAAAAATGACATCCAAAGGTTCACCAAGGGGTGTATAATTTCTAGGTGCAGGTTGAAATCTGGGCTTTTGCCCTGCAGCTACATTGATGGTATTAGCTTGATTGCTAGACCCTTGAAAGTTGGGTCTTGGATTGTGGCTTTGATAGCTTTGGTGATTCTGCTGTTGGTAGTTGATAGCTTGTTGATTGTTTGGTTGATATGGTGGGTTGGAATGGTTTTGAGAAGGACCAACAATATTCACATGTCTGGTGTTAGTGACGCCATCTGTTGCAATGTGCTTGTTTTTGTTCCAATACCTAGACTTTTCATTGGAATGTGATTGATTTTGGTCGGCCTCTTTGTAAATCTTGACCACACCATCCTTAATGAGTCCTTGCTCAAGAATCATTCCTTTCTCTTTGATATCTTTGTAGGTCTACAAATAGTTCATGGTCATGTGGTGAGCCAAGCTAGGATGGGCATTATCAATAAACATTTTCACCAAATGGTGCTCTCACAAGGTGCAAGATATGCAAGTGGTAAGGGTTTTCCATCTTTGAAAATATTCGAGAAGGCTTTCTCCACCTTTTTTCTTAGTGTGGACAAGATCAACTACTGATAGCTCTGTTTCAACAAGATGGGCATATTGGGCTACAAATGCCTTAGATAATTCAGCAAAAATTTTAGTTGTGCCATAGGGGATTCTATAAAACCATTCAAGAGCTGGTCCGGCCAAGCTTTTGGGAAAGAGATGCAAGAGGAAGATGTCATCGTATGCCACTTCTTGGCAGTGCATGTAAAATTCTTTGATATGTGTGACAGGGTCTCCTTTTCCTCTAAATTTGTCAAATTTGGGTGTCTCAAAATGCTTGGAAAAAAGTGTCATGGTAATGGTTCTGTCAAATAGGTAAGGACACACATTCTCAAACTTGAAGGTTTTTGGATCATTTCCCTCCTGAATGTTATTCAAAGTTGTCTTCATGGCTTCCCATTCTGAATTAATTGTTGATGGCTAGGGTGCCCCCAATGTAGGAGTGCCCTGAGATAGGTATGTGCTAGATGGGGCAATGGAATATGGATGGCTTTGAGGTATGGGCTGGTAGGGATTGTACATGGCTTGGGTAACTAAATGGTGGATGATGGGTTGTTGAGGTGGAGGTGGCGCATATTGCTACATGCATTGTGAGGCTTGCTATTGATATTGGATTTGAGGTTGGGATTAAGGAACATAAGCTGGCTATGGGATAAATAGATTGCTTTGTGGAGGTAAGGTATAAGATGGTTGTGAAGCTTGGGGAAAGGATCGAGGAGTTTAACTTTGGATTTGAGGAGTTTGACCAATATATGTGGGTTGTACCCCCATTTGGGAAGGTATCTGCATGGCAAAAGAGGCCAAGTAATTGGTGGTTGATGGTGGTGGATTTCCTCCTAGAAGTGGCATAGAAAAATAGTTGGTAATAGGAGGTAATGGATTAGTTGGTAGTGGAGGTGGTGGGAATTGAAAGCTTGGAAATGGAATTGATGGGGTTTGATAGCTTGGTGGCTAGATTTGAAAGCTTGGTAGAGTGGTGGCAGCATCTTGAGTCACTTGAGAGCTTGGAAAAACATTGGTAGTAGCTTGTGGGGTTTGATAGCTTTATGGAGTGAGGGTAGTAGCTTGTGGATTTGTGGCTGATGGCACTGAGCTCCAAGGACCTAGAGGAAATGATGGAATTGTGTTTTGAGCTAAGGTAAACAAGCTGGGGGTGATGAAAGGTTGATTACTTGGCCCCATGGGTGGCATCCCGATTGTATATTGCTGAGGTTGGCCAAATATGCTAGCACTGATTTGGGAGATGGGTGGATTTGGAAGGTTGGGTTGGAGAGTAGCAACATCAATAGTGAAGGGAGTGAATGATGAGGTGTTTTAGGCAAAGGGGGTTTGGGATGGAGTGGTATGGACCAATGGTGGAGTGGTGGTGGCTGGATTGGCTTGTGGAAGGGAGATTTCAACTTGAGTGAAGGCTGGTATGTTTGGGTCTATTGGATCATATGGGGTGGGTTGAGGCTCTTCTTTTGGCACATATTGAGGATAATTCGAATCATAAGAGCCTATGGGTGGTGGGATTTGTCCAAAAAATGGGTGAGATGGATCTGATAAGGGAGGAGGTCTTCCAAAGTCAAAGGCTCCTATGTTGTCCCTTCAAAAGTTAGCCATGATTGTTTCCTTATTTTTGTCTATAATGGCATTCACCAATACTACATTTTTTGGTTGGTTCATGAAAGCTTCAATGTCAGTAGGTGATGGTATGGTGTTCTTTGGGTTGAAGGATGGTTGACTTCTCAAGTGGAGTGATGTTGTTTGATCCAAATGATAGGGCTCCATTGTTTCCTTCTTCTTGGCTAAGTGAGTGACAAGTGGCATGAAAATGCAGAATGTTTCCTAGGGATGAGATGCAACAATGTTGATGGATGCAAAAGGGGAAGGCTTTTCTATGCAAATGATTTCCTAGGTTGAGGCAAAGCTATATGAAAAAACCTAAGGAGGATTGGGTTGGGGATTCTAACTTCAAAGATATTTTTCCAAAGCATGAAAGGTCTGCTTTCCTATGTGCAAACTTGGTGGTGATTGTGTCAACTTAAGGATAGACTGATGATCCTTTAGGAAGAACACAAGATTGACCACTTGTGGATCCCAACCTTTAGCTCAAGGTGATGAGGGATAACAAGTGACAAAGCTAGATTACCCTAGACAAAGCTCTTTCAAAGGGATAACCTTAGGGAGGCTAGTGGATTTGGAAGATGTTAGGAATGGCAAACTTTTGGCAAGGTGACAACAATTTTGAAGGCTTGGATGTGAAGTTTTTGGATTACTGGCTCGATGGTTTAGTTCTAAATGAGATGGATGAGCTAAAATTCTTAAGGGGAGGACTAAAGATGGCTGGCTTACCTACAAGGATGACTCTAAAGTGGAGCTTATGCAAGAGGATGTGGAGAAACAAGGGGCTCTAATCATAGAAATCATGCCTAGTTGGTAATGCATAAGCAAGGTTAACTCCTAGATGTTGGTTAAGTTGGATGGTATTATCTAACTAGGCATCTTGAAGAGCTTCGTCGGTAGCTTTGTCTTCTGCTTTGTGGAGTTTGGCGATTCGAGAGCTTGGTGTTATTTCCTTTCTCTTGGCTGAAAGTTCTTGGTATGCGTGAGATGGCTTGAGTTTGGCTTTGTGAAACTTCTGTTTGGGTTTAGGTTGTTCTAACATGAATTCCTAAATCTACTTGCCTTTGAGAGATCTTAGTTGTTTTGCTTCAACTCATTCAACTTTTTGAAAAAATTAGTGACTACACTAAGTATGCCCTAAGCTAGGATTGACCAAGTTTGGCAAACATTCATTTAACAAATAAAAAATCAAGCAATATATAGGAACAACCAGATAGAAGTTTTTGATTCTCAAAATGTGATACTTGTGCCAAGGAGTGTGTATGTTTTACAAATGTTTTGATTAGTCACTTCAAACACATTAACACCCTAGATGGTTGTCTGCAATGCTGACAGTTGGTTTACCTAGGGATTCCTTGATATACCCAAGGTACTTGAGGCCCAAATCCATAGATGAAAATAAAAAGATGTCACACAGCTGAGAGGAGCAGTAACCCGCTTCTCCTCTTTCACTTCTCAAGGGTATAAAGTTCCTTGAGGCTTAGCCTGAGTGACAAAATATTTATTTCAAAAGAGGTGTCTTTGGATTCACCTCCCGATTTTTATACTTCATTAGAATGTTGGAGTTGAGGTCATCCAAGGGGTAATGAAATCCCCAAGCAGGCCTCCTAAAAAGAGAACCAAGGTTTTGGATTCTAATCTTATGCACCTAAGATGGCCTCGAAAGACAACAAGGCGAGAGAAGACTTGGATGACCTTGGGCTAAAAAATACACTTGTTCCTTTACCAACTCACTCTCATGTGTGTTGATCTAGACTTTGCAAGCACTCATGTTTAAGATGCAAATATTCAATTCCAACTTTGAAATATGCCAACAAAGCAAAATCGATCGAAGAATGCGAAGAAGAAGAAGAGTTAGGGTCAACAAGAAAGTAAACTCATGCACCCAGAGGCCCTCCATGTCAAGTATCGATTAATTTCCTTTAAGGCATTCAAGAGTTGGTGTGATTTTGTTTTAAGCCCAAAACAAAGATGCGTAAAACTTGATTGTCAAGCGTGCACCCGGAGGCCCTCCACGTTAAGATTTCTTCAATTTTTTATGCCCAAATGAAGTGATAGCAAGACTAATGCTCATTCAAGAGATTTTCTATCTTAGAAAAATGAGTTTGATTTGCATGGAGCACTTAACACCCTCTTAGGTGGACCCATCCCTATAGATGGCATTGAGATTGCAACCAATGGTTAAATTGATGGGTGATTAAAGAGGGTGAGTCCAACTACAAACTCACTCAAAGCATTTTTAATAGTTTTTATAACTTTAAAAATTTCTAAAATGTGAAGTTAGGTTCTTTTTATGCCCAAAAATTGAAGTGTGAGATATTGCAATGGTTAATTGATATTTTGCATTCAAGATTGTGTTTGTTTGTTTTAATCATGCATTCCAAGAAAAACTTTGATTTTAATCCATGGCATTCAAGATTGTGTTTGAGCAACACTCATTCAAAGAAAAATGTGTTTAAGCATGCAAGTTCATTTTTCAAGCGCATTAAACCATGTAAGGAGAACCTGCAAGAAACATGATTAGTGGTTTCATAGATGCTCCAACCTACAAAGCTACAAAACCCAATTTGATTAGTAACCCAAAAATCTCAAAAATTTGAAGCTTAACTATGAGAAAAATAAAATCAACTTTTTTTGTTCTTTTTCTTAGGCATAAAAATGCTTAGAAAAACCTCTACTCTATGGAACCACCAAAAGTTAAAATTTGATTTATACTTTTTTTTTTTTTAAATAAAAAATAAAAAGTGCAGGAATAGAGATGCTAAAATAGAAATGCAATAATAACTGGTGGAGACAACAGTTCATTAGGCGGAGATACCAAACTATGGAGACGTTGAATTATAGAGATGCTGATCTGTGAAGACGACAGAGAAAGAGGTAGAGATGACAGTTCAATTTGGTGGTGTAGAAAATAGAAAACCAGGAGGGGATGATGAACTACAGAGACGATAGTTCAATTTGGTGACGACGAAGATGACAGAAGATTAGAGGCGACGGTAGAGACGACAGTTTACCAGGCGCAGATGATAGTTCACCAAGCGCAGATGTCAATCTGTGGAGATGATGATTGAGGTTTTAGAGATGATAATTTACCAGGCACAAATGAAAGTTCACTAGGTGAAGATGCCAATCTGTGGAGATGACAGTTGAGGTTTTGAAGACAACAGTTTACCAGGCGCAAATGACAGTTCACCAGGTAGAGATGCCAATCTGTAGAGACACTGAACTACAGAGACGAGACTAGGTGAACAGAACTGAAATGTGCAAATTTTTCTAAATTTTTTTATGTTTTTGATTATTTTCAAATTTTTAGAGGGTATTTCTTCTTCCCAAGTGCACCCTTCAACTTGCAAAAATAAGAAAAACACCCTACAACTCACTCAAACAACAACAAGCATTAGAGGGTTAGTTTTATAAAAGCAATATGTAAATTGAAATGGATGAACAAATGACCCATAGTGGGGTCCCAATGGGCATGCCAACATGTATATGGTGCTTTAGTATGCTAGAAACACTAATTTAATGAAAATAAAAGCATTAACATTAACTAAATCAACATAACATATAAGATAGACAAAGAGAAGCCACTCAAATAAGAATGTGAGCCATTAAGGGGCTCTTTCAATGAGTTTGTTCTCTTGATTTGGGGATGAGTCTAATTTGGATATGGATTTAGGATGTGTGCTCAAGGTTCTCAAACTATTCTTCAAATGGAGATGAAAAATGGCAAATTGGTAGCTTTGTGAACTCTAAATTTGGCATTATAAGGGTATGTTGAGGGCTTTGTTTCTCACACTAACATTATAAATTTAGCTTAAAGGTTGTGATGAAATGGCTTGGGAGGGGATTCAATTTATAGGCTAAGGGCTTGACGGTTTGAGGGCTAAGATGCAAAGATGGGGAAAAGCTCATGGAGGGCTTAGATTACATGAGAGGAGAGCACATGGATTATGCTTCCTTACAGCCAATAAGGGAGTCACACATGTCATAGGGTGAGAGGATGGAGGAAATGGCAAGGATGAGTCAACAAAGGAGGCTCAAAGGATAATATCTTCATAAAGCCCTTTCATAATGGCTTGTAAGAACAATGAATGGGCTTCTAAGAGTCTTTATGGTCTTGTAAGAGCATTCATGGTTAGGTGGTTGGGATATTTTGGAGAGAGTTGAGATTGTTGACTTTGCTTGGCTTAGGAAAGTCTTAAGCTTGCTTAGGGAATGTGACAAGGTTAGGAGAGGGATTATAGATGATTTAGGATTAGACTAAGCTTGTTAGAGATATGCAAGTGGATGACATTCAATGAAAGTGGGTGAGTTAGTAGCTAAGCTTGGTTAGTATGGGTGGATGAGGTGGATTAGGCTAAGAAGGGGTTTTAGGGATAGGCTTAGGAAGAGGATAAAGTCCTTCTAGAAGAGTCTAGAACTTCATAAGGTTTTGAGGATAAATAAAGTTTATTTATCTCAAGGGTTTGGGTTGAGAAAATATTTATTAAAATATTTTTAATAAACATGAGGATTGATATTTAACCTTAGTTAAATATTTTGAGTTGGGATTAAGGGTAGAAAATTATGGGATTAGCCTTTAATCGAAATTAAAGAAGGATTAGAAGATTTTGGAAGAGGTTAGTGGTCCTAAAGAAATTGGTCAAGTTTTGGGCAAAAAATAAATAAACAATTTATTTTGAGATTTTTGGTCAATTTATTAATTAAATAATTAATAAATAAGGAAATAATGTTTAAATAAGATTTAAACATTTTTGGGAGGGATTTATTAATTAAACATTTTTAATTAAGATAAAGGGATTTAATGGCATAAAAATTAATTAATTAATTAATTAATAAATGATGATGTCATCAGCAACTTTTCAGAAAATAAAAATACTTTATTTTCTAAGGGATTTTAGGTGTCTACACTAGGCACCTAGGAAGATGTCAATATGATTTCATGTCAAAAGACTTCATATTTTCCTTGACCCTTAAGTTATGTCTTCCTTTGTTGTCATTATTTATCATTACTTGTCCACTTCTCACTCTTGGTGCCTAGGTAGGCGCATTGATAGAGGTTTTTATTTATTTATTTATTTTTAAAAAAGTTATTGTTTAACTTTATTTTTTATTATTTTAGGATGGGGTTGTTTAGTACTTCCTAGGGTGACTGCTCATAAGTCTATGATGGAGACACAACCCAAGAAGATAATGGACACAATAGGAAAGGGAAAACTTTATTAACTATGAGAATATACTAATACACTCAGTGCGGAGAGAATAGACTCCAAAACATGCCCTACGGGCTTACAATAGTATAAATCTAAAGATAATTTCTTCTTCCAGTACCTTCTCTCAAACTCCACTCTAAACTGACTTTTACAATGCCACAAATGTTCTTAAATAGACTCCAAAAGGTTAAGGATTAGAAATACATTTTAGAAAGTGCTAGTTGGCATCCACCGTGAAAATGGAAGGCTCTAGAAGTTTCTTTAGAAGTTAGTGCAATATTAGAAGAATCTAAAAATGGTAGTTGAACTTCTGGGAGGCATAACTTTTGAACCGTAGCTCCAATTGACAAACCATTTACATTTCTGGAAAGCTGTTGGAGTGCTTTATAGCCCTAAGGACCAGCTTTGCTGTTACCTCATTTTTTAGGCCCATTCAAGGTCCTTTAGTACCTCAAACCTAACTTTGAAGCATTCTTAGGAGGTCTCCAAAAACTGAAAAACTGTGATAACTTTCAAATCATCTAGCCTTTTGACTTGATTATTTTTCTGGAATGTTCTAAATTACAATTTTATTCTTCCCTCCAATTTAGACCTTCTAACTCACCATAATTATGGCTCAATTACATAGTCCTATTTTTTTGGCATTTACACGTATCCCAAAGTGCTTAAAAACTCTAACCTAGAATGCTGATAGTGGAACTGTGAGAGTTGGAACCTTTATTTGACCCAAATGGGTATCCAAAAATGAAAACACATGAAACAGAAACTATGTCTATATATATATATATATATATATATATATATATATATATATATATATATATATATATATATATATATATATATATATATATATATATATATATATATATATATATATATATATATATATATATATATATGTGACACAGGATTGCCCTTATACCTCTAGATGCTCTTGCATCAGTCTAAAAGTTTAGTTAAGTCCTTAGGATCTCATTGATTTCCATTATATATTTTTTAAATTTTTTTATTGCTCATAAAGTGATTGTTTAATTTTTTTTCTTATGACAAGATTTTGAGTATATTCTCCTAAATATTTTAAGGGACTATAATAGGGGAGGGTTATTTTTCCATTCCCCATACATTTTTTAGAGAGGAAAATGTGGACCTATAGGAAGTCTATTTTAGATTTGGCCTAAGTGTTTACTTTTCTTAAGCTAAATTTCTTTGTGTTTGTATATTCCATCATAAATGTTTAAGAGAATATATTGGTTGATAGGATGGTATTGTCTTCTTAGTAATTTTTTTTGAACTTTGAAAAGAAAATGAATAAATGATTACACATATACAATGAATTATTAAACGTGATGATTTTCTTCCAAGTTATGAAATGCACAACATATAAGTTTTAAATGCAACATATATATTTTGAATTTGATCAACTCTACTCATAATATTCTTCCACATATAATTTATGAAATATATATATCTACAAATCATCTACAAATAACCCAAGGAGAAGAATCTCATAAAAAATTTCTTTCATAACACATCAAATTTAACATGGGAGATCTCCTTACAAGTAGAATATATGTAGAGATTTTTTTTTTCAAACAGATGCTATCATCTCAAAAAATAGATGAGGGAGCTGCTATGATATTGAGAAAGCAACAAGAGTTAAGAAATAACAACCCAAGGAGTTGGATGGGTGATATGATGAATTTCTTATTAGGAAATGGATACCCTCAAGGATTAGACAAAGCTAAAAGGATACAGTATAGATTATAGTCAATCCCTTATGTCATAATTGATGGTAGCTTTTTTAGGAGATATTTTAATGGAACCTTATTGAGATGTATTGATATAGACCAAGCTGAAAGAATAATCAAAGAGCTTCATGATGGTCTTGATGGTGGTCACTTCTCAACTAGAACAACTATAATGAAGATCATGAGGGCTAGTTACTTTTGGCCATCCTTGTTCCATGACTGTCATAGGTATGTAAGGAAGTGTGAAAAATGTGCCTTCTTCTCTGGAAAACAAAGACTTGTAGCTCTTCCCCTTCATCTTATCTAGTTGGATCAACCTTTTGCTCAGTGGGGATTCGATTTCATAGGCCCTATCAATCCTTCTTCTAGTTCTGGTCACAAGTGGATTCTAGCTGCTACAGATTACTTCACTAGATGGACAAAGGCAGTTGCATTGAAGGATGCCATAGAATCTTCAATTGTGGAATTCCTTGATGGAATTGTGACCAGGTTTGGTGCCCCTTCAACCATTATTTTAGATAATGCAAAGTCATTTGTAGGAGCTCAGATTTGTGTATGGGCAGTTGAACACAATATTTACTTGAACACATCATCAAACTACTATCCTCAAGGTAATGGCTTGGCTGAGTCATCCAATAAGAACCTAATCAGAATCATGAAAAGGAAAATATAAGATAACCAGAGGTGTTGGCATAAAAAACTAAGGACAACTCTATGGGATGACATGATAACACCTAAAAGATCAATAGGGAACTCACCATTTGTGTTAGTTTATGGCAGAGAAGCAAGGCTTCCAATTTCATTGGAGTTCCCATCCTTAGAGCTAGCTCACAAGCTGGAGTTGATTGAAGATGATGCCATGATAGTAAGAATGGCAGAGCTGATGGAGTTGGAAGAGAAGAGAAATAAAGCCATGCAGACCCTAGAGACACACCAGTAGTAAGTAAAAAAGAATTTTGACAGGAAGGCTAGGGTCAAAATCTTCAGGGAGGGAGATTAGGTTTTGAAATGTGATGTAGATAGGGAAAATTTGGGAAGACACTCAAAGTTTGATGCATTGTGGATTGGCCCCTATCTAATTATTAGTTGCAAATAGGCCAATGCTTTTCAGTTAAGCAAGCCTAGTGGTGAAATTTTGCCCATCCCAATCAATGGGATTTATCTCAAACCATGCTTCTGATGAAGATTGAAGGTTTCATGTATATAAGTAGAGTAGTTTATTTTTTTCAACTCTCCTATTTTCCAAGAAGTGCATGAGCATGGCTATCTCTCTATGAGATAGCTAGTTTTCTTGAAGTTTTCATCTCTTGTTCCAGTTGCAAAGACAAGGGTTTCAGGGTTTTCCTCTCAGAGGTAGGGTTAGGGTTTCATAGTATACATAGGATCCACATATTTTTGACTCTATAGCCCAATGGATTCATGAGGTCACTGGTCTATGCATAGCTAGCTTGCGTCCCCTCTAAGTCACTAGATTTGTTGGTCATTTTTGCCTTCCCACTAGAATCACCACATTAGAATTCAATGTAGTAACGTTCACAAGTTTTAAATATCCAAATATTCAAAAGGGGGGACAAATAATTTATGCTAACCTTATGGTATTTTTTCCCTGCACATTTTAATTTTTCTACAAGCTCGCAAGTCCCCATCTTCAGATCAAAGATATATATAGGTGGTGCTATCTAGCTATGGGAAGTTGCATGTTGCTTTTCCATAGCGACATAGCACCTTTTGGCTATGTGGCCAGTGGGTCCTCCCTTTTCCTTGTTGCTTCTCTGGCACTAAATTTTGGTAGATCCCTGAAGGGTGCTATGGCACTATCAAAAAATTTGTGTTCCTCGCCGTTAGCGACATAGCGCCCAGACGGAAGGTGACACTATGGCAACATCAGAAGGAAGGTGGGTCCCAAGTATGCCCCGTCGAATATCAGTGACAAAATTTGGCATGCATTGGCCAACGTATGACTTTATAGAATGTGGGTCCTGCTTCACTTGGCAGTCCACAAATGAGGACTTGTTAGATAGGTTAGCACATGGCTAATTTCTTATTGGTTTGTATATTGATAGGTTGGATCCATCTTGCTCACCGCCAGATTTCAAAAAATCAACAATGGGTGCTATCTCGCTATGGAAAGCTACAAGGATATTACCCATAGCGACATAGCACCTCGACAATGCGTGGCAAAGATGACATCATGGGCCCGCCCTTCTCCAAAGTAATATTACAGCTCATCCTTGGTGACAGTTGTCAGGTGGGTCATAGTACAATGGTGGTATTTTTCGGGTCCACTCAACCAACTCGGTGTGTAGTCATGCAATTTTCTTGCTCACCATAGATCTAAGGAAAATCAACAGTGGGCGCTATATCGCTATGGAAAGTTGCATGGATATTACCCATAGTGACATAGCACCATTATGCCCTGTGGATTAGTGCGGCCAGGTCACACCAAGATGAAGATGCCAGGTGTGCTAAGTGGTTCGTGGGCCCAGGTTTTCAATTTTTTTTAAGGGAGATAGCGCAGTAATATGGCGAGTCTTCACGATCGTCAGATCATTTTGGATCCACGATGGGTGCTATCTCACTATGGGAAATTTCTCAAAGGATACACATAGCGACATAGCACCTTGACGATGCATGGTAGGGTGGGGCCAGGTATTACTAACTATCGATTGGTACCAGTTAGGATCACGAGGTCTGGCTAAGGTATAAATAGAAGTTAAGGTGTTAATGGTTAGTGGCCGATGGTTAGTATAATTTTGGGGTCAAGATTTTTTAAAGAAGATGGTGTGGTTAGTAATGGTTAACTCAGGAAGACCTTGCGAGGTGGTAGAAAGGAAATAAATTATTGGCCCACCTACCTCGTCCTACTTGCAATTTCAATTTGACTCATTGACTTGCTAATTCACGAGCCAAAATGATGGAAAACTAGGGTTATCTTGCGAATCTGACCAACCCAGAATGAGTGCAGAATGAGAGGGACACTCCACTACCCATTTTTTGATCCATCTACCTAGTTAGAATGGCTTAATGGTGTCATTTCCATCCTCTCAAGGAATCATTTGACATAGAAGATTAGATATCATTGCATCTAGATCTATATCCAAATCAAATTTTCTTCATGATTGTTCTCTGCAGGACTTAATGGTAGGTTGTTGCAAAGTAATTATAGTTGGAGGAAATCCTAGTTATGCTTGAGCTATAAAGGAAAAATTTTATGAATTTTGTGGGCATCAACATTTCTCTATTTTCTCTATTATTGCTCTACAAATTCTCATTGTAAATTCC
This sequence comes from Cupressus sempervirens, assembly GCA_028749045.1. Classification (NCBI taxonomy): domain Eukaryota; kingdom Viridiplantae; phylum Streptophyta; class Pinopsida; order Cupressales; family Cupressaceae; genus Cupressus; species Cupressus sempervirens. Next base: position 30,979,521 of record CM053788.1, read on the forward strand.
CCTGTGCCTCTGAACTACATGATTTTCTGTCTTATCTCTTTCAGCCATTAGTATGAAAGTGCAAGAACTCTTTGCCTCTTACTAGTATTTTGTAGAGCTTTATGATCTGCATTACTGTATCTCCTTGCCCTATGAATGATAATATAAGTGAATCTCTTTTTCCTTGTGTCATTCATCTTGGTCTTCTGATCTGCATGTGATTATTAGATTAAAGCAAGTCTAAATGTGTATATCCTTAGTTTCATTCTGGTTCAATAGTGCATATATGGGCAGAGTTTGGTCCAAACACTCTATTTTGGTGCATCGCCTCCCTAGATTAGAATAGGTAGATTTTATTTCCATACATTCCCTCTCCCTTTTCCTTTCTAATAATAGTTAGGTGCACCCTGATAGTAATAGGAAGTCAGCCTTCTCTAGAGACTCAACCTCACAGTTCAAGATCCATAGCTTGGAGTTTGTTTCCATGTTTCACTAGGTTTTCCTCATACATAGGCTTTGGACAAGGATGAAAACCTTAGTGAAAAAAATAACCATATAGTCCCAAAGTGTATCAAAATGTTAAATTAGAAGTATCATAATGCAATGTGTCCCCTATAACTTGATGATCTAGGTGAGGGCTCACACAAATATGATAAATCATGATGACATGTCACACATATAGCCTTAGTTGAGTAAAGCACTTTCCAAATCACCTCCATATATACCTGACATCAATATTATTAACCACCTTGGGAACTACTACCTCATAAAAAAAAGTTGATTAAACAAATAAAATGGGAAGTAATTCTAAACTTTACAAGATTAAATCCATTATTAGTCCATTTATCAAGCTTGACACTCAACAAAGGCCCATTTAGATTATAACTTTTCATATTCTAATAAAATGAACCCCGATAACTCTACATCTTAACAATCCACCTATCATCTTCGGTATTCCTATTACATTTCATTATATTTTTTATAATCATTTTAAAAAATTAGACTTAAGTCTTTTGCACACTCCATCCAAGTCACCATCTTCTAGTCCTCATAGTTTAATCCCCACATGGCTCAAGACTTTGTTATTCTACAAAAATTTATCGAGAATATCAATAATTTACCCTGGTATTAGTGATAAAAGAAAAAATTATCCTTGTTCTCTTTAACCTACATCCAAAAACACATCAGATATTTTCCATGCAAGACTACCAAATTAGACAAGGAAGAATAATTGTAGTCAAAAGAAATTGAAATATATTTTGTCAAAACAACATTATTTTATTTCTTATATGGTTTATTCCTAATTTAGGTAGGGCATTGATGGGGAACTTCTTCAACTAAGAGCTTCTAGCTCTTCCCAGGATACTCCTACCCCACTATATCATCTTCTCTCCTAACCCTAACTTAGAGGATTCCTCTACAATCCCCTTCCCAGAAGATACTCACCCAACAATTCAAAACTCCAATGTCATTCTCCCAATTCACCCCAAATGCCTTCTTTAGCCTAGAAATGCCAAAAATTATCAATAACACTAAGTACCTCAAAAACAATTTGGAACACTCCTAATGAGGTTGTGAATGCACTCCTCAACACTTTGCACCATTATTTTAAGGTTCTTTCCCCCAAATCACAAGATTGAGTAGTTAGGCCTTGTAGCCCTAAGAGACACTATTAGCCCTCCTAGAATCAAGGAAAGAGCTATAAACCACAAAAGTTCTTAACAAGGAATTTTTTTGCATACTATAATTTTATTCCCTATGACCACATCTTGAAGATTTTTCCAGTCTAGGGTTCAAACAATGTTTACATTGTACAGATTCAGAAAACCCTATTTTCAAGGGTTTTAAAAGCAATGTTATTGTTTTCCTTCTTTCAAGCATCAAAATAAGTATCCATCCTCCTCCTTTGAGTTTATCTTCTCTCATACATTTATCCTACCTTAAAAATTCATTATTTACCTATTCCAATCATATATTCTTCAGAAGAACTTGTTACAAACATCTCCTTGCACCTTGCCAAACTTGCTAGCTTGCCTAGGGCTTGCTTGTAAACACATAAAATGACCTTTCAAAACCTTAAAAGACCATAATTAAAATATTTATAGAGGCTATTTCTTGGTCTCCAGGAGAGATCATGGTGATTAGACCAAGGATAATCAAGCTATAGCCCATTTCATGATTGCTACTCAAAATTGGACAGGGGGATTAACAAAAGTAAATAATTTTGTAAAACTTATTGAATGCTTACTTGTAACCAAAAAAATTGCAATTTTTTTTTTAAAATGGACACAAGACACTAATTAATTAGAAATAGTTCTCTATTCAATCCAAAACTCCAACTAAAAACTCCAAACTATGCTTAGAATGCTCAAAATTGTCTTGTTACTAGGGTTGTTCGTACACCAAAATGTCCAACCCCTAGAACTAAGTTGTGAAAGTATTAAATAAAATTAATGCTTCCTCCTAGTCTTTATTTTGAACCATAACTTCCCCAACTTGTTCATTTTCCAAAATTGCCTAAAAAGTTGTCAAGCAATTTTGCAAAATTGTAATGTTGTCAATACAACCTTTTGATAACTTTTGCAATTTTGCTCAAGACTAGGCTCTCCAAACATGCAAAGAATGCTACCAAACCTCCTAGGATGACCTTGGAATGTTTAAGGGCCATCTTGAAACACTTATTTATCCATCCTATGGAATTTTATCTCTCTTTTTTCCCTAAAGCAATTTTTGCAATTTTCAACTATTAGGACTTAATTGACCAAATTAATATCCTAAATCAAAACTTATCAACTAATACCAACTTAAACACAACTTGGGACTTTATGTTGAAATTATGGTCAAGTTTTTTAATTAATGATTCACACTTATTCAAATGGTTAGAAGTTATCAAGCTTATCTTGTAGTTTATAATATTAACTAAGTAATTTAGGTTCCACTAAGTTCTATAGTTGCTACTAAGATCCAAGATTAGTATTCAATTCACACTAAGAAGAAACTACCAAGTTGATGAATATCAATACAAATTGAGCTTCATAGTATTTACCAAGTTTCATAGTGCAAACCAAGGTCTCCAGTGTTTGTTGAGTTCACTTCATTAGTAATGTGAATCAAGTGTCGATAGAGCCAGGAAGTGTGAACCAAGTGATTCAGTTTATACCAAGCTCATAGTGTTAGTGTTGACTAAGTCTTACAACATCAACCAAGTCATTTAGATTATATGATGAGTTTCATAGTATTCATTCACTCACCAATGTTGACTAAGTTTAGAATACTTAGAACTGATTAGTATGAACCGAGCTTCTACATTTGCTGAGAGCATGACAATGTCAAGTATTGATAATGGTTATTGAGTATTAGAACCTTACCAAGTTTGTCTTCAGAACCCAAGTACCAATATTTGAGCCAACTTTGTGTATTTTGGTGAAACTTGTATTGTAGTTGACATTGATGAATTGTAAATTGGATTGGTATATTTGTAGTGTATTGTATCACATCCAAATGTGAAGATATAGAAGAACATATGATGTGAATATAATAAGAGAAGAAGTAAAAATTAAGAAGGCTACAAGCACTATATGAAGAAGCACAGATTTATCTATCACAAAAAGTTGGTCATTACACTTTAAAAAAATCTCAACTAGAAAATCACACTTGTAGATCAAAGATCAGCCATTAATTCATCCTAATAGGTGTATTAGTTAAATCCTTTCACAAGGTAGACTTAATAGTATTTTGTAAATCTCTTTACTAAATGCATACTTCATCATATGTTTTGTAAATCCTTTAGAAAGGTGGACCTAGTAGTTCTTATTGCTCCTTACAGGGTAGATCATCAGAAGTGATCAATTGTAAGCCTTAATCAACCAACTTTATACTACAGTACAAAAGCTTGTGGGTATAAACCCCACATTAGTTTTACTTTCTATTTGAAAGGTTTCTGGGTCACCATATCTTGTGTCAAAGTGTTATGAACATTCTAATACTTTTAGTTTTTCATGCATGCAATTAGCTCAGAATAGACATAAAGTATTAATTGGTGAAATAAGAATAAGTTTTATTGGTTCCTATCATATATTTCCAACAGTTAGTATCAAAGCTTTGTGGTTCTCAAAGAAATTTTACATCTTGAGCAAAGATCAAAGGTAATGGAGGTATTCAGGCTAGATAAAGCTATTGACAATGAAAAGTTGGATTTGGAATTGGCTATTGGGTAGCTTAAGAAAGAAAAGGAGCAACTCTCTCAATCTTTGAAAAGAAGAAAAAATCTCGCAGTACAAATGAATGACAAACTCTATACTAAAGAAAGAATTGAAGATATCTATCTAGAAATAAATTCAGATGAAGCTAATAAGGAAACCAGAGACCTATTAGAAAAGAGTTGTAATCTTCAAGAAGAAGTTAGAAAATTGAAAAGAGAACAAGAAATTTAGTCAATAAGGTTGTGTGAAGTCATGAATGAAAAGGGAAAGGCCAAAGAAGAGATAGAAGGAAAGGACAATGAAATTCAACATCTATCCCTTCAACAAGAAGAATTCATTGATCATCTTACTAATGCAAATGAAGAAATCATGAATCTAAGATCAAAGAATGAAAGATTGTAAAATGATCTAAACACTAAAAAGAAAACCAATGAGAGGATGATGGAATCTCAAAGAAACATGAATCAATTGAATGAGAAAATTCAATATAGACAAAAAGGAAAACCATGAATAAGATACACAAAAGGAGGTGAATCACCCAAGCAAGGAGCTCAAAAGAATCAAAAGCCTACTTGTAATCACTATGGTAAGTTAGGTCATGAATCAAACAAATGTTGGAGTAATGGTAAAGAAAATTCAATGGAAAGTGTTACAATTGAAATAAGCATGGTCATAGAAGTAATGAATGCAAAGAGAAACCTAAATTTGAAAGAAAATGTCACAAATTAAAGAATCATGGGCACAAATATTATAAGTGCAAAACCAATGTATTGAACCCAACACAACTGATTGTGAAAGCTATATTTGGTTGGGACTATAACACATGTTGTAGATGCCACATATGTGGAGAATTTGGGCACATTGGAGCAAATTGTGTGAAACATCATGTGAGGACAAGACACACCACTAGAAGATGTCTTATTTGTACAAAACTTGAACATCTTGCCAAGAATTATATAAATACTAGAATGATTGAAGATGAAAAGAAAGCTGAAGCTAACAACATCAAAAAGAAGATGAGGCATCAAAAGATTCCAAAATCTTCTAATAATGCAAGTTTGACCCATGAAGCACATGTCACTCAAGAATTGGGTGGCTCAAGCATCTCTACTTGATCTCCCATAGGGATGACTAGAACAAAGACTTTGAAGAAAAAATCTTACATTAGTTCTAGCTAGCTAGAAGGAAAAATCCTTATCAACTTTCAAGATGGAATGGGATCACCATGTGTCTAAGAAAAATCTAGACTCTATCGAGCTATGTCAGGTTGCAAGACCCTGTCAAGCAAAGTTGGGATACATTAAAACATTATGTTGACATCGAGTTATGAATGACTCTACCATGCACTAAGGTTGAACTGAGTGGAAGACCAAATTTCATCAAACAAGTCATTGTACCAATCATTTATGGAGATTGGAAAGTAAAAAAATTTTAAAAGGAAAGAAATTGAATTCATTTATCATTGTGAATTTTTAAGGAGCTATTTGCAAAGAGCGATTTTTGTTCTTCCAAGAAATCTATGTGTTTGTGGTTGAAGATTTTTGCATTTTCATAAAACCTACTAAGGATGGCATCCTCCAGTAGTAAAAATAAGAAAGGATCCGAGATGTTGGTTCAGAGAATCAATTAGAAGGCACCAAACTTCAAGTTGAGTCCAACAATTGTAGAAGTGCTTGATCCAACCAGAACTCAATCATAGATTCCAGTAGAGGAATGATTACTTGTTAATGATATTTTTTCACATTTTCATTGTTTAATAAAAAATATTGGAACCCTAGAGATGGATGAGACTGTAGAAAAGTTATGTGTGAATGGTGTATTGAAACCTAAGCATCAACATTTGGAGACCAAGGGTTTAACTCACATTCCACATATGCCCTAAGACTTTTAGATAAAAAAGATATGTTTTATCCTTAGCCATGTACACAATGGGAAGCTATGGATGGAGTAGCCTATTCAAATAACAAAGAAAATGATTCATTGAATCATAGGGCTCCCAATGTTGAACAAGGGAAAGACTACCAAAACCCTAAGTAGGGTAGAACTAGAAAGCAAAAATCTTGTTGAATGAGATGGAAGAGGCATAAGGATTAGCAATGTGACTAACATGGAGCTGAAATTTTGAATTCATGTAATAGCTCATAAAATCTATAGCTCTAGTTAGTTCAATAACATTTCATGTGATATAGTTAATCTGGCTCTTAAGGTGGTGAAGAACAACATGTCCTTCGACCTTGCTGAGCTAGTGCTAAATCAATTCAACAAGAACATGGAGAGCATCAAGACTTCAAAGAATAACCTATGTAAGTTTGGTTCACTCCTGACTTGTTTATTCTTCTTTGTACAAAACTTATTTCCTTCAAAAGGTTCAGTCATATGGAGAAAATATGTACTATTACTATATTAGATTAATGAATATATAGCAGAGATGACTGAGAACTTGTCAGTATCATGGAAAATTACTTTGATTCATTCAAGGAAATGATGAATAGTAGATTCAAAATTCCTAACAAACTTGTAGAAGATTACAAGGATGATGTTTTCTTCATGGTAGACTATGAAAAAGTGTACATTCAAGAAGTCAACCCTAGAGTGGTGTGGCTTAAGCCTCTAAGCTATGACACCAAGGATATCATTGAGGCACAATTGAATGAACCTATGGATCCCAACACAACATATTTTGGTACTTTTGATGAAGCCAAACCTAGAATAGAACTTGAAATTAAGCTTCCTCAAGTAGTCTACAAAGGAAAGAAGAGGATAGAAAAACTAAGGTGAACAAGTTCTACTCTCCTATTGACAAAAGGAAAAGGGGATGATGTGGAAGAAACAAAATATTAAGAAGAAGAGAAAATTAGAGAGAAGGGTAAGGTTATCATAACCAAACCTACCAAGTTGTCTATAGCAATATTCAAAAGAAGAGAATCCAAATCTAGAAAGAAAATGAAATTAGGTGAAGAAGATGCATAGGATATTATTTTCAAAAAGACCTCCACCTTAATTTCAAGAAAAATTAAAAGAGATTGATGTAGGAGTTGGCATGGCAGAGTTCAAATCTCTTAGACATGAGACAAGAATGAAAATGAGAAGAAGCAAGTTGGAGACATGATAATGTTAAAACTAGCTAAATGGAAATACTCACTTGATCAACTCGTACAACAAATTCCCAATGAGCTCATGGAAAGAATTAAGTCTAGATGGGAAAATGCTAGTAAAACTATAAAAAGGCATATTTGAATAGACTCTAAGGTAGTACTTTCTGAGTCTTAGTGATAAAGAGGTGAAAGAATCCATGAATAAAAATTAGAAAAACCTCACTCTAAAATGAAACACTTGCATGATATTAGTTAATGACATTGAACATGTGGTGAAGACTACTACAACTGCATGGAAGAATATCTACAAACTTCATCAATACAGTGATTTTTTTGTTCATGTTAGTGACATAGATGATGAATATGATATATAAGAAGATGATGTAAATCTAGATTATGAGAAACAAGAACAAGAAGCTACCAAGGAGAATCTCCGTAAGATTTAGAGTATTGAGGAAATCAACCAAGAGAAGATTGCAGCAGTAGTCATGCCTCATTTTCTTACTCTCTAAGAAAAGCTTTAATGCCATCAATCTTAGAGAAAGCTTCTATTGAGTTGGTTGTGTTAACCACTACAACATCATGCACCTAACCAGTCTCTACACCTATTCACCTAATTACTATATTGACTAAAGTGATCAACACTTCATCTATCGAGCAGTTGGTGCTTACTCCATTATCAAATTTGACTTTATAGCAACTAGGTATTTCTACTATTAGTGAAAAATCTAAATTTTTTTTTGGCCCTTCTATTTCTATTATATTTAAAATTCTTGGTATGCTAATAATAAGTACAAATACAACTAAAGGTAAGCCTCAACTAAGTACTAAAGTTTCCATAAAAGACAAAAGCAAAGAAGAAAACATTAATCTTGATGAGGATATAGTTATCCCGAATTGGGATATCTCTAATCTAAACCTTGATCAAATGACATCATAGGTGAATCATTCTGGAAGAAAGCTAAGCAACAGAATCTTAGAGAACATAAAAGTAGAGAAAATCAAGTGCTTGAAGATGTGAAGGACATACTTGTAGATACACTAAGTATTGAGGTTAATAGTACATAATCTATTTTAGTTCAGTTAGTAGAATTTATTCAAAAATTCAATGAATATCTCAATGGGCAAGAAAATTTGTTATAGAGGGAAGAGAGGAAATTTGAGAACAAAGTATTGAAGCAAGTTGCATAGAAAATTGCAATAAATCAAGTAGAATTGTCTACTATTCTTAGCTCATTAAAAACCTTTGCAAATAATGTTACTTCATTATTCAAAAATTTATGTGATACATCTATATTTAGTTAGGAAATGAAAGATAAACTATCTAAGATGGATGAAGACTCGAAGGAAAGTGTACATCAGTTGTCAATTGACTCGAGCTATAGTTTTGCTCACTACTAAAATATTGAATTTCTAAATAATATGCAAGCAGAATTATTAAGGGAAGAAACCAAGATTAGGGCCACACTTCTATAAATCCAAGGCATGATTTTCTAAAACATGGATGGATTTTAGAAACACATTGCACATGCCAAAACTCTCATCCATGATAATATCTTCTCCATAGCTGATCAGATGATGGAGTTACCGATAGAAGTATAGATTCCATTACATGGAAGCAAGGTGTTATAGGAAAATTGGGAAATGCCAATGGCATTTATTTTAAAAGTAAATTTTCACTTCTTGTCACATTTTGGCATTACCATGTAGCATACACCTTTGGCATTTATGTCAAAAAGGGGGAGAAGAAGAAGAGATAAGATAAATGGGGGAGAATAAGAAGAATAAGAGATAAGATAAAAAGGGGAGAAGATTTGATATAAAGATATGAGATATATAGTAAGTAATGTATAATATGTATGGAGGAGCAACATAATATTCATGTAGAGTTAATCATAAAACATCTCTTACAAAAGCAATTTTGAAAATTCTCAAAAATAGAGTATGTTACCGAGTTGAAGACATGGGATCAAGACTAAAGATTGTTTTGAACTTGAAATTTTGAGAATCTAATTTTTTGATTAATAATTGTTTTTGCCACTAATTTTAAAGGAGGAGATTGTTGACATTATAGTCAAGATTGTTTATTAGTGACTCAAACTTAGTCAAATGCTTAGTAGCTACTGAGCTTATCTTGCAGCTTACAATGTTAGTAATTTAGGTTTTACTAATTTTGAGAATTAGTATTTAGTTCATACTGAGAAGTATCTACTAAGTTGATGAATATCAGTGCAAACTAAGCTTCATGGTATTTACTGAGTTGCATAGTGAAAACCATGGTCTCTAGTGTTTGTTGAGTTTGCAACATTAGTAACGTGAATCAAGTTTTGTGTTGGTGTTTTGAAAAATCTTGATTTCAAATTACCCTGATGAGAACAAGATACATCTACGGGCAACTACTTCCCATCTTCAACATACCCTTTCAGACACCAAACCAACTCTAAGGCTAGACCTTTCTTCTACTTTAGGCTCTACAAATCCTAAGGAGGTGTACCTCAAATTCATTTGTATGGTACCAGTGCTTAAACATAAAATTTAATCTAAAAAAGTAGATAAAACCCTTAATCTTCCAACACTTATGCATAGTTCTTAGACATGTAATAGCTAATAACATGGTGAAAGAAAGTGCTAAGCTAAGTGAGGGCATCCTATTTTAGCTCTTCAACATTAATGGAAAAGACATTTGATTAATGATGTTGATTTCAAAAAATCTCCGAATATGTAGTAGTAAGACCGAGTTGATCCTATAGCTGATCAGTGCCTTATCTATTGGGAAATTTCACAAATTAAATACATACATCTATAATATTAGTGACATGTTTCACATACCTAGCTATTAGATCTATCTTATCACCTTGTGAATCAGACATCAGTTTTCATCAAGACCTCATTCTCATGAAGTATCCTTCTCAGAATAACCAGAAACCCTATCAAATTCAACAAGCTTTTACTTGGCCCTTTATTCTAACAAAAAAATATATTAGACACACAACCTTAAGGTGTTACAAATGGGTCTTACTTCTTTGTCCCTAAACCACATAAGACTGTAGATTATAGAGATAGGTGATGACAATTAGAATGAAACTAAATAGATTTCTTCTCATTTGTATTCATTTCTTTAAAATTGCACATTCAGATGCATATAAAAAAACTTACAAAACAACTAAATAGATTAGAACTAGCTATATTATATTTACTACTACTATTCATACAAAATAAATATGCTGAAGAAAGATTGTGAAATCATAGCTCTAGAACCAACAATGTGGTCTTACACTGAAAACTACCAACATAGTATCACAATAGTGAGAAATTTCTCGAAAACTAGAGCCATTTCAATAAATAAAAAATAGAGAAATATAGGAGAAGAATGAAATCATGGATCTAATCTAGAAGTGACAATTGTCCACTTGAATCATCATTCTTTGCAGATGTAAAACATCTCTCATCTTTCTTCTCCTAAGATCTAATTTGGTTTTCATCATTTTTTTGTAACAAACCTGAAATATCTCTTCCTCAATGATGAAAACCCTTCTGTTACTAAAATATCTGAAATGCATCATGAAATGCTGATAATATTTTGATTCAACCAACTTGAAGACTAACAAAATTTTCCCATAATTGCATTTTTATTGCCTTTTACACACATTTAGTTCATCATCCTGCTAGAAATCAAAACTTAGATTTGATATTTGAATGTGTTTGCAAAGTGGGAATCTTGGAAAAAGCCTCGTATAACCTAAAAAAATGGCTTCCTATGCACAAACAAACTCCATGACTACAAAATTCATTCTCTCCCAATTCTGGCGATATATAATATCGCTATATTTGGTTATTAAAAACACTTGGAATCTTAGTTTGAAAAACATGGCTCTGTTATGGCCTCATAGGTCTACACTTTATTTTTCAACATTTAAAAAGTTCTAAAGTCAAAAATTTATATTATATCCTTTTTGAATTAAAAAAACTCTGTATGTAATCTTTGAGAAAAATGTTTTAAAAATACTTTTAAATCATTTTGATTTTTTCTATCACCCATGAATTTGAGTCAACACTAATTTTGACTTTATTGCCATGTGGTAGCAGGCCATTGGTCTACACCTGCCATGTCATCATCCACCTAGATGCCATGTGGAACCCTCTAACAAACTGACACATGTCAACTTCCCATTGGCTCTTTGTACCACCCTATTATCATTGCATCGCCTAGTGACAGGATTGTCACATCACCTCTAACTAGGGCCTGCTTTGCCACATAGTGTGTAGGTTCTTTACCAATTTGATTAAAGTTTCTTCACTTTCACATTGTAGGTAAGCATTATCCATTGATATTCTCAAGATCAATGGTGTTATAAATCTTTCCTTTTTTTATCTAGTTAGCAAAGTTAACCAATAAGTGCATTGTTTCTTTCTTTCATGTTTTGACAGTTTCCAACTATGCATTCTGCATTATGACCTTTAAAAACTATGTGCCCATGACTTCATCACATGCTACATGTCAAGTAGGCACTTTCTTGCTTTAGCTAAACTTTGTGCTTGTTCACAATGTGGGTAAGTGCTATTTGTTGATCTTCTCAAGATCAATAGTGTACATATCTTATGTCCTTTGCACTATACCAACATCCTTTATGACATCATTGAAAGCCATGTATTGCCAAGGCACTTTACCACTTTGGTTAAACTCCACACATCTTCATGAAGTGGTAACATGCCCACCATTGATATGTAGATGTAACACCCAAAAGTGACCCCACTTCTTAGTTTGACCAATGAGATGACCTAAAAATTTGAATGTGCTCTAATAATCATTAATAGCTCTAAAAAATTCTGACAACTCTAGTCTCTTTGCAGCATAGTAAATGAGTTATCATCATGAACTACCACATGGCACAAAGACACATGCCCGTATTACATAAAATTTGTGCAAATTCATCTTATAGGCATGTGCACACTGTTGATCTTCCAAAGATCAATGGTCAGCAATAACAAACCACCATAGTTAAAACATTTTGGCAAATACTTAGGAAATAAACATGGCTAGGGCATTTCTTAAAGTTAAAGCTTTTTGTTTCATGAAAATTAATTTAAAAAGAATAAAATATAGGAAAAAATGGAAATTTAGGATTAAAAAAATTCTTGTGTACTGCATAAAATATTACATTCCATGAATTTTAGAACTAGGACATAAAAACAAGGTTTGTAAAATTTGAAAGATTTCATCTAGGGTTTTAAAAAATTTCATAAATTTTAAACACAAAGCTAGGGTCCTTCATAGTAGGGTGTAACAAAATATAAGGAGTGAAAAACTAGGTGAACATGTCAACTGAGCCAAGAAGTGTCAACCAAGTGATTTAGTTTATACCTAGCTCACAGTGTTAGTGTTGATTGGACTTAATAGTCTTTTGAAAATCTCTTTACTAAGTGCATACTTCATTGTATGTTTTGTAAATCCTTTAGCAAGGTAGACCTAGTAGTCCTTATTGCTTCTAATAGGGCAGATCATCAGAAGTGATCAATTGTAAGCCTTAATTGACTAGCTTTAGACTATAGTACTAAAGATTGTGGGTATCATCCCCACCCCAATTTTACTTTTTATTTGGAAGTTTTATGGGTCACCATATTTTATGTTAAAGTGTTATTAATGTTTTAATGCTTTTAGTTTTTTAGGCATGCAATTAGATCATAATATACATGAAGGATTAATTGGTGAAATATGAATAAGTTTTATTGGTTCCTAATTCACCCCTCCCCTCTTAGTAACCTAGCCTATCCTATATTTCCAACACTTTATTTGTAGTCCTTGTTAACCCTATGATTTGCTAGACCATCCACAAACCAAAAACTAAACTTAGGGTTTGATCTTACCCTGGGTGCTCCTATACCATTCTCCCCCTACATTAAGAGGTTAAGGTACTACTGGATATAAGAACTCAGTGCTGATGCCAAGCTTCTTGAAGTCACCCTCAACAATCTAAGTTTCCTTAACCTAGAGTCCACCACCTTATTTCTTGTGCTCTTCTTCACTTTAGAATCCAATATCTTTTCAACCTATGGTTGCTTCTTTTCAAGTATTTTCATGTCTGTTGTATCCTTGTTTAACTCTTCCTAACACTCTATGCCATCCATCTTAGGACCTCTATAAGGTACAAGATCTTTCACATTGAGGATTGGAGAAATAGACATATCCTTGGGTAGATCTATCTTATAGGCATTGTGTCCATATTTCTCAAGGATCTTGTGTGGCCTAATCCTTCTCATCTACAATTTTCTAGGGATACCCTTTTGTAACCTGGCCTTGTTCAAATACACCATCACCAAGTCTCCCACTTGAAATTTTAGCTCTCTCCTCCCTCCATTTTTCTTCTCCTTCAACTTTTGATTGGCTTCCATCAAGTTTTGCTTCACCTGGTCATGAACCTGCTTCACTGATTGCATAAAGTCATCAGCTTATCCACTGATCTTGTCATGTGAAGGTAGGTCTCTCAACTCTATTATACCTCTTAGGTGAGTACAATACACCACTTGGAAAAGACTTAGCCCTATTTTCATATTCTTGCTATCATTGTATGCAAACTCAGCTTGGGAAATAACTTGCTCCCAACTTTGTCTATACTCCTTGGTGAGGCACCTTAATAGGTTTCCCAATACCCTATTATCACCTCTATCTAACCATTAGTTTGAGGATGGTAGAAAAAGCTATGTTCTAGGTTTTTTCCAAGCCTCTTCCATAGGGTCTTCCAAAAATACCCCATAAACTTAACACCCTTGTAAACTACTATGCTACTTGTAGAGTGATGTATCCTAACCACATCCTTCAAAAATAGGTTGGCCACATTACTTGCATCATGTGTTGTCTTGAATGGTATAAAGTGGCTCAACTTACTGAGCTTGTCTACTACCAAAAATACACTATACATCCCTATCTTGGTCTCTGGTAATCCCACTATAAAGTGTAGTTGGTTAGCTAAATACTTTAGTAATAAGGGATTGGACATCCTTCTACATTGACTCAATGACTAGATAGAATAATGTATTTCCTAAGAATAACATGCTCACTTCATTTTATTTGTCAACTTGGGAGCATAAGCTTGAGAGGATGGCTACAAAGTATGCGCTCTAATTCCTATTTAAGTCATTACAATATACAATAGGAATGAAATGCTGAAGGAAACTAAGCTAGGAACTGAAACAATTTCCTACTCCTACGAGCACTCCAACAATTAGGATCATTTATGGATTATAAAGTCTACAAAAAATAATAATATTATATGATGTAGGAGCATCTTGGGTGTAAGTGAAGTCTTACATTACCCAAAGATATTTTATTTTTAGCCTTTTCTATTTTAATAAGCACTAGTAGACAAGGTGGTTACCATTAATGGAATGTTTCTATTTTTAGTAAGTTTTTCATATAAGTTTAAACTGTTCTCATTTTCTATAGGAAGGTTCATTTTATAGTTTTAAGCCTAACATAAAAATCTCATTGCTTAAGCATTAGTATCAAAGAAGTTATTGAATATTTTTGGTGGAAAAGTTTGCAAAAAAATCTTCCAGCTCATTGTTGGAAGCCTTAGAGTGCCCAGATGAGGTCCAAGATCTTGACAAAAGGGTGCTAGCATAGTTTCAAGCTTATAGATTAGGAGCTAGCATTTCTAAAAAGTGCTTATAATAGCCAATTAGAGCAATAGTTCATGAGTTATGGCCTTCGAAAGTTGACCTACTAAAATTTCTAAAATAATTTGTCAAATATGTATTTGGCTGACTCTATGTGTATTGTTAGGGGGTCTTTTGGCCCTAGATATTAAGTTTAAGCATCTAGAACCTTCCTAGGAAGCATATAACTACCTATTTAAGAAAGGCTCAAAGATTTTCTAGGAAAGCTCTGGGTGATAGTTCACAACACTGTCTTATAGATTACTATAATGAAGGCACCCATTTGGGTTAGCATGTTGTAATTGATAATTCTTTAATTCCGCATTTGAGACAATAATAAGAAGTTCATATTTTGTTCTTGCATTTTTTTTTGTTTCTTTATTTTTGTTATGAGTTTACACTATTTAGGGGAGTCCCCTGCATTAAGTGGTTTTAGAGCCAGGTTCTTGATCATGTTGATAGATCGCTGACTGTGAGGTAGTTCACACCAAGATTTTGGTTTGGGCCGAACGTGTAGGCAGATCACTAATTGTGAGGTACTTTGCACTAGGGTTTTAGTAGAAGGAAAAAAATGCCTCCATGAAGAGAGCATAGTGAAAGAGCTGCAGGTGTTACACCTAAGGGTTTTTGAGCCCTCTAAAGACAAATGTAAGAATTAGAAGAAAAAATGTGTAGAGGAATGAATCTTCCCATAAGAGATGAAAGTGAGACTGAGGATGAAGTAGAAGAGAATGCTAAAGAAAGGAAATCCTAAACCTAGAGGAAGAAAGGATTTTTAGGGCCATCTCCAAGATTGGAAAAAAACCTAAGTTTGAGGTTCCCACATTTTTCAAGAAATCTTAACCTAGAAGAGCTGATTGATTGGATCAATGAACTAGAGGAGTACTTTGAGTATGAAGATATTGAGGATCTAGATATTGTCAAGTTTGCAAAGGAAAAAATGATGGGACATGCAAAGATCTGGTAGCAAGAGGTTTAGTTGGAATGAAATAGAAAGTGAAAGGAAAAAATCACCAGATGGGATCGGATGATAGCTAAAATGAAGTGACAATTCATTCCTATGGATTATGAGCTTGATTTGTTATAGAAGATGCAAGGAATGAAGCAAGTAGGAAAATTTGTTCAAGAGTACACCAAAGAGTTCTACAAAGTTCTCATTGGAACTGGTCATGCAGAAGCTAATAAGGAGAAAGTTGCCCATTATCTTAATGGGTTAAGGCCCAACATTTAGCACAAGCTAAGTCTAGTTTAGATGAATAGTATTGAGGAGGCATACCAATTTTCCCTAAGAGTTGAGGAGCAACTGAGTAGGAAGTTTGACAATAAGAATAGTGGAAGAGGTTGTGGTGCAAGATCTAGTCGATGATCTTATGGAGGCTGCAAGGATGAGGTTTGAAGTAGCAAATAGAACCAAAGGGGAAACAATTCCAATTATTTGCATGATTAGAACAATAGAGATCAAAGAGGAAGTGGTAGAGGACAAGGATCTAGACGAGGAGACTTCTGTGGGAAATATTTTCACTATGGGGACGAAGGGCATAGAGCATTTTAATATACCTAATGCCAAGGAAGGATAGATCTAAGAATAGAAGGTGAAGTGAGAGTTGCATGTGTTGATGAAGATGCCAAATCCTTACATTTTGAAGATGTTGAAAGGGAAGTCCTAGTTAATAGAAGAGTCCTATTGAGTGGTGAAAATGAACCTGATCAAAGAAGGATTTTATTTCAAACAAGGTGCAAAGGTGAAGATAAGTGTTGTGATGTGATCATTTATGGTGGAAGTACTAACAATCTAGTGTCAGAAATGATGGTCACCAAGTTGAAGCTAAAGAGATAAAGACACCCACATCCATACCATATTTATTGGGTGTAAGATGACCACAAGGTTATGGTCAATGAATAGTGCTTAGTGAAGTTCAAGATTGGGAGCTACCAAGATGAGATATTATGTGATATCATACCTTTGGGCATATGTCATATGTTGTTGGGTAGGGCATGGCAGTTTGAAAAACATGTTGTATATGATGGGTGAGCAAAGACCTACACTCTAACTAAGGATAAAGAAGAAAAGGTATGCAGTGCTAACAAAATTTTTTTGTTGATGGAAAAGAGTTTCTTAAAGGTATGAAACATGAGCATAAGTGTTTTACTATAATTCCTAAAGATAGTAAAGAAGAAGTAGAGGAGGTACTTGTAGAAGTTGTAGATATGTTGGAAGAGTTTTTAGATATTGTATCAGATAATGTACCTGATGGATTGCCCCAAATGAGGAAGATCAGACACTAGATAGATTTGGTTCTAGGAGCTAGTTTTCCAAACAAGGTAACACACATAATGACACTAGTAGGAAGTGAAGAGTTGAACCGGCAAGTTCATGAGTTGTTGCAGAAGGGGTTGATTTGAGAGAGTCTAAGTCCATATGCTATACTAGTAGTGTTAACACCAAAGAAAAATGGAGAATGGAGGATGTGCATAGATTCTCATGCTATCAACAAGATCACCATAAAATATAGATTTCCTTTTCCAAGGATGGATGATATTATGAACTTTTTGAGTGGAGCTCAGTATTTCAAAAAGATAGATCTGAAGAGTGGGTACCATAAGATTCATATTAGAGAAGGTGATGAGTGGAAGACTACTTTCAAGATAAGGGAAGGACTGTATTAGTGGTTAGTAATGCCTTTTGGGCTAACCAATGCACTGAGCACTTTCATGAGGCTAATGGATGAGGTACTATAGGAGTTTCAAGGTAAGTTTGTCATTGTTTACCTAGATGATATATTGATCTTTAGTAATACATTGGAGGGGAATTTGATTCATATTTGTAAGGTGTTTGAAAAGTTGTTGATAAACTTGAAGAAGTGCAGATTTGTAAAGAAGAAGCTGGTGTACCTAAGATTTGTAGTCTTAGAAGAAGGTCTAAAAATAGACCTATAGAAAGTGAAGGCTATCCTTGAATGGCCTACTCCAAGCAGTGTGATAGAGGTAAGATCTTTTCCTTGAGTTGCTACATTTCACAAAAAGTTCATAAGAAGTTTCAGCAATATTTGTGGACCCTTGACTAAAACAATGGGAGTAGATAGGAAAGAGTTTAAGTGAACTGTAGGAGCAAATAAGAGTTTCAATCTATTGAAATAGAAAGTTACTGAGAAACTTGTTTTAGCACTTCCTAATTTTAACAAGGTGTTTCAAGTAGGCTGTGATGCTAATGGTACTGCAATAGGAGCTATTTTAAGACAAGAAGGTAGACCTATTGCTTATTTCAATGAGAAGTTAAATGATGCAAAAAAAAAAAAAAAAAAACTGTTTATGATTAGGAATTTTATGGCATAGTTCAAGTAATGAAGAAATGAAGACACTATCTTCTTCCCAAGGATTTTTTTTTGTATACTAATCATCAAGCTTTGAAATATTTGAATAGTCAAGGAAAATTGAACCAAAGGCATTTAAAGTGGGTTTAACTTTTACAGAGTTATATATTTGTTTTCAAACGTAGAATTGGGAAGTCTAACAAAGTTGTAGATGCTCTTAGTAGAAGAAAAAATTTTCTAGTAGAAATGCAGATAGAGGTGGTTGGGTTCAAGGAACTTAGTATATTGTATCTAGATGATCCTACTTTTGGTGAAGTGTCAAGGGCTTGTAAAGAACCTATTATACTTGACATGACAAAGTGGTTGGATTTTATGATCCTAGATAATATGTTGTTCAAAGGAAGCCAGTTGTGTATTCCAAGAAGATCAATGAGAGAGAATCTCATCAAGGAGAACCATAGTGGAGGGTTTGCTAGACATTTTGGCAGCTCGATAAAACTATAGCTTTGGTTGCTAAAAATTATTACTAGCCATAGTTATAGGAAGATGTGATGAAGTTTATACAAAGTTTCTAAGTATGTTAGATGGTGAAAGGAGTGAAGGAAAATATGGGGTTGTATCAGCATTACCTATACCAGAGAATCCATGGGAGGATGTTAGCATAGATTTTGTTCTTGGATTATCGAGGACATGACATGGAAATGATTCTATTTTTGTAGTGGTTGACAAGTTTTCAAAGATGGCACATTTTATTCCTTGCAAGAAGACTAGTGATGTTATTCATGTAGCAGAGTTATTTTTTAGAGAAGTGGTGAGATTGCATGGTCTACCTAAGAGTATAGTTTCAAATAGAGATACCAAATTTTTCTGGTATTTCTATCATACATTGTGGAAGAAGTTGAAGACAAATTTGAAATTTAGTTCATCAAATCATCCACAAACTGATGGGTAGACAAAAGCTATGAATTACAGTTTGGGAAACTTGCTGAGATGTTTGGTTGGAGATAAACCAAAAAGATAGGATATGATTTTACCATAGGTAGAATTTGCATATAATAAATCTGTCAATAGGAGTACTAGTTAATCACCATTCCAAATTCTATATGAGAGTAGTCCCAAAAATGTTTTTGAATTCAGGAAGTTGGACAAGGGAGAGATAAGTAGTGCCAAAGCAAAAGATTTTGCTAAAAATTTGAAGAACATCCATGAGGAGGTGAGGAAGCACATCATAAAGATAAATACACAATATAAGGCTAAGCCAAAAGTGAAAAGGAGATCTAAGGAGTTTTAGAGTGGAGATGAAGTCATGGTTCATTTTAGAAAGGAGCATTTTCTAGTAGGTACATATAATAAGCTAAATATGAAGAAGTTTGGACCATGCAAGATACTGAAGAGGCATGATTCTAGAAATGTATATGAAGTGGAGTTGTGTGCTGAATTGAATATTTCACTAGTATTTAATATTTTGTATTTAACAAAGTATCATGAAGAAGGTAGTGGAGATGAAGTTGCAGAAGCATAGTGGAGAATTCCAATAGCTAACTTGGCTACCAAGGAGATTGAGGAGATAGTAGACAGTTGTATTGGAAAAAGTACCAGAAAAAGAACTTATGAGGAATATCTGATCAAATGGAAAGGGAGACTGGTTGAGGATTCATCATGGCTAGCAAAGGAGGAGGTCAACCATCTTGGTTTTCCTCTAAAAACCTAAGACATAACAGAGTCACTTCTCAAATTACCCCATATGTCTAATGCAAGAGCATCCTGGGTGTAAGGAAAATCTTGTATCACCTAAAGATATTTTATTTTCAGCCTTTTATATTTCAATAAGGACTAGTAGACAGGGTGGTTACCATTTATGTGAGCTTACTATTTTTAGTAAGTTTGTCATATGAGCTTAAAATGTCCTCATTTTCTATAGGAAGGGTCATTTTAGTGTTGTAAGCCTACCATAAAAATCTCATTTCTCAAGCATTAATATTAGAGAAGTTATTGCAGATTTTCATTGGAAAAATTTGTAGAAAAATCTTTTCGCTCACCATTGGAGACCTTAAAGTGCCTAGATGAGGTCCAAAAGCTCAATGGAATGGTGTTAGTGTAGTTCTGAGCCTATAGATCAGGAGGTGGCATTTTTGAAAAGTGGTTATAATAGTGAATCAAAGCAATGGTTTGTGAGTTATGGCCTTCGAAAGTTGGGCTACCAAAATTTCTAAAATAATTTCTCAAAGATGTATTTGGCGAACTCTATGTGTATTGTTAGGGTCTATCGGCCCTAGGTGTTAAGTTTAAGCATTTAGAGCCTTCCCAGGTAGCATAAAACTACCCACTTAAGAAAGGCTTGAAGATTGTCTAGGATAGCTCTGGTTGATAGTTTGTAGCACTATCTTGTAGATTACTATAATGAAGGTGCCCATTTCGGTTAGCCTACTATAATTGAGAATTTTGTAATTCTTCATTTGCAGCAATAATAAGAAGTTCATATTTTGTTCTCACATTTTTTGTTGTTTCTTTGTTTCTGTTATGAGTTTATGGTATTTAAGGGAGTCCCCTACAACATTAATTGCATCTCAACTCTCCTAGAAATATAGTAGGTTGAGGAAGTTATCTTTGTGTCCTGCCATAATAGAATTTGCACCATGATCTGCTTAGGCAGTAGTTCATCAATCATCAGGTTGGCTTTGACTCAATTCTAAAATGTTGTCCTTAATATACATATCAATAAACACCTACAAAGCATTAAACACAACTTCCACATACATGCATTCATTTCATCATTAATATTAGAAATGGTATAATATTCAAATTATCACTCTTGTAAATCCTATGACTATAGGAAGGAACCTACCAAAACATACCATGGATGAGGAAATATTTATTAGCATGTAATATCCTTCATTAAACCCTAAAAATTCATAAATTCAAGCAAACACAACATAATTGATCAATCTATACTTCAATCTCCATGTATTAACATATAGATAGTATATTCATAAAACATGAGTTATTTTTCTTAAACCATAGAGTCTTAAACTATGTCTTGCAAGATAACTACTGAAAACAAAATAAAAAATAATTAAAATAATGGCCTTTTAGAGGCTCATCATCCCACCCAACTAAACTATTGCTGGCCCCTAGCAATCATGAAGTTCAAGATCCTAGTTTGCACTTTACAATCACTCAATGTCCTTTCTCCTAACTCATTCTTCACATAGTCAAAGTAACCATAATTTTCCTCAAGCCTCTTCTAGCGCTAAAATTTAGTAGTCATGTCATGATCTTCTACATTTTCATTTACTACTAGTAGTGGCTGTAGGAGTATTGGAGGTTGGTATCTTAATGGTAACCAACATTTGTAATTATTTCTCCACAAGCCAATATACCAAGGAATCCTTATTGTAGCAAGAGTTAGATTTTGTGGAGAGTGGGGTACTCTAATTTTAAAATCATATGGCATTCTCACCCATCACTGTCTTGAGGTAATAATGGTTGTTCCAACACTTTGAGATAAATGTTGTTCCCAATCTATAAAAGCCCTTTCTCTGATTGCACCCACCTTACCAAGTCTTGTGGGATTGACCAAAATAGAAATCCAATCTAGATATGTTCATCTAGAATATTAGACTTCTGACCTCATGAACAAGGGTGCTATCATCTCACTTTCCCTATAAGGTGCAGCTTCATGTTCTCTACTTATTTCATTTTATCCATGACATTGCTACCTTTAAATGCGCATCCCCTATATACAGGATTGGGTTCCATTCAATATCATTAGACATAGCCAAATTGTTAAGATATAATTCACATGGTAAATTTTTCAAGACCATATGAATAGATCAAAATGCATCATAAATGTGGGGTAGAGATAGATGGGTTAATTCCTTTACAATTCTTGTTAACTTATAATTGGAAAATTATTCTTTAAGAAATAAAGCATATACTAGCAATGGAGACTTACATTCCATTAACTCAGGAATCAATCCTATGATGATGGGGACACAACCCAAGAACAGAATGGACACAACAGAAAAGGGAAATTGTATTAACTGAAAAATAAGCTAGTACATTCAGTACAGAGAAAATAAACTTCAAAACATGCCCTAAGGGCTTATAATAGCATAAATGTAGAGATAATTTCTCCTTTCAGTACCTCCTCTAAAACTCCACTGCGAACTGCCTTTTACAATGCCAAGAATCTCCTTAAATAGACCCCAGAGGGTTAAGGACTAGGAAAAAATTCTAGAAGGTGCTAGTAGGCATCCACCAACCAAATAGAAGGTTCCAGAAGCTGCGTTAGAAGTCGGTGCAAATCTAGAAGAATCCAGAAACGGTAATCAAACTTTCGAGAGGCATAACTTTTGAACCGTCGCTCCGATTGGCGAACCGTTTACATTTCCGGAAAGCTCTCGAAGCACTCTATAGCCCTATGGACAAAATTTTCTTGTACCCCATTTTTTGGCCCTTTTTGAGGTCATTTAATGCCCCTAACCTAACTTTGAAGCATTCTTAGGAGGTCTCCAAAACCTGAAAAGCTACAATAACTTTCAAACTGTGGGGCCTTTTGACCTAATTCTTTTTCTGGAATGCTCTAAATCACAATTCCATTCATTTGGCCAATTCACACCTTCTAGTTTACCAAAATGATGGCCCAATTACATGCTCCTATTTTTTTGGGATTTTTCTAACACATTGATAGTAGAACTGTGAGAGTTGGAACCTTTATTTGACCCAAATGGGTGTCAAAAAATGAAAACACATGAAACAGAAACTAAGTCTAAGTAAATTTTTTTTGGTTGACACAAGATTGCCCTTATACCTCTAGATGCTCCTACATCAGACACCTAGGGTAGATTGAAAAGTGACCCTATCACTTTCTGAATGGTTGAGGAAATCCCAAATGGGAAACCTTAGCTGCTGAAATCCAAGTTGAGTCCTTGATCAGTCGTCCTTTCTATTTGACCAAATACTCTTCATATTGTCTGTTTCTGGTACTCCTACCCACACGATGATCTAGAATGTATTCTATCTCCTCCTTCTTAGAAGTAGGAATTGGACATGGCTCTAACACCAACTCCTCATCTACACCATCATCATGATACTCTGTTAAATCTGCAATGTTGAAAATGGGAGAAATGTGAATACCATCTGGCAGCTCCACCTCATATGCATTTCTTGAGTCATGTTTCTTCAAAACTTTGTAGGGGCCAAATTTATTCATTTTTAGCTTGTTGTAAGTACCGGCTAGAAATATTTCTTTTCATAAGTGCACCATGACTAGATCTCCTACTTGGAATTCGTTATGTCTTCTCCTTTGATCAGCCCTAGCTTTATTCTCTTGATTCATCTTGGTAATGTTTGCCTGAACCTCCTCATGTAGACACTTAATATCTTCAAAAAATTCTTCTGCTTCAGCACTTGTCCTCTCCCCTTGCTCTATCTTCCTCAATTCTGGTGCAGTCCTTGGGCTATTCCCATATACAATTTTGAATGGTGATTTTCTAGTACTCCTATTTATAGAGTTATTGTAAGCAAACTCCGCTTGTGGTAGAATCAAATCCCATACCTTGGGCTTATCCCAAACTAAACATTTGAACAAATTGCCTAGACTTTTGTTTACCACTTTTGTTTGGCCGTCAGTTTGTGGGTGATGTGTGGAACTGAATTTCAAGTCTATTCTCAACTTTTTCCACAATGTCCTCCATAAATACCCCAAAATTTAGTATCTCTGTCAGAAACTATACTCCTTGGAAGACCATGTAGTCTTACCACCTCTTTGAAAAAAAAGTCTGCAATATGGACAACATCATGAGTTTTGTGGCATGGAATGAAATGTGCCATTTTGGAGAACCTATCGACCACCACGAATACTGAGTCATTACCCCTTTGTGTCCTTGGCAATCCAAGAACAAAATCCATACTTATGTTCTCCCATGGCCTTGATGGAACAAGCAATGGCTGATATAGGCCAGTATTCTGACTAAACCCCTTGGCAACTTGACAAACCTGGCAACTCTGTACAAACTTCTCCACATCCTGTGAAATTTGAGGCCAAAAATAATGTTCTCTAAGAATGGCAATGGTCTTATCTCAACCAAAATGTCCTGCCATCCCTCCACTATGTTTCTCCTTAATCATATTTTCCCTCATGGAACTCCTTGGAATGCACAATTGACTACCTTTGAACAACATACCATCCTGAATCAAATAGTCTAACCACTTGGTTCTATCAACAACAATAGGTTCTTTACAAGCTTTCCATGCTTCAACAAAATCAGGATCCTCAGAGTACAAATTCTTGAGTTCATCAAACCCAACTACTTCGACTTGCATTACTATAAGAAACAACTGTCTCCTACTTAATGCATCTGCAACCTTGTTAGATTTTCCACTTCTATGCTTCAACACAAA
Organism: Cupressus sempervirens; assembly: GCA_028749045.1. Classification (NCBI taxonomy): domain Eukaryota; kingdom Viridiplantae; phylum Streptophyta; class Pinopsida; order Cupressales; family Cupressaceae; genus Cupressus; species Cupressus sempervirens. The sequence goes on from CM053788.1 coordinate 31,004,166, forward strand.
TGTATAGCTCTGCAAGAACTCTACCGACTTCATATGCCTCTGATTCAATTTACCTTGGCTATTTAGGTACTATAATGCTTGATGATTAGTATACAAAAAAAATTCCTTTGGCAATAAATAATGCCTCCATTTCTTTAAGGCCTGAACTATTGCATAGAACTCTTGATCATAAACAGAATACTTCTTCTTTGCATCATTCAATTTTTCACTAAAATATGCAATAGGCTTACCTTCTTGGCTTAATATAGCCCCAATAGTGCTGCCACTAGCATCACAATTGACCTGGAAAACCTTTCTAAAATCTGGGACTGCCAAAACAGGTTGTTCTGTCACCTTCTTCTTCAGCAATTCAAAACTTCTCGCAGCTGTTGCAGTCCATTTGAACTATTTTCTATCCCCTCTTATTGTATCAGTTAGGGGTGCACATATGCCACTGAAATTCTTAATAAACTTCTTGTAGAAACTAACCAGACCATGAAATGATCTTACCTTAGTAGCAGACCTTGGAGTAGGCCTTTCCAAGATGGCTTTTACCTTCTCTGGATCCATTTTGAGACCTTCAGGTGATATAACAAACCCAAAATAGACTAACTCCCTTTTTGCAAAGATACATTTCTTCAGATTAATTAACAGTTTCTCTTCCCTTAGCCTTTCAAGGACACTATGAATATGCACTAAATGTTCTTCCAAACTCTTGCTGAAAATTAAAATATCATCCAAATAAAAAATAACAAATTTTCCCAAGAGCTTCTTAAGTACCTCATTCATGAGCCACATGAAGGTGCTTGGGGCATTCGTCAATCCAAAGGGCATGACTGACCACTCATAAAGACCCTCCTTGGTCTTGAAGGCTATTTTCCACTGATCTCCTTCTTGAATCCATATCTGGTTATAACCACTCTTCAGACCTATCTTTGTGAAGTACTGAGCTCCGCTCAAGCAGTCCATAAGATCATCCATCCTTGGCAAAGGAAATTGGTACTTGATGGTTATCCTATTTATAGCTTGAGAATCTATACACATCCTCCACTCTCCATCCTTCTTTGGTGCAAGTACTGTAGGTACTGCACATGGACTCAGGCTCTCTCAAATCAAGCCCTTCCTCAACAACTCCTAAACCTGTCTATTTAGCTCCTCTATTTCAGTAGGAGTCATCCTGTGAGCAGCCTTGTTAGGAAAACTAGCTCCTTGAATAAGATCTATCTGATGACTGATTTGCCTTACTGGTGGCAATCCATCTGGAACATTATCAGAGACAATATCTCCAAACTCCCCTAGTAAATCTAAAACTTCAAGTGGTATTTCACTACTACCTTCTTTATCTTTCCTAGGAATCAAAGCATAGCACATATGCTGATGTTTCATGCCATCTAAAAACTTCCTTTCATCAACAAGACAAATCCTAGCACTGCTACATACCTTTTCACCTTCCTTTTTCATGGGCTTCAATTTGTGGTGAACTCCATCCTTTGTCAGAGAGTATGTGTTTGCATGCCCATGATGTATTGCATGTCTATCAAACTGCCATGGTCTACCCAATAATAGATGCCAAACATCCATCAAAATAACATCACAGAGAACTTCATCATGGTAACTCCTAATTTTGAATTTCACTAAACATTGTTCACATACGAAGACCTTATGATCATCTTTTACCCAAGCAATTCGATAAGGCTGGGGATGTTTCTCCCTCTTGAGCTTCAGCTTGGAGACCATCTCTTCTGATACCAAGTTATTCATGCTACCACCGTCAATGATCACGTCACAACATTTATCCTCACACTTGCATCTGGTACAGAACAAACTCTTTCGTTGTCCTGGTTCAATCTCACCACTTAGTAGGACTCTTTCATTTACCAAGGTCTCTCCTCTTTTTGCATCCTCTGAATGTGATGATTGTGCATCCTCATCCACATGAGCAACCCTAGCTTGGCCCTCAGCTCTCCTATTTGTCCTTCCTTGTCATTGAGGGCATTCAAAGGCACGATGACCTTCTTCATTGCAATGGAAAAGGGTACCATGGAAGCCTCCTCTTCCTTGTCCATTTCTTCTACCTCTTCCTCTCTGATTTCCAAAGTCTTGGTCATAGGAGCGGTTGAAACCCTCATTCCTCTGGTTCCTGCTAGTACCCTCATCTTCATTTTTCTTTTGGGTTTCATTGTGGCCTCCAGATGACCTACCGCTCCCCCTCCCTCCTTGATCGTGCCCTCTTTGTCTTCCTTTAAACCTTTTATTCAACTTCTCTTCAAATCATAGGGCAAACTGGTATGCCTCTTCAATGCTGGTCATTCTTACCAGACTTAATTCCTCCTGGATGCTAGGTCGTAACCCACTGATATAATGAGAAACCTTCTCCTTATTTGCTTTTGCATGCCTTGCTCTAATCAAGAGTTGGTAAAACTCCTCTGTATATTCTTGGACTGATCTTCTTGCTTTCTTTAACGCATGCATCTTAAACAAATCAAGCTCGTAGTCCACAGGAATGAACTGCTTCTTCAATTTGTCCACCATGAAATCCCACCTTGTGATCTTCTCCTTTCCTCTTCTATTTCTTTCTAATTGGACCTCTTGCCACCATATTTTGGCATGGCCTTTCAGTTTGGCCTTTGCAAACTTAACCCTATCTAGGTCCCTGATATCCTCATACTCAAAGTATTCTTCCAGTTCATTGATCCAATCGATCAACTCATCTGGTTTCAGATTTCCTGAATATACACCCACCTCAATTGTAGGTCTTTTACCAAACTTAGTAATGGCCCTAAAAAGCCTTTCCTCTACATGATTTAGAACTTCCTTGTCAAATTCCCCTTCTGGTCCAATTTTATCTTCTTTGTTGTCATCTTCACTTTCATCACCTATGGCCACAATTGTTCCTCTACAGAGTTCCTCTTGCAATGTTTGTACTTGCCTTTGGAGGGCTCTAACCTCCTCAGGATTAATAGCTCTTGCCCTTTCGCCACACTCTCTTCATAGAGGAATCTTTTTAACTCAAACCCACAACCACACACTCCTTGTGCAAACTGCCTCACAGTCGGTGCTCTGTCTACACACTCAGGAAAACCATCTCTGATACCACTTGATGTGGACACAACCCAAGAACAGAATGGACACAACAGAAAAGGGAAATTGTATTAACTATAAAATAAGCTAGTACATTCAGTACAGAGAAAATAAACTTCAAAACATTCCCTAAGGGCTTACAATAGCATAAATGTGGAGATAATTTCTCCTTTCAGTACCTCCTCTCAAATTCCACTCCGAACTGCCTTTTACAATGCTAGGAATCTCCTTAAATAGATCCTAGAGGGTTAAAGACTAGGAATACATTCTAGAAGGTGCTAGTAGGCATCCACTGACCAAATAGAAGGTTCTAGAAGCTGCATTAGAAGTCGGTGCAAATCTAGAAGAATGTAGAAATGGTAACTGAACTTTTGGGATGCATAACTTTTGAACTGTAGCTCCAATTGACGAACCGTTTACATTTTTGGAAAGCTCTCAAAGCACTCTATAGCCCTATGGACCAGCTTCACTCATCCCCCAAGTTTTGACCCTTTTCAAGGTCATTTAATGCCCCTAACCTGACTTTGAAGCATTCTTAGGAGGTCTCCAAAACTCGAAAAACTGCAATAACTTTCAAACCGTGGGGCCTTTTGACCTAATTCTTTTTCTGGAATGCTCTAAATCATAATTACATTGATCAAGCCAATTCACACCTTCTAGTTTACCAAAATGATAGCCCAATTACATGCTCCTATTTTTTTGAGATTTTTCTAACACACTGATTGTGGAACTATGAGAGTTGGAACCTTTATTTGACCCAAATGGGTGTCCAAATATGAAAACACATGAAACAAAAACTAAGTCTAAGTACATTTTTTTTCGGTGAGATAGGATTGCCCTTATACCTCTGGATGCTCCTGCATCATATAATTTTCTCAATTCTTTCTTGAAAACTTCATTCTAATTTGAACTTTTTTTAAATTGGCATCTCTATTCATTAATAACACTCTAACTTTTTCTCTCTAAGTTCCATTGAGCTCTTTCCCATAATATTTGTTGAAACAAACTAATTCCTACAAACAAAGGTGTAGATAAGTCTGGTGGTGGTAATGGCTCATAATGAAAGAGGTCTATCCATTCAAGTACCAATTGATGAGTTTTGTTAGCATTTTATGGTGTGGAGAACCTACTTTTCCTTGTGACAATAGTTGTTTCCTCTTTTTACTCCTTACTAGATTATGTGGCTACTACAACTAATGTATCCAACTCTTCTTGATCTATTTTTTCCAATACTTCTTTAACAATTTTAGGTCAAAATTCTGGATAATTCTATAAAGGAAGTTCTGCAAAATTTTCACTAATGTCATGCACAACAAATTTTTCTTAAAATTCCCTAGATATTTCAATCTCATCAGATTTCGTATCACTATCGATAAGCACATAATTAATACTACACTTTTCTTTAGGTGGCAGATTTTGAGTTTTACTCTCATTTTCATTGGTTTTAGTTTGTGACAGATTTTCCCCCAGAGAGGGCTCCTTTTTCACTTTTTGACACTTAAGGGGTAATTATGAGAACAAAGGCCTCTAAAACCCTACTCTTAGAGAGTCTTGCACTTCACCTCATGGATGGTGTTGATAGGCATGGGGAACACTTTCATTTTTGCCTATTTACACGTGTTTCTACCATGGGTGCTTTAGGAGGATTTTTTAGGTCTTCCTCCTCTTGAAAATGCAAGGGTTCATTAGGATTACTCTCCTCATCTAATTGTGCTATCCTTTCTCCTTCTTAGTGGAAGACCTAGATTTAACAGATGATGGTGTTTTAGTAACACTAGAAGTTTCTACCTCTTTTCTTTTCTTCTTGCTAACCATGGAGGGTTCAACCTTATAAATCGATTTATTAGCTAGCTTAAGACTAGAAGGAGAGGCTTTAGGAGCATTTTCATCTCTTGGGACAATTTTACACAATCTTTTAGATGTTCTTTCCCTATGTCCTACACCCTGGCCTCTAGGGACAACCAACCTAGGTTTCAGTTCTTTTAACTACAAGATTTCCTCCCATGAACCAATTGCTTGTTTTCGTAACTATCTTTCTATAGTTAACTTTATCAGACCATGATGAGAGAACAACTGATCATTACTTGACTATACTAGAGAGGCTTGTTTCTTAATAATATTGAACAAGAAGTTGGGAATGTTTACCTATTTGTAATTATGTCATAGGTGAGCCAACATCTTGAAATGCAAGGGATGGAGATATTTGTAACATCCCTCACATGTAAAATATTGAGTGATAAATGTAGTAGGTTTAATAAAATTCATTGGCAAGGATAGCCTCAAAGTTCCTTGTTTCTTATCAATGTCCAATGGCAGGTCCTAGTGTATACTAAATTGTGCCCTATCCATCTTCAAGTCAAACTCTTTCTCCCAAATTTTGCCCTCCTATGGCAAGCTAGTGACTTTAGCTTTTACTTCCTCTAAGAACTCAATTCTTAGACCTTTAACCACTACAACTCCATCTCTTAAGGTGGTAAAAAATTGGAGAGCTATTTCTTGATTAAATCCATTCAACTTAAGACAATAATCTAGCCATCCCCTTCTCCAAAACATTTCACAGCTAGATACATCTCACAAAAGAACTCAATGATCAATAGGCTCATTCCTTTGTATACCTTTTCCCATGGTTAATTATAGCTAAATTGTAGAAAACTTTAATATTCAAAGCTTAGAAAATCAAGGCTTACATGCTAGCTCTAGTTTTTTAGAAAAAATGGCATGTACTTGAGAAGTTAAATACACCATATCACATAATATCCTTTTACATCAAATTTCATGATTTTTTTTGCACGTATATAGGTTCATCACTTAAACACATTGTAAACCATCATTAAAAGTTAAATTGCCACTTTTAATGTCCTTAATTGCATAATGATGCAATCACAGGAGGACAAGTCACTAGCATGTGATATTAACTATGCACTTATTTCCAATCATCTTAATATACTTCAAAGGTACATGAGATTTTTGAAAAATGTAGATTTTTTAAAAATACATTTTAAAAAGACAATCAAACATAAATTTAAATATTCCTCCACCCCCACCCCCCTGCAACTAGATGAAGGCATGGGTCCCACTAGGGCAGGATAAGAAAGAGTGAATAAATATAAACAATACCAAATCATAAAAAAACATGAGTAAAAGAAAATGCATGCAGAAAGTACCTGGCAACTGCTACAAGAAAGATGTTATGAAATGATCATAAAATTTGATAGAATGATGGGATGGAATGGTAATATGGAAGAGACAAAAATGGAAGTGCAATGGATGTGAAGAAATTACTTCAAAAAGAAGTGCTTATTATGAATGTCTTGATCAGAGTCAAGAACTAGCAGGAGTTAGGATAGAAGACCTAGAATCAGTGGCTATAGGAATGATGATATCCTCATTGTGCTAAAATTGTTGTAGGAACTCTTCACAACTGGTTGGTTTATGGTAAAGCTTGAGGCGGTGCCCATTTACAAGTAGTTTTAAGTGAACAAGGTTAATGGCAGATAACTAAACCCCACCATTTGGAAATATGGAAATAATCTCATAAGGTCCTAACCACCATGTTAGGAACTTTCTAAAATGTTGTTGGTATCTTGAGTCATAAAGAAGAGCCCAATTGCCTACAAAAAACATTTTCTACTTGATAAACTTATAATGCCACTATTTCCTTTGGTGTTGAATGAGCTGAGTGTTGTTCAATGTAGATTTCGTCCATTCACGATGTTTGTTTAAACTTAGGATTATGTCTTGTTGGGAAATATTGAGTTTTATTTCTAAATCCAAGATAGTCTTCAATGTTTTATATTTGAACTCAATAGGCAGCATGGGTGACTTACCATAAACAAGCTCAAATGGACTAAAACTAATTATGCATTTCCAGGTGGTTTTGTAAACTCAGAGAGCTTCAAGAAGGCATATTTCCTAGTCCTTCCTATGAAGTGCTATAGTCTTGGTGAAAATAGGTTCCAACTCCCTATTAGTAACTTCAACTTGACCATCAGCCTAAGCATGATAAGGTGATGATTTACATGCCTAATAGTATACTCCTTCATAAGAGAAATTGTCAAATTTGATGTAAACTAAGTCCCTTGATCAGATGTCAATTGTCTAGGAACACCAAATCATGTAAAAATGGATTTATATAAAAAAAATTCTACATAGATATCCCTTAGGTGTTTCAAAGGTTTACCTTCTTCCCATCTGATGACATAGTTAGTACACATCAAAATGTAGGATTTTCCTTGTGAAGTAGGCTCAATAGGTCCTACAATGTCTATTTCTCATTTTTTAAATGATGTAAGGACTACTTGAGTTTGCAGGGGCATTTCATCTGACTTAGTGGGTCATATAATTCATTGACACTTGTCACATTTATTTGTATATCTAGTTGCATCCTTCTATAGGCTTGGCCAATAATATCTAGTTGTTAAAATTTTGAAGGTTGTTCTTTTGGCTACAAAGTGAGTTCCATAGGGTTCATCATGATAGGCCTTCAAGACATCATATGTTTTATCTTCTCTTAGACACCTACGCATGAATTGATCAGGACTAGTATAAAAAATAAATCTTGCAATCCATGAATAGTTAAAGCTCTTCTTGGCTAGGAGCTTTCTAGCATGAGTAGAGAAGTATACTGGAAATTTTCATGTGGTGGGGTAGTTAGCAATATCTACATACCAAGGGTTTTGTGTGGCCAATTGGAAAAGGTGCTCATCTGTAAAACTATCATCAATGGTTGTAGGATCATCAGGGAGATGTAACAGAGAGAGAAAGCTAGCTACCACATTGGCCTTACCAGGTTTATCAACTATGGTTATGTCAAATTCTTGCATGAGCAATAGCCATTGAGCCAATCTCCCTGAATTGTAGGTTTGTTCACAAAATATTTGATAGCAAAATGGTTAGTGTGAATAGATATCTCATATCTAGTGACGTAATGTCTTAATTTATTAAGAGCATAAATGACTGTAAGAAATTCCTTTTTAGTGACCGTGTAATTAAATTTTGCACCTTAAAAATTCTTACGGATGAAATAAATACCATGTCCAATAGAGTCTACTTTCTATCCCAACACAATACCAATAGCATAGTTTGAGGCATTCGTATGAATGTGAAAAGGTAAGCCCCAATTGGGTCCTTTCAAAATAGGTGTTGTGATAAGAACTTCCTTAAACTATAGGAAGGATGCTGCATAGTCAGAATCCCAAACAAATTCAAAATCCTTTTTGAGCAGGCTGTAGAGAGGTGTTACAAGTTGACTGAAGTTTTTAATAAATCTTTTGTAATATCTAGCATGTTCCAAAAAATTTCATTCATTCTTTTTCTTCTTTGGTGTTGGAAAAGTATTGATAACTTCAATCTTTGTTGGATCTACTTGGATTCCCTTTGATGAGATGAAATCGCCTAGGACTACTCCTTCCTCCATCATAATAGAACATTTCTCACTATTTAAGGATTGGTTATAGTCCCAGCATCTTTTCAATACTATTTCTAAATTTTCTTTTGCTTGCTCAAAAGTAACACTATAAACAATGAAATCATCCATATAGATATCCATACAGTCAATAGAAATATTTGAAAAAATACTGATGATAGCTCAAATGTGGTCGGAGAATTGCACAAGCCAAAAGGTAATAATGAATAGGAAAATGTTCCCATGGGTAAGTAAAAGTTTTTTTCTCTTGATCCTCTTTGGTTATTTGAATTTGATTGTAACTAGTGAAACCATCCAAAAAATAAAAATACTTTTTACCAACTAAGTTGTCAAGGACTTGGTCTATAAACAGTAATGGAAAAAGGTCCTTCTTAGTGGCTAAATTAAGCTCCCTAGATTCCATCTCATGAGGTAATAATGAATGGAGAAACTATGAAGCTTCCAAATGATGTGGCAAATTCAAAGATGGTACAATAGTTGCTAGGATACATTTAGCTTGAGGACATATTGGAGATTTTGTTCCATATTCATTCAAAATAATGGATTGAATTATTTCATCTTCTTCTTGAGTAGCTATGAATGGTTCTCTTCTTATCATCATCAACTGAAGGATGGAATTGTCTTCTAGATCATCATCACCCAAGTCTGGCCAAACTACTTGGTCATCTAGTAAGAATGGTTGATTAGGGGAGTATAAAGCTAGGTTTTTGGCATAAACTCCATTGGATATTGTTATCTTCCAAGATTGGAAAGCTATGTAAGAATCTACATTGGATAGCCATGGCCTCCCTAAGATTAAAGGATATCCTTGCATAATAATTTTTGGAGAGAGAACAACAAAATCAACCAGGTACTCCCAAGAATTTAGGGTTACTATAACATATTCTATCATTCCATCTAGTTTAATGGTAGTGCTATTAGCAAGTTGAAGGATGGTGGGTGTCTCTTTGAGGCCAATAATATGCAACTAAGACAATACCTCCTTTTTCATGACATTGATAGATGCTCCTAGGTCAAACAAAGCATTTTGAACTTCAATGCCATCAATAGTAACTATTACTATAGGACTCCTTGGGTCAAAGTATTTGGGTATAGCTAATTTCTCTAGCATTAGGTCAGACAACCATCCTAGGACATGAATGGTTTTTGGATCTTTCCTCTTTCTTCCTAGATGCTTACTACATGCTTCCTTAATAGCTTTAGTATAGGTAGGGACTTCTTTAATATCATCCAACAATGGTATTTTTTCTATCATCTATATCATCTAATTAAGTAAATCAATGACTACATGGTTCTCCTTGGACTAGCCTTTCTCTATCAACCTATGGGGAAATGGAGGTTCTTCAGCTATAGGAGAAGCATAATTATTTGATTCCTTTGTATGTTCACTCAAAGGATCTTCAATTTTACTTATTATAGGTTTTTTGGGTGCAGGAAGAGTGGTGCTTGATCTTAAGAAAATATCATTCAATGAGATGGTATAAATTTTCTAGTGAGGCTGCTATTTAGTATTGTTTGGATTTGAGTTAGGTTGAACTTGTAGTTGGGTCTACTTGGAAGGAGTATTAGTGGATACAGGAGGAGGCATTAGAGCTGATGTTGTGTTGGTGGCAATATGGTTGGTTGATGAGATTGGGAACTCCAATTTAGAAGTTTCTACCAACCCTGCTAAGGTTTCTACTAGCCATATTGGGGTTGTTGCCAACTATGCTAGGGTTGTTGCCAACCTTTCTAGGGTTGCTGCCAACCCTACTGGGGTTGTTACCAACTATGATTTCCATGAAAACTAGTATTTTGAAAAAAATTTCATTAATTATTATTATGATAACTTTGAAGAGCATCTTGTGGCATACCTTGTCATCAAGCCCATTTTTTCAATGGCTTTGAACTCAGTTAGCATTGGTTGTGTCTCCATACTTGCAACAAACTTACATCTAAAATCTTTTTTCTTTTCTCTACAACGTGGAAAAAATTTAGTCAACATGGAATCAACTTCATCTTTCTTTCTTTTGGCTTGCATGGTGTCTAACTAAGTAGCTACATCATTAATAATGTCTTGCTTGAAGTCTAATAACAAATTAGATAACTCCATCTTGGATACTCTTAAACTACCATTGGACTTATGCGGTAGATATCTATGTCCCTACCTTTCTTCATAATGGCTCTAGAATACTTTGGGCATATGCTTTATATCTTAGTCCAATTCTTTTGAGTAATGTCTCCTCCTACTATAAGGTCTAGAGCTTCAATGCTTCCTTCATTTACACCTCTCAAAAAAAGATGTTTCTTTGACTCCTAATTCAATTGATGTTGTGTATTATGTTGCAAGTTGAACATGAATTGAGAAACATAGTCTTCCAATGTTTCATCATTCTTTTGGGTCATTTTGAAATGTCATCCCCCTTTAAATCCCAACCCCTATAGTATTCCTTATGATTTGTAAGAAACAAATTAGTCATTATAGGCCAATCTGCTACAACATTGGCACCCAACCCCATGAACCATCTCAAAGGATCTTCTTTGAGGGTAGAAGGAAATAACTTCGAGGGTAGAAGGAAATAACTTCAATTTATGGGCATAAATTGTATAGTCATAGCTTCTACATAGTATGTCAAACTCAAAGAGAAAGGTTTCAAGGTCTTTAATTATCAAGCCATAAACTTGGGAAGTTTGGCAGTAGGCATATTTTTCAAATTTTGGTCACCCTATTGAAGAGGGATAGGAAAGGGAAATGTTGGTTGAGGCTCAGTGATTCCTAAAGGAATTACTACTAATGGTGCTTGATATATGACAAGAGCAAGTGTATTATCTTGGTATTTAGGTTTTGTAAAGATCATTTATACATAAGCATTCATCATAGGATGAAGGTATTTGTTCTTGAGTAGTAGCAAATGGATTTTCAAAAGGTTCTTCTTCATTCTCACTGTGTGGTTCTTTAGGTTCAAGATTGAAAATGTCTTCCTAAATGTTACGAGGAAGAAATCATCCAAAGGGATCTCTTCTTCTATGCATGAAAAATAATGCAAAATCTAATCTAACATAATGAATAAAGGGTTGAATTCGAGTGATACCTTCCCTAGCAATGACACCAAAAATGGTCAATCAGCTAAGTACCTTAGTAATAAAGGATTGGACATCCTTCCACATTGACTCCATGACTAGACATAATCATGTATTTTCCTAAGAATAACATACTGACTTCATTTTATTCCTCAACCCTTGAGTGTAATCTTGAGAGGTTTTCTGCAAAGTATATTCTCTAATTCCTCTTTAAGTCATTACAAATTCCAACAGGAAAGAAATGCTAAAGGAAACTAAGCTAGGAACTGAAACAACATCTGCCTTAAAGTTTAGAGCAATGCTATAAATAGTAAATCTATTTAAACACCTATGCTATAGGAATAGTTCAATGATTCTATTATCAATGGCTGTAGGAATAGTAGAAGTCTACTTTGCAAGGAAACACAGTAAGAAAGGAAATCTATTCTAACAAAGTAGTTCACTCACCAAGTGGGTGGCCTTGGATGAGTTAATAGAAAATAATCAAGTCTGAAGGTGGAAACTTGAACTCTATATTCTATTCATTTATAATAAGGAATTACATATGAAAACAAGATTCTACTCTATTTCCTTACGGTCAAAACCAGGAAAAGATCAAAATCAATAATCAATCATCAATCTCATTTTCAAGGTTATAGTAGAAATTATTTAAAGGAAAAATTTAACAACTTCCTACTCCTATGTTCACTCCATCAATGAGGATTAATTATAGATTATAAAGTCTACAATTTAAGTATTATTAACTGCATCTTAACTCTCCTAGGAATATAGTATGTTGAGGAAGCAATCTTCATGCACCACCATGATCTGCTTACATAGTGGTTCATCAATTGTGTGGTTGGCTTTGACTTAGGGCTAAATGTTATCTTTAATATGTTTAGAAAAAAACACCTAAAAAGCATTAAACACAACAACTTCCACATACATGCATTCATTTCATCATTAATGTTAGAAATGCTATAATATTAAAATTGTCACTCTTGGAAATCCTATGGCTCTAGGAAGGAACCTACCCAAACATAGTAGGGATGAGGAAATATTTAGTAGCATGTAATATCCTTCATTAAACCATAAAAAACCATAGATTCAAGTAAACACAACATAACTAATCAATCTATACTCCAATCTCCATGTCTTAACATATAGATAGTATATTCATAAAACATAAATTCTTTTGCTTAAACCATTGAGTCTTAAATTGTTTCTTGCAAGATAAATGCTAAAAAAAAGATAAAAAGTAATCAAAATAATGGCCTTTTAGAGGCTCATCAAAGTCCATGCTGATGCATTCCCAAGGTCTATTAGGAATAGGGAGGGGTTGGTAGAGCCCCACATTTGATAAAGTTCCGTTTGCCTTCTGGCATATGCTACATTTCTCCACATGCCTGCTAACATAACTATACATTTTAGGCCAGAAAAAGAACCTTTCCACAAAGTTGAAGGTCTTTTTTAGACCAAAGTGCCCACTCATGCTCCCATTTTTCATTTCTTATATAAGATTTTCCCTTATGGACCCTCTTGGAATGCATAACTATTGACCCTTGAACAATAGTCCATTTTGCAGGGTGTATTCAAAAAATTCACTATGAAAATAATTAGCAAAATTAGTGCATACCTTATAAGCCTTTGAGAATTCAGTGTCCTCCTCATATAGATCTTTGAAACCATCCAATCTAATGCTCTGCAACTTGACCTCTTACACTGTCAACAACCTCTTGCTCAAGGAATTTGCCACCTTATTGTTTGTCTCCTTCTTATGCTTGATAGTGAAGGGATAGGACTATAAGAACTCCATCCATTTGATGTGTCTTAGACTTAGCTCCTCTTGTGAGTTAATAAAACTCAGGGATTGGTTATCCATGTAGACAAAAAACTCTTTAGGCAACAAGTAGTGCCTCCACTTCTTGAGGGCTTGGACAAGTGCATAAAGCTCTAGGGCATGTGTTGAATATCTTGTCTTGGCTTCATTAAGCCTTCACTAAAAAATTCCACTAGTCTGCCCTCATAACTCAAAATTGCCCCAACTACTATGCTACATGCATCACATTCCACCAAAAATGGCTTCTCAAAACTAGGTAGAACATAGATAGGTTGGGTTGCTACATCCTTCTTTAATCTCTCAAAATATTGTTTTGTACGTTTGGTCTACACAAATTTAGTCTCCATGCCCCCTTTGATTGTATCCATCATAGGAGCACATATTTCACTAAACCTTCTTACAAACTTCCTATAGAACTATGGCATTCCATGAAAACTCCTAACCGTAGTAGTAGATCTAGGTGTAGGCTAAATAAAAATAGCCTTTAACTTGTCCTTGTCCATCTCAAGACTTCATTGGGATACTGCAAACCCCAAATGCACCAGTTCCTCTTTCATAAAATCACTTTTCTCCAAATTCACCATCAACTTTTCCTCTTGGAGCTTCCTCAATACAACCTCTAGGTGTTTCATATGTCCTTCTTTGGTCTTACTGAAGATGAGGATGTCATCTAGGTATAACATAACAAGTACCCCAATATAATCCTTCAAGACCTCATTCAGGACTCTCATGAAGGTTCTTGGTGCATTGGTAAGGCCAAATGACATTAGAAACCACTCATAAAGACACTTAGTAGTCTTAAATGAAAACTTCCATTCATCCACTTCTTTCATCCTAATTTGATAGTACCAACTGTTAAGGTCAATTTTGGAAAGGTACCTAGCTCTACCTAGATAATCCATCAAGTCTTCTACCCTAGGAATAGGAAATCTATACCTAATTGTGATTCCATTAATTTCCCTAGAATCAGTACACATTATCCACTTACCTCCCTTTTTACATGCTAAGCCCACCAATACAACACATGGACTAATGCTCTTACTAATCAAACCTTGATCAAGCAGCTCTTGAACCTACCTTGCAATCTCTTTGTTTTTCTTTAGAGTCATCTTGTATGCAGCCTTATTAGGTACTGATGCCCTTGGTATGAAGTCAATCTAATGAATTATAGCCCTCTTAGGTGGTAGTGTAGGTGGCGATCCATCACAAATTATGTCTTCAAATTGGTCCAATAGCCCTTGCACTTCTGTAGGTATAAGTTTGGATGTTTTTGTCTTCTCATCCTTAAGCTTTAGCATAACAACATAAACTACTCCTTCACTCCCTTTCAAGTCCTTAAGGATTTCCTTTCCACTCATGAGAAATGATTTAGCTGTAGATTTCTCCATCTTATATTCTTCCACTATTGGCTAGACTCTATAAGTGACACCATCTTTCTTAAAGGAATACTTGTTTTCCTTCACTTAATGCACTACCTCTCTGCCATACTATCAAGGTCTTCAAAACAGTAGGTGACAAGCATCCATGGGAAGCACATCACACAAGATCCTATCTTGATACTTGCCAATTGTGATGTCCTCCCACACTTGTTCATTCACTAGGATATTTTGCTCCTTATTTAACCATGTCACCTTGTAAGGGTAGACATGTGGAATCTTGCTCAAGCCAAGCCTTTGCATTGCCTCCTTTGACAAGACACTGTTAGTAGACCCTGAATCTATGATTACCTTGCATACTTTTCCCAATATCTTACATGTGGTTCTAAATAGTGCTCTCCTCTACTTTGGCTCATCCTTGACTAGTTCCTTAACCAATACCCTCCTCAACATAAGATTTTCACCTTTCTTCATATCAAGGTCCACTTCTACTTTCTAATTGTCCTCCTCTTAGACATAGTTAATCTTCTTTTCCCCAAGAGAATATGATGCATTTTTTGGACATCTATAAGTAGGGTGTCCTAGCTTACCATAGTTGTGGCACTTCATGATACTAAAGTGTGAACCTCTTTCATTACTTCCATATATGTCCCTACCACCATTGTTGGATCCTCTACCTTTGTGAGAGCCTCCTCTCTAACTAGTCTCACTAGACTTCTCACTCCATGGAGAGTCTCCATAGTTTCTTTTCTTGGTACTCCTACCACTAGAGCCTCCCCTTGAACCACCTCTAAAGATCTTGTCTCTACCTCTATTCTTAGAACTAGAGTCCCCTTTTTTCCTTAGTTTTTCCTCCACCTTCCTAGCCATTTGAAAACAACTCTAAATATTGGTGAGGATAAACAAAATAAACTAATTCCTTATGGACCATTTAAGGCCATTCAAGTACCTTGCAACCTTGATACTCTCTACTTCTTGCACTCTTGATCATTGTGCCAACTTCTAAAAATCCTCAGTGTAGGTAGCGACATAATGTTCTTTCTTTCTGAAATTATGCCTTTGCTTATGGATGTGAATATCATAATCCTCTAGTAGATATGTTTCTTTTCTTTTTTCCATCATTTCTTTCCAATTATATATGGGTTTCTTCCCCTCACTTTCTCTTTCTTCCTACACAAACTTCCACCATGACAAAGCTTAACCTTTCAACCTAGACTTTGCAAACCTCACCTTTTGCGCCTATGTTGTGCCTTCAAACTCAAAGTATTCCTCAATGCTTTCAAGCCACTCTAAGACTACCTCTACATCCATCTTGTCATGAAATAAAGACACATTATTTAGACTCTTCCCTCCAAATTCTTTGAGGAATTTTAGGAATGATTCCTATTCACCAAGTGGAGGATCTGGTTTAGAGATCTCATCCTCCAAACTCACCTTCTCTTTACCCTTGCCAAAGTCTTCATCTTACTTAGCTTGTACTACATCCTTTATCTCTTTCAACTTGCCTTATACCTTCTCTAAGGCCTCATCTAGAGCCCTAGTCTTTTCTTCTAAGATCTTCTTCTTCTCATCCACTTCCTTTTCCAACTCTACATTGGTCACCATCTTGGAAGATCCACTTGACTCAGTCGAATACAACATGTCACCACAAGCCAAATATTATGGCTCTGATACAAATTTGATGGGATGCTTCTTCAACTAAGAGCTTCTATCTCTTCCCAAGCTACTCCTATCCCACTATAGGGTCTTCTCACCTAACCCTAACTTAGAGGATTCCTCTACAATACCCTTCCCACAAGAAAGTCACCCACCAATTCAAAACTGCAATGTCATTGTCCCAATTCGTCCCAAGTGCATTGTTTGGCCTAGAAAAAAAAAACTTCTCAAGAACACCAAGTACCTAAGAAACAAGGTGGAACACTCCTAATGAGGCTCTCAATGCACCCCTCATCATTATACACTATTTTGTTAAGTTTCTTTCACCCAAATCACAAGATTGTCTAGTTAGGCCTTATAGCCCTAAGAGCCCCGATTAGCCCTTCTAAAATCAAGGGAAGAGCTATAACTCAAAAAAATTCTTAACAAGGCACCTTGGTGTATACTATAATTTTATCCCCTATGATTAACTCTTAAAGATTTTACAAGTCTAGGGTTTCAACAATGTCCATACTGTACGGATTCAAAAAACCCTATTTTCAAGTGTTTTGGAAGCAATGCTAGTTTTTTCCTTCTTGCAAGCATGAAAATCCATACATAGACTCCTCCTTTGAATCTATATTCCCTCACACATTTCTCCTACCTTACCAATTCAATATTGACCTATTTTAGCCATCTATTCTTCACAAGAACTTCTTACAAACATCTCTTTACACCTTTCCAAGCTTGCTAGCTTGCCTAGGGCTCGCTTGTAAACACAAAAAATGGACTTCAACAAACTTTGAATAACATATTTAGAATATTCATAGAGACTATTTTTTGGTCTCTAGGAGCCATGGTGATTAGACCAAGGACACTCAAGCTATAGCCCATTTCATGATTGCTACTCAAAACTGGACAACAAGATTAACAAAGAAAATAATTTTGTAAGCCTTATTGAATGCTTACTTGAAACAAAAAAAATTGCAAATAGAATTTAAACATGGACACAAGATCCTAATTAATTAGAAATAATCCTCTATTCAATCAAAAACTCCAAATAAAAACTACAAACTACGCTTAGAATGCTCAAAACTATCTTGTTACAGGTGTTGTTTATGCACCCAACTGTCTAACCCTTGGAACTAAGCTAGAAAAGTATTAAATAGAATTAATGTTTCCTCCTAGTCTATAGTTTGAACCATAAATTCCCTAGGTTTTTCATTTTCCAAAACTACCTAAAAAGTTGTCAAGCAATTTTGCAATATTACAAAGTTGACTTTTTGACAACTTTTGCAATTTTGCTCCTAGGCTCTCCAAACTTGAAAAGAATGTTACCAAAACTCCTAGGATGACCATATAACACCTAAGAGCCAACTTTACACACTTCTTTCCCCCTTTTATAAAATTTTACCTCATTTTTCTTCCTAGAACAATTTTGTAACTTTCAATTATTAGGAATTAATCGACCAAACTAACCTCCTAAATCAAAACCTATCAACTAACACCCCCTTAAACACACCTTGGGATTTTATTTGTAGTGCTTATTAACCCTACATTTGGTTAGACCATCAAAAAACCAAAAAGTAAACTTAAGGTTTGATCTTACCCTAGGTGCTCCTGCACCAGGCATGTGAATGGCTTGACGTGAAAATTAATGTGATGCAATTTTATTAAAATGGTATGAGACATTAAAAAACCACCTTATTCGCATCTTTTATAAATAGTTTCTACAAAGCCCTTGCATATTTAAAAATTCCTCACATATTTGAAATGCTTGGCTCCTTTTCTACAAATCATATTGCCATTGTTTCCCTTTTTGTTGTTTCCCTTTTTCTGCTTATTAATGTAAATACTTTCATTGTACCCAAACCAAAGTATCATCATTTTTCCCTCTCATAAACAGAAAATGGAAAAAAAGAACTAGTTTCATATTTTGGTTAGACACAAATTAGCTACATATTGGTATTTTTATTTTGTTTTGGAGTTTAGTTATTGGGTGGATATTTATCTCTCAGGTGATTTATTTCAAGAAATTATTTCTTTCTTTGGGTTTTTTGTGAATAACCAATTTCTTTCTTTCTTTCATCATAAGATATTTTAGGCATCAAATAAGTTAGAGAAAGCTCTAGAAGCATAAACTTGAATTTGATCTTCAGGAACTAAGGGAATTTCACTTAGGTTGGTTAAAAAATAAATCTATGAGAAGTTTTGAATCCATATCCTATTCTATGAAGTGATAAATTTATAATTCGTTAGCTATTGTTGTGTTAGTTGGTGATCTAAAATTGCCCCCACTCTAGGATTTCTTCTGCAAATTGTCATTTTCTCTTTTATGATCAATGTAAATTCAATCTTCCTAATTTTTTTGTTGTCTTTTCATATTTTTTTTAGAAAAGTGCTCAACTAGATTTTTTTCCTAGATTCATTAACTATTTTTCATTGACAATTAATAGCCCTATCTTTTTATAGAATTATATAGATGATGTCTATGTTTGACCGACATATAAGCTTTTTTATTTGATTATTTGATTTTTTTTTTTTGGGAAAGATGGTTTCTTTCAACTATAAATTTTATTCTATAATTAGAGCATCACCAAAGTCATATCATCTACATTAGATATAATCCTCATTGGAATTCTAATTCCCTATTAGATTAATATGTTTTCTAATCTTCTTGATGTAATTCTATATTGAATATTATCATTTGTTGTCAAATGGGCACAATGTAGTGTTACTTAGGTCCTATAGAGTTCTTTCTAACATTAATGTTATTTCTCAGAGTTTCTAAAGCCAACAATTTTTTGTGTGTTTTGTTTCTTTTAAAATTGAGATGCCCCACTATCTATTATTGAGGCATCCCCATATTTTTTTATGTCAATTGAACACTCTTCTCTTAATTCAATGGTTGTCTCTATGTTATGAATTTCCACATGCTTGCAGGACTGTGAACCATCTCCTAGATATTTAGTTCCTTCTATAAATCCTTTACAACCTACAAAAATTCAAGCTAGAAAGAATTCTAGGGATCTTCATGGAGCATAGGTGTACAAATAAGTGGCCAAAAGAAACACATTTTTATCTATTTTGGCATTAGGTGGAGCAAGTGCAATAAACATCTCATGTAAATAGAAGAGATGTGGACATATAATAGAATAACCTTTGTTGTCAAACATTGATATTATTTGATGCAAGTCCTAGATGAAAATAATTAAGGGTTTCCTATCCTTAATCCTCCATTATGGATGGTTGTGATAAAATATCTCAAAACTATGAAGTTGTGTTGTGAACTCGATGGAAAATTCCCTCCCTTGACATTTCTAGAGATTTCACTCATTTAATTTGAAGAATGCACTTCTCAAAAGAGCCCTTCTTTACACTTTTGGGTGTGATTTTTGTGAGGGTGATTTGTCTAATAATTCATTTATTAATTAGCAAAGAATTTTTTTGTTCTGAGATCTTGGACCTCTCTTTCATAGAACATGATGCAAGTTTGGTGTCTTTCTTTTTTCATCATTTGGGTTGGATGCATGAACCATTTTGTCTTTGGCCTCTGATCTTTTGACCTTAGATATTCAATTCTTGGAATTTAGTATTTTATTGAAATATTTTGTCTCTTTGCATAAGCTTAATCAAATTAAGAGACTTGGGCTAGGTAAGGTGGAACCTAAATCTACCAACCAAGTTTAAGAGAAATACATATATTCTTAACAAAACTCGCTAAGCATTTTTTCTATTTGGAAAGGCAAATAAAAGTGTTTGGATCAAGAAATGTGCTATATAAATTCAAGGAACTCAGATTTGTTAGATTGGATGGGAGGCATTTTTGCTTTATGGTGATCAAATTTAGAGCCACTTGAAAGAATGACTATATTTCATGGGCTAGTATTCAAAGGCGACTTGACACTATATCAGGAAATTTATCACTTATTATTCCATTAAAATTTGTACATTTTTTAGATTTTTTACATGACATGCGAGAAATTTCTTACCATATGTATCATCTTAAAATGGAAGCACTTCCATGTTAGATCATTTATGCCTCTGAGTAAGTGGTTTGGGGTCATTTTAAGAACCTTGAATGGGTCTTTGCATGGATTTGATTATTTTCCCCCTATTCTACTTTTCTATCTCTATTTCGAACCTATTTCTCAAAAGCTACTCTGTAAAACTGAGGAATTTGGCCTCTAGGTCAAGAAAAACCTTCTAGGTCAGGATTGACCTCGACCTTGACTTAGAGCAAGGAAGAACTTGATCCTAACCTAGGCCAAGGTTGATCTCGTCCCTAACCCCAGGTCCCATTTTCAAGTTCCAAGAGTTTTAGGATCTTGGTATTTGAAAAGTTTCTTTCCCTACTTCTAGGTCGACTATTTCTAGTTTCAGAATGGTCGACTCTTAAATTACATTTAATCTAGGTCTATTCCTAGGGGTTATGGTTAAATTGGATTTAATGCTCCCATGTTGACCTTTTCTCGGAGTTAGTGCACTAGATCTCTATATAAGGAATCCTTATCCTCTTTTTTTTTTAAGAAGTAAAAAGGTGTATTTTGATATTGAGAAAACTATTACATTTTTGCATCCATTATTCCATTAAGTGAAGTTCTATCAAGTATTCAAGTGGTCAAGCATCCCATTTATCAAGGAGATCCATTATTAACCATTGAAAGATTCAATCTCTATGGAGCGATGTTGTTGAAGATTTCTCTATCCACATTCATTGAAGCCCTTTTCTATGCAAAGATACATTCAAGATTACTTTTGAAGGTCTAATGGCATTAATTTGAGACATCCTACATACATTCTACATACAATTGGAGCATATGTACTCGTGGATTCAAGGATTTGAATCCTCAACAAGGATTTTCGCATAAGCAAGGTCAATAGTTCCATTTCATTTTTTTATGTATATATATTATTTCAATTATATTTTGAGGTTAATTCCAAACTAGATTTTGAATAAGGAAAACCCCCCATCCAAATAACAAAACCATTTTTCTTATAGATATAGGTGTGGAATAGAAAATTAGAAAGTAGATTTTGATACCCTTTCGTTGAACTTGCGAGATCTATAAACATAAATTTTGTTAGAGAAATGTAGTTCAAGGTCAACTTTTTGGGGTAAAATTGTGCCCCAAGATAATATGGTGCCCTACCAATAGGGTCAAGGTCAACCTCCCTTCAAAAAGACAAAACATTTCTAGGTTTTCTCGATCTCGATATTTCTAGTCTAGTACAGGTTGCAGATTTTCTAAAAAATGCATACAAACATTAGAA
This sequence comes from Cupressus sempervirens, assembly GCA_028749045.1. Classification (NCBI taxonomy): domain Eukaryota; kingdom Viridiplantae; phylum Streptophyta; class Pinopsida; order Cupressales; family Cupressaceae; genus Cupressus; species Cupressus sempervirens. Next base: position 31,025,815 of record CM053788.1, read on the forward strand.
ATCATCATTTTCTAGATTCAAGGATAGTATTTGTCTCTTATCTATTTCAGTATTTAAGCACATACTCTCCTCAAATTAAAAGATCATATAACCCTTGTTTTTCCCTATTTTTCATCACTTGATCCATTTCTACAATGAACACTTCCTTGTGCTTAATCAATTTGAATCATTCCTTTTAGAAATTAGGGTAGTGAATAAGGTTTCCATTTTCTTTCTATTCATTTTTGTAATCCCAACATGCTTACCCTTATTTCTTTTGTTTAATTAGATTCCCTATTGTATTTTATGGTGTTAGATTTCCTTTCATATTATCTTGCATGTTCACCTTCACTATTCATTTTGGTGAAATTGACACAATTACCCTCTTTTCTTTTGTGGAAATAGATGCCCTATTATTCTTTGTGGCATTATATTTTCTTTCATCCATTAGGTCTTTTCTTGCATTAAGATTAGATTTAGTTTATCCTCTTGCATTTTAAATTCAAAAATATAAAAAAATTGCAAAATATCTTTCAAAATACAAAAATATTGTTTAATAGTTTAGTTTATTTTCCTTGTATTGGTTTATGAGCTTTATTACTTTTAGTCCTACTTCTAATCTTAGGGTTAGACATAGTTGTAGACTTATGGGTACCTTTGGGCCTGAGTCTTCTTCTCCTTTCCTTAGGATTCTAGATGGAACTTTGATTCTTCCTAATTCTAATATTCTTATAGAGAAAAACTCTTCTCACTCATCTCATGATGAGGATGATGCTTTAACAGTTCCTCCTGAATGAGTCCAAAAAAATTCAAATGAACTTGATAAAATAGGTAATTGGCTTCTTTAAGAAAACTATAATCAAGATTCCATTCAAGCTATAGAGGCTCTTAAGAAATTTCTTCATGATAGTGAACAAGGTGTTAATCTCTTGCATGCTTTTACTCACCTTGTGTATTCCAATGTTAAACCTTTAGCTCAAGAAGCTCAATATTTAAGGTTGTTTCCTCTTTTCACTAGTGTAGAACCTTCTTCTATTCCTCTTCCTAGTGTTCCTACTTACACTACTTCTTCGGTGATTGTGACAGTTCCCTCTATTGCTATGAGTGTTTCTCCTATGTCCCTTCCTATTTCACAACCTTCTTATCATAATGCTCCTTTTACATATTCTACTCCTCTATTAACTATTGTTCCTATTGTTCTTCTAGTTGTGTCTTCTATTCCTATAGCTTCTTACACTTTACCTAGTGTGCATGATCTAATGTTTCTATTCCTCCTATTTCTTCTCATGATTCTACAATTATCAATTTGGATCAAACTATCTCATCTTTACAAAAACAACTTGCATCCTTGACTCAAAAAAAGTTTAGTATCCCTGCTTGTGACATGGGAAGTCTTTCATCTCAAGATATTATTTGTACTCTTGTTCATCAACAAGCCGATATACCTCATCTTGAGAAATATATTGGTAGCAGAGACCATTTTTATCATGTTGAAATATTTCAAATCCTTTGTAGTGATTATGCTCATGGTTATAGGATTTTGATGAAGTTGTTTTCTCAATTTTTTTTTGACAAGGCCTTAAAATGGTTTTGTTCTTTGACTCCTTATTCTATTCATTCATTTCCTCAACTTGCTAATACTTTTATTCAACAATTTAAAAACATTGGCCTACAAGTATCATTGACTAATTTGATCTATTACAAATAAAAATCTAAAGAAAAATTGACTGATGGTAGATTTCATCATTTGCATGCTCAAATTTCCTATCTTATTCCTAATATTAATACTCAACATATATTTATTTCAAATTTTCAAAAGGATATTAGAGATAAGATTTTTCTTACTAAATTTATTTATTTTCAACAACTTTGTGCATTGCTTTATCATTATTAATTCCAAGTGAGTAAATTTGAGAGAACCACTCCAATGGCTCATGTTCCTATTGATAAAGGTGATTTTTCTCATAATCCAAATAAAGCTAAAAAATTAACAACTATATCAAGGTAAATAAAAAAGAAAATGCAGTTACTGATCAAGTTGTTTTTGTATCTCACAATGCCACTTCCACATCCACTATTTTTTGATTGAATCATACATTTACTCCTCTCTCTGAATCTTTACATTCTATTATGAATAGGTTTTATTTACTAATATCATTACTTTACCTCCTATTCAACTTCTTTTACCTACTACAATGGTAGCTAAATATTTTTTTGTGAAATCTTTTTAACAATATCATTGCCAGAATGGTTATGATATTGAAAAAATGTTATTCTTTATAAACATAAGGTTTAGGACTTAATTTATTATAATACTTTACCTATTGATAATATTGATGGTAGTGGGAATAAATTTGTTTCTCCTCCTAATCAAAATTTAAAAATCTATATGAATCCTTTACCTACACATGATACTAATAATATTCCTCAACCATCTTTTGTGGATATTGTGTATGATTTGAAGATGGATAATCTTAATCATGTGGTTAATCAAGTGGAGCATGTGGTTCCATTGTATCTCCACCTCAATTTCAACCTCCACTTCAATCTCAAGTTTCAGCTTTACCTCAACTAAAAGCTAATCCTAAATTGAAGCCTCATCCTAAACCTCGACAACAATTTAAGAAAAAATGACCTCAGGAACTTTTGATTACCTTTAATGATTCTAAGAATATTAAAGCTCCTAATGGTCCCATTTATATTTATACTAAGATTTTTAAGATACCTACTTGTCATTGTCTTGTTGATCCTACCTCTTTAGTCAATGTTATTACAGAAGAAAATCTTTTCATGAAAGTTTTGCAACATGATTTTTATGATAAATTGAATGTATGGATTCAAAATTGTAATGGTTTTCTTTACCCTTCATTTGATTCTATTGATATACCGATTGAACTTTATGGGAAGATTGTGAACATCACCTTTTTTGTTGTTCCTACTTTTGATCAATTCAACATGAGCTTGGTTTACCATGGTTAAATGCCATGCATTTTGTTGCTTCACCTATTCATAAATTTCATAAGTTTGTTTATGATGATGAAGTGCAGCTGGTTAATCATAGCTTATACCATACTTCTAGGCTTGAGGATGATGCTATCATTGACTTCTTTTGGCCTTCATAACTTGACCTGATCATCTTTTCCATTCATATCAAGTATATAAGTAGTGAAAGATTCTTGAGTTAAGCTTAGTTACTCCTAATGATCTTAACTGTGATCTTTCACCTAGACCTTCCATAGGTCTTCTTTATCTATGGATTTTAAATTTTTAATCAATATCCCCATGTTGCTTCTCAATCTATTAGTAATCTTGTTAATCCTCCTATAAAACCTATGTAGGATCCTATAATTGTTCCTTCTAGTTCTTGAAAAATTTCAAGTAAAGAAAAATGTAACTGATCTACTAATAAACACCATAAAAAGTTTCATGCTCAAGCTAAAGGTCATAATTCTATTCTTCAAAAAAAATTATCTTCTTGGGACACAACTATGCATGATGTGTTAGAAGAAGTTCTTACTAATAATGATGTTAAGCTACATGATTTTGATGATCCTATTTGTATCTTAGATCATATTTTGATTAATTTAGATGATGAAGATAATTTTGATGATATTGATGATGTTAATGATGAATATGAAACTATTGATATTGATGTTGATTTACCTAATATGCTTTCCTCACAATTAATAGTTACACATAGTATTGAACATTGTGATTCTCAAGAGGATTCTTGTTTGGATTTGGCTATCATTCCTACTATGTTGGATATAGTCCCTCTTCTAAGTTATCCACCTTCTTTAAATGATAAAAAATGACATGGGGAGAGTAGGCGATAGGCTTGATTGGCTAGTCCTTCAAGGTAGTTGTTTTGTGTGCTTGTCTATTGTATTGTACTTCTCCCATAATATGTTTTCTAAATGTTGTTACATTCATTTATATGATCTTTGTTGCTTTATTGGTAAAAGCTAATAAAAGAATCAAACCTATTGTATTAGTCCTCTATATGCATCTCTATTCTTCCAAATTTTGTTTCGTGTTATGTTGTATTTGTGTTATTCTTCATACATGTTTCATTATGTAATAAACTTGGATTCACAAATTGGTAGCACCAATTCTTTTTTGTCTCTAGGTCATGGTTCAAAAAGATTCCCCCTTGTATTTTCTTATGTGATCTTTCCTCCTTTTTTATTGTAGTTCTACTTTCTTTGGAGAATGATGTCAATTCATGTGCAATAATATCATATATATTATCTTATGATCATATTGATTCCATAGTAGGTAGATCCCTTCATTGTTCTCTATATGTTTTTTATTAAGGAAAGTAGGTTTTACAGGGACCTAAAACTTGAAAGTTTTATAGCATAAAAGTTAAGACAATAAAGTCCAGCAAAACATGAAATAGTAACCATTAGCCAAAAAGAAACAAAAGGTCAGAGGCCAGGAGGAAAAAGCCAACCACCAGACTGAAAAGGAAAACCAAACCTAATGGTTCTCCTTATCTAGATCCTGCATAGTTTCTGTAGCTTCATTATCCTTCTGGTTGTCCGCTCCTTCCTAGTTGATGTTTTGGGCTTCCTCCTGGTCCAAATGATCCACCTGGTCCCTACCAGCATTTAGATCAACCTCTTCCTTACCAATGTTCTGGCTAGTCAACTTCCTCGTGTTCCCCTCGATGCTAATTCTCATAAGAGTATCCCCCAAGTTGACAATGTTCTCATTCAAAGTGTGCAGAGTGTCCATAATTTGATTAGTTAGAATCTAGATGATGTTGTCTAACCTCTAGACTTTTTGGTCAACCCTGGAAAATCTATCCTCTTGATCCTTTCTAGAGTCCTGGCTACTATAGTGCTTTTGGTTGTCATCCTGGTCATTCATCCTTTTGATGTTCTCCTGGACTTTGCAGGGGCTTTGGCTACTATCCTGGATAATCTTTTCCTTTAGAGCCTCAATTTCCTGAAACAACCATTTGATAGATTAGAAGTTATCTGTCAAGCCATTCTTCACATTGTTCAAAAGGTCAAAGCCAAATTCTTTCTTGTTATTAGATAAGACCAAAAGAGTGGGGTTGATGAGCATGTCATAATGGGTTATGCCATCAAGGTTCTTCATCACTTGGATGTTCATTACCTCTCTAACAATTCCAAACCTATCAGTATCCATGTTCAAATTCCTCCAAGCCCTCCTCTTGTCCTTTTTTATCACCTCCCCACTTTTTTTCGCAGTGTTCTCCTCAAGTAGGGAAGGGGGCGATATAGGACTAGGGGTCTTAGAGGTTAGGGCAATGGGGTCTTCCTAAAGTAGGACACATTCCACTTTTCTTTTTATGGGGTTATCTGGGGGAGCATCGAGGGTATTTCCTCCCTGTCTCTCTCCCACCCCTTATCCTCATCCTTCATAGTGTCCTTCCCCTTCACCTTTTCCTCATCCTTAGACTCAGTCTCCATCTTGTCTTCTTCTTCACTGTCATCTTTCACCTCCTGGGGCTCAAGCTTGGGAAGAATGGGGGGGAGACCTCTAGGGATCTTTCTGCTAGGAAAATAGGGGTTGAGGGTAGCAGAGCTGGCTTTGGTGGAATAATCCCCATCCTCCAATTTAAAAACTTAAACATCCTTCGAGTGCAAACTAGTAGTGTCCTTTGAAGCATTCCCAGGGTCACAGAGGGCTTTTCCCCTAGTTTGAGCTTTTAGAAACTCATAAACCAAGAGGAGAAGGCCTTTGTGGAGGGCAAGATTAGTGATGGGTTTTCTCTTGAAACCCTCATTATTCTTAGACATGGAGGTGAAAAGAAAGAAAGGAAAATAAATTTTAATAGCATGCCTAAAGTGGTTAAGCAACACAAAATGGTGCATTTTTATCCTATCAAACCTAGAGTCAAGAGTGATATACTCAATGAGAATCTTGGGAACATACCTCCATAATTTTTTGATGGATTTCATTTCATAGTAAGTGTCTATCTTGATAAGTTTTTTCCTATTAGCATTTTCCTTCACAAATTCACTAACAGCATTGGCTGACATCCTTTTATCCCTGAAGAAGTTTATGCCAACTTGAGAGATTCTCATCACCTATGCTATCAATCCCTCAGTGATTTTATGGGTGACACCATCTATTTTAACTTTCCCATTGTTCCATGTTTGCACCATCCCCTTGGTAACCCCAGCGTCAAAGCCATGAAGCTTCCTCATGAATCTAGTTACACCCACTTTTTCAAGCTTGTCCCAAACTTTCGCCTTCCCCTTGCACTTCTCTATTTCTCCCCAAGGCTTTGTTCTAATCCTTTCCCCAACCATGGCAGACTTTGGCTCTGTAAACCTTATTCCTCTAGCAAAAATGCTGAGCTCAATTTTTCTTGAGATGCTAAAAATAAAAATGTAATTATGATTTTTGGTGGTTCTGTCCATGCCAGCCCTTAAAGCATGCCATCTATATGCATGATTGTGACTTGAAAAGAGCTTCGCATGACTTGTAATTACTCCCCTTTTGACATGCAATTTGGCATATCTTTTCATAATTAAAAAGGGGTGATATTAGTACCTTGGATTTGATCCTGCTGGAGTAGCTCAATCGCCACTACTACGATTTTGTCTCCATTCGTCCATGTTATCACTAAGTTTTTCGTAATAGCATCATTTGCAAACCAGCCAACAATTGAGTTGGCTTCTCGATAAGTGTAGCTAATGAAAGTCCTTTTAAACTTTCCCAAGTTAGATCTAAGGTCCTCAATGATGTTAGAAATTTTCCAAGAGGGCAGGGCATGTCCTTTGATACACTTGATAATGTTTAGTGAGTCACCCTCTAGCTATAGGCTCTTGATCCTTGACACTAGGGCTAGCTTTACAATCTGTCTGGTTGCACTGGCTTTAGCAAAGTGACTGGTTTGGTGACCAAGAGGGAAAGAAACAGCCACAATTCCTCCTATTGAACAATTTTTGATGATGCCACCACTACCAGCAAATCCAAGATTCCCCTTAGCCACCCCATCAAAGTTGGCTTTGTGCTAGTCCTCAAGGGTGAAGGACCATCTTGTTTTCTATCTTCTCTTCTCCTTGTCTTTCTTCCTAGCTTTATTGTTCCCTCCTTCCTTGATGTTTCCTCCCTTTGTGATGGCAAAGTTCTCCATAGTTAGACCTTCAATTTACTCTACAATTATGAACTCAGGAGCCTCTCTATCTCTAAAGATTTGGTTGTTGCATTCTTTCTAGATTCCCTAGCAAAAGTGTGGCAGAATCTAGCTACTAAAAAGATAAGTATCTGACACAGGCAAAGGGATGAATAACTAGGGCCAAAAGCTCACCTAGCTATCCAAACCACACTGCAAGAGTTAACAAAACGGAAGAAAACACAAGTGGACATCAACCAAAGAAGGAGAAGAAAGAAATACTTTATTGATTCATCAATATATCTTCATAAATGCCCAGCTATAAGGCCTTCTGGGTTATGGACAATTACAAATACATTCACATTCCAAGATCCAACTATAAATTTTCACTTTCAGTTCTTCTCTCTCTAATCTGCTCTCTTAAAACTTTTCCTTTTTAAAAATTACTTAGCTCTAATCCTAAACTCTCTATTTATACTTGTCAAAATGACTTACAGAACATTCTAGAACATTACATAAGAAGAAGGCCAACCCAACAATAGTCTGGACTAATCCCAAGAAAAGATCTTAACATAAATGCCATGAATGAAATAAATCCCATGAATTGGCTCACAAAATCATGTCCAAATACTGACACTCGACATACACTAGGTAACTCGGCACATGAAAAATTACTCGGCATCCACTGGGTAACTCAGCACATGAAGAATCACTCGGCATCCACTAGGTAACTTGGCACATGAAGAAACACTCAACATCCACTTGGTAACTCGAAACATGAAGGAATGCTATAGTAACTCGGCACACGAAGGAATTACTACAATAACTCAGCACATGAAGGAATTACTAGGTGAATAAAATGAGCAAGATAACAAGGCAACCCAGGATGCTCCTACATTAGACAATCGGGGTTGAAAGAAATGATTCTCCTAAATCATTGAGATGTCTCAACTTGAGCTGAATCTAACTCAAATTGAGAAATCCATGAAACATCTTCAATAGGTCTATTCTTCCACTTTACCAAATATTCATAGTAATCTTTTCCTCTTGTACTCTTGCCAACTCTCTAATCCAATATCTATTCAACTTCCTCAATCTATTTCTTAGGATAATCATCTAGTATAACAACTTCATCCTCTAACTCATGATACTTATACAAATCAGCAATATTAAATATAGGAGATATATCCATGTCATTAGGTAACTCAACTTCATAAGAATTACCACTGTCAAACTTCTTCAAGATCTTACAAGGTCCAAATTTCTTCATCTTCAGCTTGCTATACGTTCCAATTGGGAATATTCCTTTCTTCAGATGAACCATTACCTCATCTCCAACTTGAAAATCATGGTGTCGTCTAGACTGATCAACATTCTCCTTATACTTCTGATTACTTTGTTCTAGCCTCAAATTCACTTCCTTATGCAAAGATTCCATGAAATTAGTGAATTTTTCTCCTACAACACTTTTCTTTTCTTCACTAGCAACATCTCTCAAATCTGATATACCTCTAGGATGCATTCAAGTAATAATCTCAAAAGGTGTCTTTCCTGTACTCCTATTCATAGAATTATTATATGCAAATTTAGCTTGTGCCAATACCATCTCCCAATTACTTGGCTTATTCCCAACTAAACATCTCAACAAATTACCCAAGCTTCTATTCACAACCTCTGTCTATCCATCTATTTGTGGATGGAATGTAGAACTAAACTTCAATTCAGTACCCATCTTCTTCCACAAAGTCTTCTAGAAATAACCAAGAAACTTACTGTCTCTATCTAAAATAATGCTTCTTGGTAATCCATGCAATCTCACAATCTCTTAAAAGAAAAGTTTAGCAACATGCTTAGCATTTGATGTCTTCTTACATGGTATAAAATGAGCCATCTTAGAAAATCTATCCACTACAACAAATATGGAATCATACCCTTTCACTGTTTTAGGCAATCCAAGAACAAAATCCATACTGATGTCAGTCCAAGGTTTCTCAAGAATAGTAATAGGTGTATACAAACCATTATTTTGACTTTCTCCCTTTGCAACTTGACAAACTCCACAACTCTTTATAAAATTTTGAACATCCTTATACATTATGGCCAATAATACTTCTCTTTCAGCAAACTCAATGTCTTATCAATTCCAAAATGTCCAGCTAATCCACCACTATGTTTTTCCTTAATCAAATTCAACCTCACAGGACTTCTAGGAATACACAACTCAATACCTTTGAACAACATACCTTCTTGAATGAAATACTCATCATACTTACTTATGTGATCTGTTAGATTTGGTGCTCTACACTCTCTCCACACCTCAGAAAAATCAGGATTAGCGTCATATAACTCTTTCATCTAATCAAAACCAAGAACTTCAACCTTCATTTCAGTCAACAAAGAATGTCTTCTACTCAATGCATCAACAACTTTGTTAGTAACTCTACTCTTATGCTTGATCACAAATGTAAAACTCTACAAATACTGAACCCACTTCATATGTCTTTGATTCAATTTATGTTGACTTCTCAAGTATTGTAAAGTTTTATGATCATTATACAACAGAAACTCCTTAGGCATCAAATAATGTCCCCATTTCTTCAATGCTTGAACAATGGCATAAAATTCTTGATCATACACAGAATATTTTCTTTTAGCATCATTCAACTTTTCACTAAAGAAAGCAACAAGCTTACCTTCTTGACTTAATACAACTCCTATTACATTACCACTTGTATCACATTCAACTTGAAATACTTTGTTGAAATTAGGTAAAGCCAATATAGATAATTCAGCAACCTTTTTTTTCAAAGCCTCAAAACTCTTATCAGCTCCATGTGCCCACTTGAATTCCTTATCTCCCCTCATTGTTTCAGTCATAGCATTACAAACAACACTAAAATTATTTATAAACTTTCTATAAAAACTAGCCAAACCATGAAATGATATTACCTCGCCTGCATTCTCAAGTGTAGGCCATTCCAAAATTGCTTTAACCTTCTGAAGATCCATCTTCAAACCATCAGCTGAAATCACAAATCCTAAATACACAATCTCCTCTTGCATAAAAGAACACTTTTTAAGATTAATCAGAAACTTTTCCTCTTTCAATCTCTGTAATAGTTGTCTAATATGCTCAAGGTGTTCTTCCTTAGTCTTGTTGAATATTAGAATATCATCCAAATAAAAAATCACAAACTTACCCAAGAATCTTTTCAGAACTTCATTCATCAACCTCATGAAAGTACTAGGTTCATTAGTTAGAGAAAAAGGCATAACCAACCATTCATACAAACCATCTTTTGTCTTGAAATTAGTCTTCCATTCACACCTTCTCTAATTTTGATCTGATGATAGCCACTCTTCAAATCAATCTTGGTAAAATACTTTGCTCCACTAAAATAATCCATTATGTCATCCACTCTTGGCATAGGAAACCTATATTTCATTGTTATCTTGTTAATGGCTTTGGAATCAATACACATTCTCCATTCTCCATTCTTTTTAGGTGCTAATATAGCAGGTACATCACATGGACTCAAGCTTTCTCTGATCAAACCTTTCTACAACAATTCATGCACTTGTCTATTAATTTCTTCATTCTCTGCTAGTGTCAATCTATATGGTGCTTTGTTTGGCAAACTAGCTCTAGGAATCAAACCCATACAATGACTTATACTTCTTATTGGAGGTAAACATCAGGAATTTCTTTATACTCATTCAAAAAATTTGCATTTTCTTTTGGTACTCGGTCAATACTACCATCTGTCACTCGGTCACCACTAACTAGCACTCGGTTAACATTATTTTTTGGCACTTGGTCTCCATTGAAAAAAATTAGTTTTCTTGGAATTATAGCAAAAAAAACCAGATTCTTCTTCAATACCTTTTCAAATTGTTTCCCATTAACCATGGACATTTTTATAGCAATACAATTAACCTCATCTAGAACTTCAATCAAAGGAAACAATGTTTGTTTCTTCCCATTTACCCAAAGAGTATATTGATTCAATCTTCCATCATGTACAATATATCTATCATATTGCCCAAGCTCTACCCAACAAAATATGACAACAATCCATGGGCATAATATCACATGAAACTTCATCAAAGTAATGTCCAATTTTGAACTACATAAGGCATTGCTCACTTCCCAATATCTTATGCTCATCTTTGATCCATGAAACATGATAAGGTTTGGGATGTTTCAGCCTCTTCAACTACAACTTTGTAACTAGCTCTTCTGATGCCAAATTTGTAGAACTTCCACTATCAATGATCACCTAACATTTTTTAGCCATCTTACATCTTGTCTTGAAAAGACTTCTCCTTGAAATAGGTTCCTAATCACTTCCCTTATTGCATAAGGTTCTTCTCACCATCAAACTTTCTCCAGCCTCAAGTCCACTTGGTGAAATCTCAATGTCTTCTTAAATCATAGCATTTCTATTATTCTACCCACCTTCAAAAGATCTACATTCAAAGGATCTATGCCATTCTTTGCCACATCTAAAACAATTACCATGAAATCCACCTCTAGAATAATAATTACCTCTTCCTCGGTAAGAATTAGTGCCTCCTCAGTAAATATTACCACTTTTCCATTTAGTCTTTCCTTTGTCATCATTCTTCCATTTGGATTTGCCTTTATCTTGCACAAAGCTATCAAATCTACCACTTTCTCCATAAGATCTACCTCTGCCTCTCTAGAATCTACCACCTCTACCTCTCTATCTTTGTTCATGCTTCTTTGTCAAGATCTCCTCAGCTTTCAAGGCATATTGATATGCTTCTTCTACACTTTCTAGTTTAACAAAACTTATTTGATCTTGTATTCTAGATCTCAATCCATTAATGTACCATGCAATTTTCTCAACATCATCATCCACATGTCTAGATCTAATGTCCAGTCTATAGAATTCCTCAGTATACACTTTCACAGTCATGTCTTTTTGCTTCAAATTTTGCATCTTTCTCAACAAGCTAACTTGGTAATCAGCAGGAAGGAGTTTTTCCTTTACCTTGTTCACCATCTTTAGCCAAGCTCTGATCTTCTCCTTTCCTCTCCTTTGTTTATCAGTTTGAAAATGTTGCCACCATAGTGATGCATGACCTTTCAGCATAGTGACTGCAATCTTCACCTTTCTATTATTAAGAGTGTTTTCATACTCAATGAACTTCTCCATATCAGAGATCCAATCTAGCACAGCATTGGTATCCAATTTTCCATTAAAGGAACAACTTCTACAGTAGGTTTTGAATTCACTCTAGAAAATATTCTCAACAATCATTCCTCATCTTGATCTTCTTTAGGTTTTGGATTATGGTTTGGTGCTGCTACTTCATCATCACGCACATCTTCAAGATGCACTCCTCTCCTCTGGGCTATCTCCACAACATCTAATTTGGCTACAATTTGTCTCAACTAATCCAATATAGCATTATCAACATTATTTCCTCTACCAAGAACCATTTTTACCAATCAAGTTCTTGGAAGATCATAGCCCTCTACAAGTTATAGGTCAAATCTGCAAATCTACCACCCTACAACCAAATCCAAATCAGGGTTCTACATGATCCAATCTCCACAAAGGCAAACCTTAAGCTCTGATACCAACTGATGTAGGAAAAGAGGTGAATAACTAGGGCTAAAGGCTCACCCAGCTATCCAAACCACCCTGCAAGAGTTAACACAACAAACACAAACACAAGTGGACAGCAAGAAAAGGGGGAGAAGACAGAAATACTTCATTGATTCATCAAAATATCTTCATACATGCCTAGCTGTAAGGCCTTCTAGGTTAGGTCCAATTACAAATACACTCACATTCCAAGATCCAACTGTAAATTTGCACTTTAAGTTCTTCTCTCTCAAAACTTTTCCCTTTTAAAACTTACTTAGCTCTAGGCCTAAACTCTCTATTTATACCTACCAAAACTTATAAAACATTCTAGAACATTACATAAGAGGAAGGCCAACCCAACAATGATCTAGATTCATCCGAAGAAAATATCTTAACATAAATGTTGCGAATGAAATAAATCTCATGAGTCAGCTCACAAAATCACATCCAAATACTGACACTTGACATACACTGGGTAACTCGGCACATGAAGAATCACTCGGCATCCACTAGGTAACTTGACACATGAAGAATCACTTGGCATCCACTAGGTAACTTGGCACATGAAGAATCACTCGACATCCATTGGGTAACTTGGCACATGAAGGAATGCTACAGTAACTCGGTACATGAAGGAATTGCTACAGTAACTCGGCACATGAAGGAATTACTTGGTGAACAAAATGAGCAGGATAACAAGGCAACCCAGGATGCTCCTACATCAGTTTCCAAAATAGAGTGATGGCTTCTCCGTTTGTAGAATAATTCTTGGATGTTGTTAGGGGGACACTAGATAAAACCAAGATCCCTAGTCAGAAGATTCCACACCTTAGAGGAATAGGGGTAGAGGATGAATAGGTGATTTATCAATTCCAAGTTAAGCTTGTAAAGGTTATACCTATTTGGGATGAATTGACCTTTCTTGGTTAAATTGTCCAAGGTAAGAATTTTCTCTTATAGTAGCAGCCAAAAAAAGATATTAATTTTGGGAGTGAGGCCAAAAATCTAGGCAGTGGCCCATAATAGCTTCTCTATTAAGGCCTATAAGGAGAAGTAGCCAGAGGCTATAGAGAAAAACCCATCTGAGTTATTACCCCAAATGACAAAGTCCTTGTTATTGTTGAAGGGGGTGGCATTAAGCAAAATCATCAGAGGGATAAGGTCTGGGGATAGCTCAGAGAGGTCCTACCAACCTTGACCAATTTTTTAATCATTGACTTGCCTACCATAACTTTCAATGCACCATTCTGCCCATCTTCGATAAATGGGGTGGTTGATAAGAGGTCCTTGACTGGTCCAGTTGTCCTACCAAAATAAGATATTATCCCCTTTGCCAACTTTCCATTTGGCCTTTGACTTGGATAGGGGTCTAGACTTTGAGATCCCATTCTAGATATAAGACCCCTGGGGAATCTCGGTCTCTTTTATTAGGAAGTTAAAGGGTTGTCTTCTCAGATATTTCTTGGTCAGGATATCCCTCCAAACACCTATGCTTTGAAAGATATGCCATAACTATTTGGCCAAAAGGGCATTATTGAGGTGTTTAATCTTTCTGATGCTTAGACCTCCATAGAATTTTGGGAGATAGACAAGATCCCAGAAGACAATGTGATATCTCTTATGGTCATCAGCCCCTAACTAGAGGAAGTCCCTCTAAATCTTCTCCATTCTATACACATTTTTGGCAAGGATTCCAAAGAGGCTTGAAGAATAAGTGGAGAGGTTTTGTAAAATGGATTTCACTAGGGTACACTTACCAACTTTGCTAAGGGTATCCCCTTTGCATCCAACAATTTTCTTATTGAATCTATCAATGATGTTATTCTAGAAGGAGTTCAGGGGTCTAGAGCCCAAGGGCAGGCCCAGATAATTGGCTGGCAGGGATCCAATGTCACTTCCCAAAATTTCAGCAATTTTCCTCTCTCTCCAAAGGGGTGTTGATGAAGAAAATTGAGCTCTTCTCCCAATAAATAGCTTGGCATAAACCCCTGGTGTAGGTGTTCGGAATTCCCTTGAAATCTTTGGCTTCATGAATAGTAGCTTCTCGCCACAAGATGGTCTCATCCACAAATTGATGGTGAGAGAAGGTTGAGGGGCTGGAAGAGGGCTTGAGACCCTACAAACTCCTATCTTGACATTTCCTCTAGATGACTTTTTCTAGGCATTTGGCTAGAATGATAAAGAGAATAGGGGAGATGGTGTCACCCTACCTCAGTCCTCTCAAAGGGAAGAAGAAATCAGAGGGGAAGCCATTAACCAAAATTGATAAAGACATAGAGGAGAAAAGTTGAGAGATAATCTTGCATACATAGGCATCAAAACCAGACACCTGAAGGACTGCCATGAGAAAATTCCAATCCACCCTATCATAGGCTTTAGACATATCCAACTTTAGCAAAAAGCCTTCCTTCTTGCTAGCTTCTAGAGAGTGGATGACCTCATGAACTGTGACAATAGAGTAAAGAATCTACCTGCCAGGGACAAAATTAGTCTATTGGGGGGAGATAAACATGGGGAGAATGCTAACAAGTCTAGTGGTAAGAACCTTAGAGATGATTTTGTAAAAATAATTACAAAGACTAATAGACCTAAACTTTTCCAGCGTATCAGCCCCTAGAATCTTAGGAATGAGAACAAGGAAAGTGGCATTGAGCTCTTTCAAAAGGTTTTTGGCCCCAAAGAATTCTTGGATAGCCTTAGTAACATCCCTTTTGACCACCTCCCAGTAGGTCTTTAAAAAGAAAGTCAGGAAACCATCCAAGCCAGGAGCTTTGTCCCTCAGAAGAGAGTTGAGAGCCTGGAAGATTTCCTCCTAGGAGGGGATAGCTTTCAACATAGAATTGTGGTGTGGTTGCAGCAATGAAGGGATTGCCAACAAAATGTTAGCTTGATCAATCACTGACAGAGAGGGGTCCTTGGAAAGGAGGAATGAGAAGAATTGAACAACTTCATCCACAATCTCATTTTCCTTGGATAGAAGGTCCTAGCCTTTCTTAATGCTTGTGATCCTATTGTTTGTGTGATGTTTGAGTGTGGTCAAATGGAAGAAACAAGAGCTTTGGTCACCTTGTTTCAACCAGTTGACTCTAGATCTTTGTTTCCAATAATTTTCTTCCTTAGATATTATGTTGTGGAGGTTAGAGAGGATGGCCTGTTCTTCCTACCTATTCTTGTCATTATATCCATTGTGCTAAATTTCTTCCTAAATGATATAGAGCTAGTCTATCTTTTCATCTTTATCCTAGAAAATGTGACCAAAGTCAGAGTTGTTCCAAAATTTAATGTTTCATTTCACATTCTTTAGTTTCTAGGCAACCTTGAACATTGCGGTGCCTTCAACCTCAATATCCCACTAGGAAGCTATCTTAGATTCTAGATCTAGGTGGGAAATCCACATTTTCTCAAAATGGAAGGGGAAAGACCTTCTAACTTCCAAGGGGCTAACAAAGAGATAAATAGGAGAGTGGTTAGAGCCAACTCTGTGGAGACAGGAAAGTCTACAAGAGTGAGTCTATAGCCACTATACCCAGGAGAGATAAGAGCTCTATCAAGATGGACCTGGATGCATTCCCCACCAACTTTTCTGTTAGACCAAGTGAATCTTCCCCCCAAGAGGTCCAGATCCATGGAAGCCAGGTTGAGGATGAAGTTGGAGAAGTTGAGCTTATTGTTTTGATTCGGGGCAAGACCTCTGCTTTTTTTGCTGTCTGTGAGGGGAGAGTTAAAATCTCCCATAACTATCCCTTTGTTAATATTGTAGTTGGCAAAGAACACTGAGATCTTATCCCAGTAATTTTTCCTTTGCCTTATTGAATTAGGAGCGTACATGTTTAAAATGAACCAAGAGTCATCACTATGGATATGGGACACCTTGCAAAGGAGAACATTCTCTACAACAAAAATGGGGGACAACTTGAATGCCCTACTATTATAAATAATCATCACCCCTCCCGAGGCTCCTTTTGAATCCGTGGCTTCACTTTTCATGGATTTACTAAAAGAAATCTTGTTTACCAGATCCCTTTTCATCTTAGTTTCCTGGATCAGCAAAAATTTGGGTCTTTGATCTCTGATCAAATTTTTGATAAATTCCTATTTATGGGCCCCATTGAGGCCCCTAATGTTCCAAGAAATGACCTTCATTTCTTGCTTCCTAAGAATTCCTTGATGGTTCTTTGGCTCCCATCTACTAGGTTTCTTTTGGTTTCTTCTTGTAATAGCTTGTTGGATTTCTTCCTACTAGGTCGGTTGGGAGTTATCCCAACATCAGCCTTTACCTTGCTCCTAGTTGTCACTGGGGAAAAAGAGGGGAGGTCATGAGGTTGGTGCTTCCTATGATATTTTTTTTCATACACCAGCCATCTAGACTATCTAGAGAGCAATTATCTATCCACTCTTCCCAATGAGCAAAGTGGTTAGGGGAATAGTTGTTGATAAGTTGAAGGAGCTTTGCCTCCAATCCTTTAAAAGCTAGCATAGTCTCGACCTGATTAGAACCCAAACCCAGAGGTTGGGTTAGGGGGACATTAGGCCTTGGGGAGATCTTCTGAGGAGAGTCTAGCCTACCATCTGAACAAGGGGGCTCAGTCCTCTAACCAACATTCTCTTTAGAGCAAGGTGTCTCCTGCCTCTAGCCATTCTGCTCTAACCCTACCACCTCAGGACCTTCCTCTACATTAGGGGATTCTGTGACAGGATCAAGGGATTCAATGTGGGCTAGATACTCCAAAATTTTGTCAATCTACCTAGGGGTAATTTGCTTAACTTCCTTGCTAATCTGCATCTTTGAAGACCTAGATGGTTTACACCTCCAAATCAGTTTCTTCTTCCCCTTGGCTACTAGGCAAGGGGGAGGAGGAAGATTCAAGAAATTGTCTAAGGTAATAGGGACCATCATCTTCTACTTAACCATCTTAGGGCATTGGGTGGCCTTGTGATCTACCTTCAGGCAGAGAAAGTAGACAAAAGGAATAGTTTTATAAATCAATTTCTGAATGTGCACTCCAAGTTTAGAGTGAAAGGCCAAAAATGTAGGCATGTATGTGCCTTCCCTAACTCCAATACAAATATGAGTACATTTTAGGTGACACTTGGAGGTAGTGATTAGATCCATAGATAGGAGTTCACCAAAAGTCGTTGCAAGCCCCACAAAAACATCTTCGTTCCAAAATTCTAAAGGCAACTTGGGTAATCTAACCCAGATAGGGGCTTGGACAAAAAAAAGAGTCATTCAATTCAGATTGGAGGTCCACTTCTGGAGGACCAGAGTGGAGTGACCAATAGCCCATTGTCCCTCATAGAGGATGTTGGACAAATTTTCCATGCATGGAAAAGAAAAAGACAAGAAACCCTTTGCCATTGTCGTGACTGAGACATGACCTTTTAGAGCCCAATTCTTCTTGATGAAGGACCTTACATCATCTATATTAGGTCTCAACCCCAAAAATTTGCCAACCAGATTAGTGGTCATGGATCGAATGCTATGATCCACAATTTCATCTGGGATGGTGATAGCACAGGAACCTTTTTTAGATTCAGGAGGAGTATTAATAGGTGGGAAAGATGACTTACCTGAAGGTTTGACCCTAAATAAAGAAGACCATTTTGTTGGCAGGTCTACTTTGGGAAGCAGAGGAATCTTGACCACCTCCTTGGGAGGGATAACTGGGTCCCTATCCATGATCTCCAACTAGTCCCCAGTGCTAGAAGATGCTAGTCCATCCCCTGCCCGGGACCCGTGTTCCAGACCATGGACCTGATCTCAAAATTCCTATAGAGTCCCGCCCTTACCTAAATTCAAATTTTGAAAAACATCACTCCCTCTGCTCTCGCTTGCCATTAGTGTTCTCTATATGTTTATGTGGTATTTCCCTTCATTTATCTTCATCTGGGGGTATCTCATAGTGGAAACATAATCAGTGGACTTGTTTATGTTTTCTGTCAAAGCCATTGGTCCTATCAGAGTGTTAGCAATGACTTTAACATAGGAGCATACATTCTTCTTACTTATTGCATACACACACTTATATATATATATATATATATATATATATATATATTTTAAGATAGTTATTCTCTCTTTCCAGATTAGTGACTAATCGTTAGAGCATGGATTTTTTTAGGATCTTTTGATCCCTTAAGGTCGAAGGTGTCCTTAAGATTCAATATCTTTTGGTTTTACTCTTATAGAATATAATTTTCTTAAGAGTGAATCCTTGATGGGTTGACTAGCGAGTAGCCACATTCACTAGGTGGTTCAATTCCATCTTTCCAGTTGCATAGTTTCCTTATGTAGTTCAAAATGGGACATAAGTTCTCATTGGGTGAGATAATCACACTTTTTTTTTTCTTTTTCTCTTTTTCTAGATATGTCTCTCTTATTGTGATCTTGGAATTGATGAAGACTTGAGTCTTTAGAGGCTTGAGGATTTCTTTGTCCCTTTGATTTTAATAATATTATCTTTTTGTTATGAACTACTTTACCAAGAGTTTTCTTTGAGTCCATACTCTTTCTAAAGTGGGGGCTTAATTTATCATCCTAAAATGAAAGAATTTTCATGTGAAGAGTCTTTAGCCCTCTAAGTAAGTATTCTATGGTCATATCAAGTGCCTTGAATGGGTCTTTGCATAGATCTAATTATTTTCCTTGTGTTTTACTTTTTTCTTTCTATTTTCGTCCTATTTCTAACAAACTACTTTGTGAAATTGAGGATGTTCACCTCTAGGCCAAGGATGACCTTTTGGGTCAAGGTTGACCTCAACCCTAACATAGGCCAGGGATGACCTTGACCCTAATCTAGGGCAGGGTTGACCTCATCCCTAACCCTAGGTCCCAATTTTAATTTCTAGGAGTTTTAGGATATCGATCTTTAGAAAGTTTCTTTTCCTACTTTTAGGTCAGTTGTTCATGTTTTGGAATGGTAGATTTTAAATTTAATTTAATCTAGGTCTATTACTAGGGGTTAAGGTTAAATGGGATTTAATGCTCCTATATCAGCCCTTTCTAGGAGTTAGTGCCCTAGGTCTCTGTAAAAGGAAGCTTCCTCCTCTCATTTTTCTCTAAGAAGTAAGAAGATGCATTATGATATTGGAAAGACTATTACCTTTCTACATCCATGATTCCATGAAGTGAAGCTCTCTCAATAGATCAAGTGTTCAAGCATCCATTATTAGCCATTGAAGGATTCAATCTCTATGGAGCCCTCTTGTTGAAGATTTCTCTATCCATATTCATCCAAGCCTTCTTCTATGAAAAGATACATTTAATATTGGTGTTGAAGATCTAAAGACATTAATTTGAGACATCCTACATACATTCTACATACATTTGGAGAAGTTGTACTTGTGGATTCAAGGATTTGAATCCTCTACAAGGATTTCCACATAAGCAAGGTGAATAGTTGTATTTACTTTGTTTATGCATACACACACACACACACACACACACACACATACATACATACATACATACATACATATATACATACATACATACATACATACATACATACATTCATACATACATACATACATATATATATATATATATTCAATTATATTTCAAGGTTAATTCAAAACTGGGGTTTGGCTAAGGCAACCCCCCCAACCAAAAAAAAAAACCATTTTTATTGTAGATATAGGTGTGGAACAATGAATCAAAGGACATATTTGGATACCCTTTTTGTCGAACTTGTGAGATCCATGAAAAAAAATTCCATTAGAGTAGTGTAGGTCAAGGTCAAATTTTTGGGGTACAATTGTGCCCTAGGGTAAGATTGTGCCACACCAACAAAATCAAGGTCGGCCTATCTTCAAAAAGACAAAATATTTCTAAGTTTTCTTTGTCTTGACATTTATAGTCTAGAATAGGTTGTACATTTTCTAGAAACTACATAAAGTTATAAAAAATAATCATATTCCATATTCAAGGTTAGTATTTTTCTTTTACATATTTTAGTATTTAAGCACATACTCTGTCACAATAGAAAGACCATATAACCCCCCTTTCTCCCTATTTTCCATCACTTGATCCATTTCTACATTGAAAACTTTCTTGTGCTTAATTAATTTGGATGATTCCTTTTGGAAATTAGGGTTTTCAATAGTGTTTCCATTTTCTTTCTATTCACCATAGAGTCATAAGACACAGATAACTACTCAAGAAGTTATGGTTAATTAGAGCCACTGCACAATCTCATTATGAGGAATTTGAACCTAGGAAAATCATTTAAAACTCTTCCTTAGAAGAGACGGATTTAAAAGAATTATGACGTAATTTCAATTACATTTATGCTATTGAAAAAAATTAAATATTAAAGCTTTGGGATAAATTACATCTCCGAAATTATTTTCCAGCCTTGTTGAACTTGCATGAGATTTTCAGCCTTATTGAAGTTATGTGAGTCAATTATTAAAATTGATAAGTTGTTATTATAGGGATCTAACTCCACCAAACTGTTAATGATTTTTAACTTCTTCATCTCTTTATCTTTCATAATTTTGTATGAGTACTTGGCAAGAACTATGTTGCACTGCAATTCTTGCTTAAATGAATGGATGAGGCATTCTAAGGATCTTCATTAATGAAAGCAAGGTTTTGTCATTAATTTTTTGGAATGTGATTTACAAAGTTATCATTCATATTGTATGTTTATGTTTCATGATATTTATGTGTTATCTCCTACAATATCATTATATTTATGTATACGCTCTTATAAAATAAATTAGCTATTTAATTAATCTATCAATGTTGTCTTTGAATTAAATGGAAATATAAATTATTTAAAACTATTGATCCACTCTTCCCTCTTATTTTTTTCACTCATCCAACAAAAAATAACAATTTTTTTTTCATTGGTTCAAATATAAAATATCTTTAGTATTTAGAAAGAAAACTATGTGTCATATTTACAACAATATAAGACATTGAAGTATAAGAAAATTATATATTTCTTCTAAAATAGAAAAAATACTGAAAATCTAAATTATAAAAGAGGAGAAATGTTGTAATATAAAAGATGGGGTGGCTAAAGGTAGGGCTCTCAAATTAGGCTTACATTTGATTTCAAGTGAAAATAGCTTATTAGGTCTCTTTCTAGAAAAAACATAACTTTGATTTAATGAGATCATACAAAATTTGAAATAGATTCCTACTTCAATTAATTTGGCTTGCAAACCATTTGAAAAAAATATATTTGTTATCATTTTCATCTCAAGTTCTAATAGTGAAACAATATCCTAATTAATTTTTAACAAGGACATATTTCATTTACTTTGACTTAGTATGTTTGACTAAGTTTGAAACTTCCACTAGAAGTGGACTCAATTTTTTTCATTTATAAACAATTAGGATTCTCGATATCATTAGGATGGTCAGAATACCTTTTTCATGAATGTATTTTATATGGATATTATATACCCAACAAACATGTTGTCCATTTTTAGAACGATCACACACTATAGGAAAAACTAGAGTGAATAGATGAAGATAAAAATATAAATCATAAACAGGGCCTAAACAATATCCCTATCATTAATAATGTTATTATTAACATAGGTTTCATGGGAGTTGTTCCTAGAAGCTAAAAGATTGGAAAAAAAAAACTAAAAACATGGGTAAAGATGGTGAATGGTGAATAAGATGTGAAATAGAAAAAGAATAGAGAAGTTAGGGAGGAATCTCTTGATTCCATCACCACCAAAAAAAATCTCATAACATGATCCCCACATAGTGTCATAATCAGGAAAAGTGAGATAGAGAGGAAATAAAATGAAAAATAGTTTTAAAATTTGTGACACCTTACATAAGAAGAGGAAAATACTAACATCACTTTTATCTTAAAATAGACAAAATAAGGGAAAAGATTATTGGGAAATTTGGAAACTAACCAAAAATCAATAACCACAAGCCAATAACTACCAACCACCCACCACAAAATAGGAACTCACAAAAACTCCAAATTATTAAAATCCAAAAATGCCACAACACAGTAGGAACCAAGAAAAAAAAAGCAACACATAGACAACAAATAGCACACACAACTACTTTGGCAACTTCTTAAGCTTGTCTAGGAAGGAGGGTTATTTGAAAGGGGTGGAGGAAGAAATATCACTCAGAGAAACAACCTTTTTAGAAGAACTATGGAACACTTTCTCTTTTCTTTAAGAATCTTTGCTCCTTCTTTTAAGCTTTCTATTTTCTTACTTCTCCTTAATCCCCCAATAGTAGATTTCAACCTTTCTTTAAAATTTGTTTTGTTGTGTCTCCAACTCAATAAGATGTACCCTAACTTCTCTTGGGACACCTTCATAGAACCTAGAACAATAATTATCTCACTCTTCTTCTCCTTGGTGAGTACCATAATGCAAATTTTTTAGACTTGCTCCTCTAACATCTCCTAGGGATGCAATTTTTCTTCCTAGTCTCTTCCCATCCCTCACCAAGCCTCATCTCTTTTCATAGTGCTCCAATCATTAGTGATTTTCTCATATTGTTGTTAGTCATTTTCTGCTAGTATTTTTATTTTCTTATGCTACTGATAGTTTAGTATTTTGTGTGTCATAGTTGATAATAATATTTGTTTGTGTTTTTTATATACACTTCAAGAATAAAAGAACTTAAGCATCCAAGCATTCAATCCATCTTCATGTACACTTAAGGAGATCCTTTCGCAATTCATCAGATAATAGATCTCTTGTATTCAAGATGATTTCAAGAGGCTGCAAAGGAGTTCACTTGTGGGCCTCATAATCAATTTCATGCTCTTTCTACCACCATTAAATATTTTTCTTCCTCCATTAGTGATAGTGCATCTTCTAATCAAATAAGAGCTTCTACATTGACATCATCATAATCCATTCAATTGGTAAAGTATTCTCATTGCATTCAATTTGAGAAATCCTTATATTATGTGATGAATTCATGTATTTACTTTATATTTGTAGCATTAAAATATTTTAATTTTAAGTTTAATTCCTAAACTAAGGTTTGACCAATGCAAACCCACCATCAACAAAAAAAATAAAAAATTCTTACACTTTACAAATCTTGAAAGGAAAGGAAAAGTGCAGATTCAGATACCCTTTTTGTATAACTCTAGAGATTCAAAATATATTTGGATATCATAGACAAAAGGTTAGAGTCACATTACATCCTTAACCATCTAGCCGGGCCCTAACTTAGTTTGATATCACCCCTCTTCAATTACCCTAACCTATAGTTGAATGATTTCTAGGTTTTACTCACAATTTCATGTCCAAAATTTGATCTTCAATTTTGAAGTTTTAGGCATCATCAACTATTTCATTTATATTTTCTATTTCTCAAAGTGAGTTTTCTACCCCTCTTTATTTCAATATGCACTTCTATTCCTCCATGTTCAGATTTTGTATTGCATAAAACCTTCTATTTTGGAGGTGAGGGAGAAGAAATTTTCCAAACATTTCACCCTTTTACATTGGGTTACAAATTGACATTCTATCTTGTGTTAGTTCAGCCTAATTAGGAGCTGAATATTGGTTTTTAAATTCATCTTTGCATAGGAATATAGTGCATTCATTTACCCCCCATACACTATAATGTCTTGAGTCACTTGGAACCTATGGAAGTACCTTTAGTTTATGACACCAACAAGTAGAGACATTATACATTGTAGGAAACTGGAGGTTGTAAAAAAGAAAATTTGAGGTTTCATAAAAGGGAAGTTGGAGGCCAGATAGAAGTAAGATTGAGGCGACACAAAAGGAAGTATAGACAAGTGCATGGAAAGGAGTCTGATGACACACAACAGGGAAGCTAGAGGCTGCACAAAAGGAAGTCAGAGGCCACATGGTTGGAACCTTAAGGTCATACACAAGGAACCCAAAGGCTAAATGAAAGTAAGCCAAAACTTTCAAGGAAGTAAGCTAGAGGCTGCACAGAAGGGACTTGGAGGTTGCAGAAAAGGAAAGACATAGGTTTCATGGAAGGAAGTTAAAGACCGCATGAAAGGAACCTATAGGCTACATGGAAGGGAATATGGAGGCCACACAAAAGGGATCCAGATGCCACATAGAAGGAAGTTGGAAGCCACACATAAGGGAATCTAAATGCCTTACTAAAGGGAGCTAGAGGTACTATAAAGGTGGCCCAAATGCCACATGGAAGTAACTTGGAACTCACATGAAAGGAAGTTCTAGGTCACATGGGAGAAAAGAAAAAAATTACATGAAGAAAGAATGTGTTGTATGAGGTTTGAACCTATTATTCAAAAAGTATAGTGAATTCCAAAATTATATGATAGATAAGATACTATACAACACCAATTACACAATATATATGCCAAAAAAGAATAGGTATTGAACATAGATGTTCTTCAATTATATTAATATACAAAGATGGCACTCCATATGCATCAGATCCAAAGAAAACTAATACAAAGAATCATAATAAGAATGCATAGGTAGAGTATGTAAGTTGACACAAAACCTTTGTTGCAACATATAGTCATCAAACTTCCACTATTCCACTTTGATATAAATATTGTTCTACCCTTCAATATGATTCCAATGATGTCAATCAATGAAATCTTTCAAATCCTCATATTCAAAATTCTCTTTGTGTATCATCATAGGCATAGATAATGGTGTTGGCACAAACTTAGCCTCTAACATGACTACAATGAGCACTATTACATTCTTGACTATAAAAATACCTTATAATATTTTAGTTAGAGAAAACCCTAGTAGCAAAATCCTTGACAAAGAGTACCTTAGTAAAGGGAGCCTCAACCATGAGTAGATCATCTAAGGGAACCTTAGTTGTAAGTACCCTATCAAAGAAAACCTCGATAGAGAGAGAGTTGATGATAATATATAAACCATACAATAGGTAGATTGTATTTTCAATTAGCCAATGTACCTCAATGAAGGGAGCCTAGATGAAGAGTACCTCAAGGAAGGGAACCTCAACTTGAACTATGAATACCTTGATGATAGGAGACTTGGTGAAGGGTGCCTCAGTGAAGGGAACCTCAGTGAAGAGTAGTACCTCAATGAAGTGAATTCTAACCTCATGTATGAGTACCTCAGAAATAGGAGCCTTAGTGGAGGGTGTCTCAATAAAGGTAGCCTCAATGAAGAGTACCTAAGTGAGGGGAACCTTGATAGAGAGTAATTCATCAAAGGGAACCCTAACCATGAGTATCTCATTGAAGAGAACCTTGGTAGATAGAGCCTTGACAAAGAATACCTTAGTGATAGATAAAAACTTGATGATGAAGTTTTCTTAGCTACAAAAGAATCTTGGTGACACATAGAACCCTAGAACAACCTAAGGATGAAGAGAGCCTTGGTGATGAATAATTCCTTAATGATGTACATGGGGATAGGTGTAGCCAATAAAAATATGTATGTAAAATGAAAAACACATAATTATGATGAATGTAGCCACAATGATGACAATTATGGACAACTGTGAGTATGGTTATAGTGATAGACAGAGCCATGATGATGACAATGGACACAATGAGGGTGAATGAAATAGAATTGGTGATGAACATAAACACAACAATAGACATAGACTCAATAAAAATGATGGATGTAGAATCAGTGATGGATATGGTGATAACAACAAACATAATGATGGTGATGGATGCAACACTAATGGACATGGTGATAGTGATGGACACAATGATGGAAAAGGTGGTGGAAATAGAATTGATAATGGTGATAGACACAACTATAGTGAAAGACACAAACTTAGTGATGATGATAGGCACAGTGATAGTGACAGACACAATGAAAATGATGGGTATAGACTCAGTGATGGACATGATGATAGTAATGACAATGGACACAATGAATATGAGAGATATAGACTTCATAATGGACACAAATTTTACAATGGACATGGCCTCAATTAAGGACATAGACTCTACAATGGTGATAGACACAATGACTATGATGGACATAATGAAAAAGATGGACCTAGAGTTGGTAATGGATATGATGATAGTGATGATAATGGGCATAGCTACAGTGATGTATACAATCATTATGAAAAATGTGGACTTAGTAAGGAATGTGGCATTGACGATAGAAACAACCAGTGTGATAGACACACAACCTTGGTGATGATTAGGACAATGATAATAGATATACCTTTAGTGATAAATAGAAAACCTTGCTAACATATTGAGCCTCAACAATAGACATAACTTCTACAATGATCACAATCTCAATGACTAACAAAATCTCTACTATTGATAGTACATCGATGATGGGAACAACCTCTATGATAACACAACCTTGATGATAGGGACAACCTTTGGAACAACTTCTACTATGGGCACACGTTGATATATCCATGTTGTCTTCACAAGATCCATCCAAGAAACATCTTCATTTTTTATGTGTTCTCCCCATGTTGGTGTAGTAGAAAGATTTAGCATATCCTCTTTGAAAACCCCTATAGTTATGCATTCATTCTCTTCAAGTAATGCATTGTCATTATTTCTATCATCCATTTTCTCCTACTTGTGCAAATGAAATATTAATCTTTCTCCACAATGCTTCAAAACAATATTGACTAATCTACATGATTCTATAAAGGGGACATATTATAGATTACAAACAACCAATCACATAGATGTGATAGGTTGAAATATTTCATCCATCTCTTCAATGCATGAAATCATAAGGCTCTCTAGAGAAACTAAAACATTAGTATCATAATCTTCCTTGATGGTGACCAAGAAGTGATAAAACATATCATGGACTCAATCTTGCAACTCCTATTGAAAACAACAAGTATGGTAAATGTGTTTCAATCATTGTTTTGCCAATGACGTAAAACTTAGTACTTGTTGGTAAGGCAATTACTTTTATGATTTAAGTATTATCATTTGTTTGATTGATGATGAAGATTTGATCAAATAAGGTATCAATAGAACCTAGAGGACAGATTGAGTTATGATATGAAAAGGAGTATAGGACTCAGTTAAGATAGTGATATTATAGTGCATTGATAATCTACTTAAGGTTTCAAAGGTTGGTTACACTAAGTTTAGAAGAACAAGTTAAATGAAGTTTTTCAGCCAAGCTTAACCGAGTGGATAGTAGGTGTCAAGAAAAGTTAGTGCAAGCCAAGCAAAAAATGAGTTGGAGCCAAGAAAAGTCTATTTTAGTGTAAGATGAGTGAAATTGTGTAATCCAAGTGAAAAAGTGTAAGCCAAGTAGCGTTTAATTAATGTCTAGCACTAGTAAACTTTAGTTCATGTTGAGTGATTTAATAGAGGATGTTGAGCAACATAGTATGTGCTAAGCATCAGAAGCCAGTTAATGCCAAGTGTCAATATTATGAGAATGATCAAGAATTTGATGAATTTGAGCGAACAAGTTAGATTTCTTAAATTGTACAAACCATGTGGAAGATAAGGTCGATGAGCTGGTGGCATGAAATTCATGGTGAGCCATTTTGAAGTAAATTGAAAGAGGATTGAAGGAGAAGTTTTGAGAATGGAATGAAATGAAATGAGAGGTAGATTCATTGAATCCTACCTATTCTGACCTAACCCTAGTATGGATGATGGAGGATGTATGGAAAAAGATCTTAATTCTCTATTAATAGAGATGGCTAGTCATTAGCAAAGGTTTTCATGTGTAAGAACCTAAGGAAGACAAGGAGTCTAGGGTATTGCTTCATTCATTGACCTATGAGAAGCGACTGCATTGGCATACAAAGAAAGAAGGCTTAAGGGTATCATTGCTTGAAGGGTAAACAAGCTATCAAAGCTGAAGTGTATTGAAACCAAGTAGAATAGAGGACTAAAATAGATATTTGTAATCTGTGTGTTGTAAGTTGTTATCATATCATGCCTTACTATTACTCTCTAGTCATTGTATCAATCTAGGATAAATCTTTTGGATTAAGGTTGACCTATCGGTCATTTATAAATCCTTTAACCATGTGATACTCCAAGTGAATGATCTAAAGTCCTTTAACAAGGCTCACTCCTAATAGGGTGATTGGAATCATTTAATTGGGTCACATTTAGTAGTGTGCATTATAACCTTTGATAGGGTTGGCCTTTCATAGGGCATCACTTTAGAAGAGTGAGAATGAGTAACATGTTATTGGTGGTTCTTCCCAAATTGGGTTTCCACATTAAATCATTGTGTCAAATGTATTATTGAATCTATTATGTTTCATGTTTACATTTCTACAAATTGATTTGACAGCAACCTACAAGTTTAAGTGATTACATAATATAATGGATGCATGGATGATGGAAATTTTTAATGAATATGGGTTTACTAAGTCGTGAATAGTTTTATTAGTACATTTTGATCTTGGACAACTGATTCACCCCCCCACCCCCACCCACAAGTTATTCTAAAGAATTTCAACAACTCCAAGCCTAAGAAGGGGTTACCCACTTTGAAATTTGCACAATTATCTAAGACTGTAGAATTCATGCCAATGGCCTCACCAATGATGTCATCTAGGCTCTAAAAGTTGTCAATGATCAAGTGTATCATATCTATCATAATGTTATCATCATATGGATCTCTAAGAGCCAAAGTTCTCAAGTTCTAATAAAGACATTAAGGAACTCCCATCCTTATTTCCTTTTTCATGGTGACTCAAAATCTTGGGTTGATTTAAGGCATCCTTAATTAGAGAATGAATCCTCTATATAAATCTTGAAGGTGATTGGCCCACCTTGCACAAAATTAATCTCAATATGTCTAATGGAATATCAACACCCTCATTGACTTCATTTCCAATCTTTTGTGGTGCCTTCAACCACCACAATTTGTTGGTATTGGGTGCCATAGTGTAATCTAAAGCCCAAAATATTTCAATCATACTAGCAAGCTGGTAAAGTTGCTAGCTCTAATACTAGTGTAATGTATTGGGTCACTTGGTTCCAATGGAAGTACCTTCAATTTATGAGACCAACAAATGGAGATGTATGGACAATGCTAGACACATAATGGTGATGAATGTAGCCACAATAATGACAATGATAGAAAAATATGAGTATGGTTATAGTGATAGAAATAGCCATGGTGATTAAAATGGACACAATGAGGGAAAATGACATAGGCATGGTGATGAACATAGACTTGAGAATAGACACAGACTCAATAACAATGAAGGACGTAGAATTGATGATGGATAAGGTGATGACAATAGACATAATGATGGCAATGGATGTGACACTGATGGACATGGTGATAGTGATGGACACAATGATGGCAAAGGGAATGGACATATAAATGACAATGGTGATAGACACAACTATGGTGAAAGACACAAACTTAGTGATGACAGGCACAATGATAGTGATAGACACAATGAAAACAATAGACATAGACTCAATGATAGACATGATGATAGTAATGAAAATGGAGACAATGAATATGAAAGAGATAGATTCAAGAATGGACACAAATTTTACAATGGGCATGGACTCAATTAAGGACACAGACTCTATGATGGTGATCAACATAATGACTATGATGCACATAATGAAAAAGATGGACCTAGACTTGGTAATGGACATGACAATGGTGATGATACCAGACATAAATACAATGATGTATAAAACCATTGTGACAAACATGGACTCGGCACGAGACACAACCATAGCAAAAGAAAAAACCTCAATGATGGATGTGGCCTTAATGATAGACACAACTAGAGTGATGCACACCCAACCTTTTTGACTAATAGGACCATAATAATGAATATAGCTTTGGTAATAAACATAAAATCTTAATAACATAGTGAGCCTAAACAATAGACACAACTTCTATGATGAATACAATCTCAATGACTAACAAAATCTCTACAATTGATAGTGTATCAATGATGGGCAAAACATTTATGATAGACACAAGCTTGGTGACTGGGACAACCTCTGGCACAACTTTGACTATGGGTACAAGTTGATATATCCATGTTATCTTCACAAAATCCATGCAAGAAACCTCTTCATTTTTTATGTGTTCTCCCCATCCTGGTGTAGTAGAAAGATTTAGCAAATTCTCCTAGAGAAGCTCTATAATTATGTGTTCATTCTCCTCAAGTAATGCATTACCATTATTGCTACCATCCATTTTCTCCTACTTGTGCAAATGAGATATTAGTCTTTCTTCACAATTCTTGAAAGCAATATTGACTAATCTACATGATTTTATAGAGGGGACACATTATAGATTATAAACAACTCATAACATAGATGTGATAGAATGTTGAGATATTTCATCCATCTCTTCAATGCATGAAATCATAAGTCTCTTCAAAGAAATTGAAACCTTAGTATCATAATCTTCCTTGATGGTGACCAAGAAGTGATGAAATATATCATGGATCCAATCTTGTAACTCCAAGCCTAATAAAAGGTTACCCACTTTGTCATTTGGGTAAAAGTATAGATCTGTGTCACTCTTCATGATACCAAAACCTGTTTTGGTCAACTTTCATTTTTCTATCAAAACTCAATTTTTTCAAAAACTAAAAATACTCTTTTATAGATCTTAGATTCAATATCATCATTATATACATTTTTGAGTGTTTTGATTAGGTATAATATGTTATAATTTCAAAATATTATAAGTCAATATTTCAACATTTCAGAAGATGCTCTCTTAAAAAGGAAAAAGAAATAGTAACTCGTGTCAAAAAAGCTTAAAAAATTATATTTATCTCTAGAGGGGAGATTCCTCTTCATGAATATGTAATATTTTTCCAAGAAGGTGTAGATTTGATTGGGAAGTTTTGATGGTAGGAAAAAATTGTTGGCTTCTGAGAAGGTTGAGCTTGAGTACTTATAACAAACAAAATATGGATAAAAAATAATTATTTCTTTTTTTTTCCCTAGATATACATGCCATCTAAAAGATATTTTCAAATTAAAAAAAAAAAATGATTTGCATTTTTTTTTATCGGAACTGCACCCTATATTTTTATAGTTAGAAAAGGGACTTCAAAATAAAAGAAATGAATAAACTCTTACTAATTTTTTTAAAAAAAAATGATAGGCATAAAATTCATCCAATTCCACACATTTCATTAGTTTACATCATCTTCAAATTCTAAACACAAATACCATTTTTTTGTCATTAATGTTGAACTATTGCATTCTGATATCTCGTTTCTTCATAAAAGGTGATATAGGTTTGTGCTTTTACTCATTTGTACAATTCTCCAAGATTGTAGAATTCATGCCAAAAGCATCACCACTAATGCCATCTAGGCTCTAAAAGTTATCAACAATCAAGTGCATCATCTCTATCATGATGTTATTATCATACGGTACTCTAGGAGCCAAAGTTCTCAAGACCTAATTGAGACATGCTAGAACTCCCAACCTTATTTCCTTTTTCCTGGTGACTCAAAAGCTTGGGTTGACTTAAGGCACCCTTAGTTAGATAAAGGATCTTCTATATAAATCTTGAAGGCGATTGGCCCACGTTACACAAAAATAGTTCCAATATATCTAATGGAAGATCAAAACTCTCATTTACCTCTTTGCCAATATTTTGTAGTGCCTTCAACCAACACACTTATCGCTATTGGGTTTCATAGTGTAATATGAAGCCCAAAATATCTCAATCATACTAGGAGACTGGAAAGGTTGCTAGCTCTGATACCACTATGATGTAGTGTGTCATTTGGTACCAAAGGAAGTACTTTCAATTTATGAGACCAATGAGCATATACATTAATATGGTAGGAACTTGGAGGTCACATCATAGGAAGTCAGAGGCTCCAAGAAATATATATGTGTGTGTGTGTGTGTGTGTGCGTATATATATGTATATATATATATGTGTATATATGTGTATATATACACATATATACATATATATACATATATATACATATATATACATATACACATATATACATATATATATATATACATATATATATATACATATATATATACATATATATATACATATATATATATATACATATATATATACACACATATATATATATACATATATATACATATTTATATATGTGTGTGTGTGTGTATGTGTGTATATATGTATATATGTATATATATATATATATATATATATATATATATATATATATATATATATATGTATGTATGTATATATGTATATATATATTGATGGAAATGAAGAAAGTAACTAAGGGGGGAGGGGTAAATCAATTGCTGCAAAACCAATTCCTTGTCCCTAGATGTTAAATCAAAGTTTTCACTAATAATGCAATACTCTCCAACTCAGTTATAACTAAAATATTAATGTAACTCAGTTAACAAGGAAACCTTATAATTATTAATCTATTTCAGCCTTTAGTAACTTAGTTGCCAAAATATAAAGCATAAAGAAAATAAAAGTACAAACCCATGTCACCTTTTTGCAAAAGTATAGTCATTCAACTTCAATGACATAAAACTACTATTATTATTTAGAATTTGAAAATAAAGTAAACTAATGAAATGGGTAGAAATGGATGAAGTTTAGAATTATAATTTTTAATAATTATTTATAAAAAGAAAAAATAGATTTTCCTATTTTTAAAGATAAATTTTTAGTTGCTGAAAAATGCTAAAAATTAGGGGTATAGTTCCCACCACAAAATTACAAGGAAATAAACTTATTTCCTTTTGATCTTAGATTATGCTATAGATAATATATGTAGCTAGAACAATCAAAAATAAAAACTGACTTTAGATATATATTTTCTCTTTTTTAACTATTCAAATTTCAACTTATTCAAACCGATAGTTTTCATCTCCCACCACATTTTTAAAAATAAATCTATTCCAACAAAAAGAAAAAATATAGATTCTTGAAGAGGCCTCTCTCCTCTAGAACATCATTTAATTTTAATTTTTTTTATATGATTTACTATTTTTTTCTTTCTCAAAATCAACATCTTCTCGAGTGTTAAAATGAGTACTTGTAGAAATTTTTAAATTTTTGATGAATAGTCCTTTTCAATTAATAAAATTTACTAAGATTACAATTCACAAAAAAGGGCCGAGGGATACAGGATTGCCTCGCGAATGAGTTCAATCAGCCGAAGCCGAAGCAAACAACATGGTCGCAGCCAACAATTATAAACTATTCAGCAAAAAAAAAAAAATTTAAAACAACCTCATGCTGCCAAGGTAGTACCAGCAGAGGGAGGAGGATCATATTTATCAGGAAATCCCCATGCATCAGTGGGATTGTGAGGCAGACTAGGAACAGTCCAGCCATCAGCAGCATCCGCAGGATCTGGGGTAGTTGCAGTCTCTACATCCTTCTTGTCTGGTCGTGGAGGAGAAATTGCCAAGGCCAGCCGAGGAAACTTGCCAGAGTGCGCCCGTCTAGGGGGAGGAGCCAGAGACCAGCCAGAAGCTCGCCTAGGGGGGGGAGCTGAGGACCAGCCAGAACCACCACGTGGTGGGGAAGTGGAGCGGTGCCTCCAAATGCCATGACCACCACTGGGAGAGTAATGGCGGGGACCCTGGGAGTACGGCATGTGAGAAATGGCGACCAGAGGACTGGCATCTGGAACGGCGACCGCTAGATGAGGAGGCATTAGCCATGGCATCGGAAGGCACTCTGGCAATGGTACAAGGAGCATTGCCCCAATGGTTTAACAATTCTTGTAAGTGGGCAACCTCCAGGGCAACTTTATTAGCTTACACCTGTATCTACATAATGACATTGTTACAAATGCATGCCTTAGTGTACATTGCAATGTTAACATCCAAAAAACTATGAGTGAATAAAACTAAATTCCTATCTTTCCATAGAGAAAACAAAATTTCCATCCTGAAAGTATGCCAAATCTAGGAAAACTTTTGAGGAAATTTGGGGGAATCACCCAGTAGGATCATGTACCATGAAAAATGTTCGGGCCTAAAAGGCTTGAAAAAATCATGGATCCAGTGCCAATAATTCTGAGCATGTTTGCAAAACCAAAAAATATGCAAAAAGGACTCAGGTTGGCCACAAAAGGGGCATCTGGGATCAGGAACCCCAATGTGTTTGAGCCAAGGCCCCAGGGGAAGACCTTGGAAAGCAAGGCACCAAGCAAAGTGAGAAATCTTAGGTTCTATAATGGCACTCCAAATGGTGTCGAACCGTTGATTAAGCATGTCCACCATCGAAAGGTGGGGTGAAAGCCATTTGTATCCCATATTGAGCTTATAATTGGTAAATGGAGTGGTAGGAAACCACTTCCAATCATAACACCAAGGTCAAACAGACTGAATCCCCACTTTATGAAGTAAGTGCACAGGGATGGAAGACAATAGAAGCTCATAAGTCTAGCGATCGACACGTACAAGGTGGTATTGAACTTGCATATCCTCCCAAGACCTAAAATTCATGGTAACTCTTGAAAAAATGTCCTTAGTAGTACGAATGCCCCGTTTATAGAAATGCAAAGCACTAGCACCTTGAGTCTTGGCAAGAGGAATACCCTGGAAGGCAAATAGGGGAGACCACCAAATGTTCTGCTAATTTAAGGATAGCCCATTACAAAACTCATTACCAGCCCAATGAAGCCAAGGTTTAACAGCTTCCCAGGCTTTCCAGATGCTCTTTATAATGAAAGAGCCCTGTATGACCACTGGTTCACGTATAGTGAGAAGGGTCTGAAAACCAATCCCCTTCCACGCCAGTCTGTTAGCAGGGAAGCCTGAAGAGATGCAATGCCTGACAAGAATTTTCAGGCTTTATCTCTAGAAATAGCTTTGATAATCCATTTAGCACAGAGGGCAAGGCCCTACTTTCGAGTGGAAAGCAGGCCGAGACCCCCAGATTCCCTTGGGAGACAACAAAAATCCCAAGCAACTCTATGAAAACCATGATGGTCAGAACCAGAGGCCCAAAGAAAATCTCTGAGCAAGCATTCTAATTTGAGATAGGAAGCTTTGGAGGGAGCCCAACAAGAAAAATAAAACACATGGGTGGCAGCCAAAATCTTAGAACAAATATGGAATTTACCAGCAAGAGAAAGCGGCTTAGTGATCCAATAATCAAGCTTTTTGGTAATCTTTGTAAGCACAACATTCCAAAGTTCCATAGGGGAAGCTTGGAAAGCAAAGTGAATGCCAAGAGAGTGGAAAATTTCTCCATGAGTAACCCATTTCCATTGGAATTGGCTGAGCCAAGGTGGAGCTAGCAAAAAAGACTATCAGTAATAGAGCATTTTATGCCATTGAATGGCAGAGCCAGAGGCTTGACAAAAAGTGTCAAGACAATTTAAAGCATTTTTTATGTTTTCTTCATCTTCAAGAAGAGTAAGAAAAGAATCATCAGCAAAATGACCATTGACTAACTGGGAGGAAGAATTAGGCAAGGAAATGCCATGGACCAGCCCTAAAGACGCAGAGTGAGAAAGTAAATAACTAAAACCTTCGGCGGCAAGGACATAAAGCACTGGAGCTAACATACAACCTTGTCTGATGGAATAAAAAAGTCCAAAAGCTTTAGATTGCAAATTATTGATGGTGATGCAAGCATTAGCATCACCAAAGAGCATCTTCATGGACTGAACGAAATTGGGACTAAAACCCAGAGCCTGAAGCATAGCCAAAATGAAAGGCCATTGAATGCGATCATAGGCTTTAGCAAAATCTATCTTTAAAAAGATAGCCTGTTGCTTGAACTTACGGGCCCATTCCATACCTTCCCAAACAACAATGATGTTGTCAAGAATATACCTGGATTTGATGAAGCCAATTTGTTTAGGCCGCACAATTAGAGGAAGCATATGGTGGATTTTGAGAGAGAGCGCCTTAGTAATGATATTATAAGACACATTTAGCAGGGTGATGGGCCTCCAGTTGTAGATGTCCTCAAGATCACCAGCTTTAGGTATGAATTTAATATTGCCTTTATTTATGATCGCTCCTAAGCTTTTAGAATGGTATGCTACAAGATAGACTTTGTGCAGATCAGGACCAAGTTGCTCCCAAAGATGTTTGTAAAATTCATAGGGAAATCCATCACACCTAGGGGATTTGTCATCTGCCATGGAGTAAGCTGCCTCTTTGAGGTCTCAGAGGGAAAGAAGTTTCTCACAGACCAATTTTTTTTTAATTAGAATATATTATATTTAATTAAAACACTATGAACTCTATATGAGAATATCCTTGAATTTGAGCTCTACAAATGGTGTTTATATGTTATTAAAAAAAATATAAAAATTAGTAAGTGTTATTGAAATGTGAGTTTTTTGAAATAATTTAATTTCTTTGGTAATTTCATACTAACTACTATAAAACATGCTTTTAATGGACACTTCCAATTGGGTAAGTGTGAGAACATATATAACTTATCTAGAATAAATTTAACATGATTATATGTTTGAAAAAAAATGATTTTTGGATAAAAATAGTCAAATTTAGTCATTTTGATTAGTTAGCCTAGAAGGTGACTAAACTTTGTACTTTCACCAATGAACACAAATGACACCAAGATTTAACATGGAAACCCAATTTCAAAAATCCCCATGCAACTAGTTACAATATTTTTCACTCTTCTAAGGTGAGCCCTATTAGGAGCGAACCTTGTTAGAGGTTACAAAATGTATTGTTAAGTATGACCTTGTTAGAGGATGTAGATCACCTTGTTAGGAATGACATGGTTAGAAGTCTTCAAACACTACAATCTTGATATGTCACCTTGTTAGAAGATTTATAATATAATTGTTAAGTCAATTCTATTAAGAGATTTGTTCACTACTACAATGGTTAGATGGTAACAGTAAATTTGACCTAATTTATGAAGAAACTATCTTTGCAAATTCAAATCTCTATGCTGACTTGACCTCTAGATCCTCATTGATCAAAATAATCTTTGTAGCTTATCTTTTTCACTTTCCTACTCTTCCTTATGATCACATATTAATAGTATTTCATGTCTTCCACTTGTACATTTTATCCACACTACTTGACCATTCTTCTATATCACAAGCTTTGACAATTCAGCTTGAATACCCTTTCAAATAATCATTAAACATCTAAATAGTCTACCTCAAACAATTAATTATTAAAAATTGTATTCTTCTATCAGTTGGTCAATATTAGGATTGAATGCTCAGTTAACACTGGAAGTCCTTTGATGCCCAACCACTCAGTAAACACTACAAACATGATATCCTTCATTAAACAACTACTTGGTTAACATTGAATATTCTTCATTACTTGACTGCTTGGTTAATAGTGAAAATACTTGGTTAATGTTGTGAGTCCTTCATCACTCAGATAATACTAAAATTTGTGTAACATCAATTGCAACATAAAATTGAAGTATTTTTTCCAAAAAACTCCCTCTTTTGGATTGATGGTAACACAACATGTCAACATATAGTAATAAGGCTATGAGCAATTAGATAACACCCTTAGTTTCATTCTAATTCTCATCCATACCAACTCCATCTAAGATTTTTCCTAGATTTGTCTCAGCTTCTTCCAAATGAAGTCTCCCTCTCACATCTATCAACACTCTACTCTGTAAATTTATCATTTTCTCCCTCTATGTTATAGATTCCATCTCTGAATACTTTCCTTATAAGATACAAAAATATTCCTTTTTCTCTTGACATCAACTCTCCCTTTTTGACACTAAAATCACCCTCTTTGACATCAAATTCCAAAGCATACATACTTTGAAGTTACTAGGTATGTTTTGTATTGATTAATATGCAAAAATCTCTTCATTTTACACCTAAAGTGTGACAGTCAACATCAACATCAACTTGATAGATCTTCAAAGAACTTGGTTGATGCATCACTATCTTGTGCTTTAGTGAGCATCGGATAGGGTAATAACCCCTAGTTTACCTCCTAGATACATAAATGCATCCTTAGGTAAAGTCTTAGTAAATATATCTTCTATCTTCTCCATGGTTTTCACATATTCTAATCTCACTTCTTTATCTTGAACCAATTCCCTTAGGAAGTGATATTTGATTGCAATGTGTTTTGTCTTTTTCTTCATCATAGGCTTTTTAAATATATTCATTGCACTTATGTTAAGTAGACAACCACTAGGTCCTTGATTTCCTCCTTCATTCTTGACAGTAATCTCTTGATCCATAATATGTTAGAATAGTTGACTGATACAACAACATACTTTTCCTCTATTGTTGATTAAGAAATATAATTTTGCTTCTTACTTTTTCAAGATACTTAGCTCTTTCCAAGAAAGAATGCTCCACCAATAATGCTTTTTCTATTATCAATGCTTCTTACCCAATCGACATTAGTAAAATTTCTTAACTCAAGATTTCTTACTTTCTTATACCATAAATCATATTTTTTAGTTCCTTTTAGGTGCCTAAAAATTTTTTTTACTGCCTTTATTTTCTTTAGGATTTTCCAAAAACCATGAAACTATGCCAAATACCAATGCAATATTAGGTCTAGTGTGTACCACATACTAATGTTTTCCAATAACTGATCTATAAGTAGTCTGTTTTACATCATTTGAATCAACATTTTTTGATAATTTATGTCCAATATATATAGGTGATCCAACTATTTTGGAATATTCCATTCCAAATGCTTTCAATGTTTCCCTGATGTACTTTGACTCAATGATGTATATGGAATCCTTCATTTGATGAACTTATAGATAAACAAAGAACTTTATCTCCCCAAAATTAGACATTTAAAATTCTTTCCTCATTTCTTCAAAAAATGATTTTCACAACATCTCATGTCCTCCAAATATGATATCATTGACAAATATTTCTACAAGAAATATCTTGTCCTATGGTGTTTCCTTTATATACAAATTACTATTATCATTTGTCTTTCCAAAGATAATTCTTACCGGATATCCATGCATCTTGATGGGCTCCTAAATTAGCCATATTTATTGGCACTTTTTATCCTCTTTCTATGGCATTTGATTGCACATAGACATACATTTATGGTTTTAAGCATATGAACTTATGGTTTCTATGTATATGACTATATATATGTCTGTGAACATAAGATGAAATGTGGATATCTCTAAAGACATAATATCTGTCTAATTTCATGGACAAGAATGGTGAATATAATAGTTATACATGTTAATGTATTTTTTCTCTCCTAAGTTATGTTTTGGGTAGTTACCTCTTGTAGCCATAGGTTTGCAAGAGTGATAATTAAGACTAACACCTTTTCCTAATATTGATGATATATGTATATGGTTGGATTTGTGTGCATTAATTATCTTATAGGAGTTCAATGTAGATGTTCAAGGACCAACATACTAACATGAGAGTCATCAAAGCTCACCGTAATTGTAGAACCTTTGCAAGCAAGTCAATGCTTTCTGTTGCATGCAATGCACGAATTTAGTATGCACTATATTCTAGGATTGTTCATGATAAATAATGTTTCTATTATGAAACTTTATGATTTGTAAACAATCCTCATTATGAAGTTATTGTAGGTTTAGGAGTTAGTGGTAGTTTCCTTTTAAATAATTGACTATTTGACTCTTTTGAGTTAGTCGAACAAACTGGTTTTTAATATAGAACTCTTGCATACTATTTCAATTAAGTGTAATCCTTTTTATGGATGAATAGAATGTTTAGTTCAAGTTTGCAACTTTCATCTTGATTGTACTTTTGATTCACTCATTCAAGGGAGGCCCACTTAACAAGTGAATTTCTTTGTTAGTGTAGAATTCATTTCCTATTCATTTATATGTTTTAGAACTTTGTTGTTCCTAAAACCACTAGTACCAAAATTAGTATTTTGTTATTGTAGCATAGTTAGTTGGAGTAGTTCCTAAGTGCAATTTCCTGCTTTGATTAGAATACATTTTCTTACCAATTTTAGTTTAGTTTTCTTGAAGTGTAAGAATTTGAATTCCTTAAATAGGCTTAGTAGAGGAGGTTTGAAGCATATACTTTGCAGAAGCCATTCCAAGTTTACATCCCCAATTGATAATTAAATGAGACTAAACAGTGCATTAGGAATCATTTGGTGTGTCCAATCCTAATTAAGTAGTCCATTTATTTGGGTTTGTAATACCATTTTTTGGCCAAGAATTTTTGGTGCCATTGCGAAGGATGGTGTTAATTCAAACTAATCGTTGTAGTTGTAGTCTTAGTTTTATTTTAGTACTTCAGTAAGCACTTTTATGCATAGAAGAAGAAATCACCTCGAGAGATTTCTTCCTCATAACTATCAAGCAGAACCATTTGATTTTTTTAATCCTCAAATTGAAGAACCACAAATTGAGAATGAAGAAGAAGAACCCCTAGAAAATCTATTTGCTAATGCTAAGAAACACATATCCTCTTCATCATCTAAAGAATCACTGCATTTGAACGACCTATCCACTAAACTTGAATATCAAGATAATATGCTTGCTCTTATTGTATATTAGGTAGCTTTTGTTGTATATTAACTACCACCAGGGTAAGTGCACCAAGTTGTGGTGCCAAAAGGGGGGTTATAAGTGGACACCTTTTTTCTGAAATTAGCAATTTCTGAACTTCAACAGGAATTTGAAGATAGTTACGCTCAAAATTTTAAGATATGACAAAAAGAAAAGTAGTAGTCCTTTGAATCTAGTTTCTAAACTACTATTTTTTTTTCAAAATGGTTTAGTTTTAGTTCCTCAAAAAAGGGGTGCATCGAAAATGGTACTGTTTATTCCAAAAAAACATAACACAGTACAAAGTGTGGCCCCCCTAAATTTTAACTTTTTTTAAAAAAAAATTTAATTGCTTGAGCCAAAAGTTACTTAACACTATGTAGTTTATCCTAGATTTTTCAAGTAATTTTATAATGTGTATTTTATTTTTTATGAACTTTTTAACTAGACACATCCCAAAAATGTGAAATATCTATGTGCTCCCCCTAGAAATGATTGAAAACTAAACTAAAATCAAAACTTATTTTTTTCAAAGTGTGCAAAATGGAGTCTAGTTGCTTAAGAACTAAGTTGTTGCAAAATTTGATGAATGAGATAAAATCTATAGCCCAATTAGTACATGTTAGTTTTTGACAAAATATATATATACATTCAAAATAAATTATAGAAGAAAGACTTGAAATAGTTCAAATAAAAAATAAATTATATGGTTATGTAGCTAACACAGAGACCTACAATGTCATTTAACCTAATCTTATTGATGCTCAACCACAAGGAATCTTGAAGGAGAGCACACAAGAAAAATCAATCATTTTTTGTATGTTTGTAGAAAAACACATCTCAAACTAGTTTATAGACTCCAAACCTTTGGGTTGGATCCCCAAGGAAAAACCAAGCCTTAGGCTTGGCAGAATGCAAAGGTTTGAATAGCATGTATGCCTTATAACACATGCACCCTATAGCATGCACATGCTATTTAAATCTTTTTAAATTTGGGTCTCAATAGTGCATGTGTGCTATAGTGTGCACACACTATTAAGACCTAAATAGTGCATAGAGAGGGAAGAAGAGAGGCAAAACAAGACCAAGAGAGAGAGCGGGGGATCGGTGTGTGTGTGTGTGTGTGTGTGTGTGTGTGAGAGAGAGAGAGAGAGAGAGAGAGAGAGAGAGAGAGAGAGAGAGAGAGTA
The DNA here is from genome assembly GCA_028749045.1 of Cupressus sempervirens. NCBI lineage: Eukaryota > Viridiplantae > Streptophyta > Pinopsida > Cupressales > Cupressaceae > Cupressus > Cupressus sempervirens. Next base: position 31,068,061 of record CM053788.1, read on the forward strand.
GGGGATTGGAGAGAGAGGAAGTGAGAGAGAGTAGGGGTGGCAAAGAGAGTATAGGATGGGAGAAAGAGGAAGTGTGAGAGAGAGTAGGGGTGATAAAGAGAGAGTATGGGATGGGAGAGAGAGATTGAGAGTAGGAGATGGGAGAGAGAGGAAGTGTGAGAGAGTGGGTAGGGGTGGCAAAGAGATTATAGGATGGGAGAGAAATATTGAGAGTAGGGGATGGTAGAGAGACAGTAGGAAATGGGAGAGGGAGTGAGAGAGGGAGAGAGAGAGGAGGATGGGAGTGTGTGTGAGAGAGATTAGGGCACGGAAGAGACTGCGAGAGTGTGTGAGAGAGTAGGGATGGCAGAGAGAAAGTAGGGGATGAGAGAGAGGATAAAGAGTAGGGGATGGGAGAGAGATTGAGAGTAAGGGATGGGGGAGAGAGAGAGTATAGGATTGGAGAGAGAGATTAAGAGTAGGGGATGGGGGAGAGAGAGTAGGAAGTGGGAGATAGAGTGAGAGGGAGAATGAGAGAGAGAGAGGAGGATGGGAGTGCATGTGTTTGAAAGAGAGAGTAGGGAATGGGAGAGGGGGGAGAGAGAGAGTAGGGGATGGGAGATAGAGAGAAGGTGGTGGGAGAGGGAGTGGGAGGGGAGAGAGAGGGGGGATGGAAATGTGTGTGTGTGTGTGTGTGTGTGTGTGTGTGTGTGAGAGAGAGAGAGAGAGAGAGAGAGAGAGAGAGAGAGAGAGAGAGAGAGAGAGAGAGTAGGGGATGGGAGAGGAGAGTGAGTGGGGGATGTGTGTGTGTGTAGGGGATAGGAGAGGGGAGAGAGAGATAGAGAGAGAGTAGGGGATGGGAGAGAGAGAAAGTAGGCGGTGGGAGAGAGAGTGGGAGAGGGAGAGGGAGAGAGACAGGGGGATGGGATTGTGTGTAAGAGAGAGAGTAGTAGATGGGAGAGTGGGAGAGTGTGAAAGTGTGAGAGTGCGAGAGAGAGTGTGAAAACAATGACATGGTATTAAACTTAATATTCATGTTCATTTCAAATATTTTGTAGTAGGGTTAAAGAAAGTGGAATCATTTCCTATGTAGATGGAATAATTAAAAGAATGTCAAGTGGCAAAGTATGATCATGACAATCTTTAAAATCATTCTGACTTTTCTTTCAACTAAGCACAACAATAGTGTTTGGTCCAAACAAGTGAAAAAGTACATGTGACAAGCCTATTTAGTAGTTATGTGCAAATGGAATAGAGGTATCCAATTGAGATCAATGATTGATAAAATTCATATGGTAAAAAGCATGGAGAACCATTATGGTAGAGGTATATAAGAACTAATTTAATGGATCATATGATAGTGAATTTAAAAAATAATAAGACATAGTGAGAAAACAATCTTAATAAATCTACTAATCATGTGTAATAGAATAGAAGACATGATTACACATGATTACTAATTCTAATTGAGTTCAACATTAGAATTCTAATCTTAATAATTCTAAATTTATCAGAATTTTTTAATCTATTTTTTCAATGCTGAACTCAATTAGTAAATTTATTCTAATTAGTAAATTTAGAATTTGTTCTAAATTTACTAATCATGTAAATTTAGAGGTCATGATAGTAAATTTATTCTAACTATTTTTTGATGTTGAACTCAATTAGAATAAATTTAGAAGTTTCACCTAGCATGAACTGAGAATTAAACAAAGGCTTTCAAATATAATTGCATAGATGTTAGTGCACTAGTGATATATGGTAATTTTGAGGCTACACTATATCAATATATTATTATATTGTTATGATGAATGGTGATCTAATGAATAAGAACGTAACAAATATAGAGGTCCAAAGTTGTGCATAGTCACAACATTATGGATAAGACGTTGAGATAGTGAGGTTTTCCCTTTGGATAATGTGATAGTTATAGCATTATGGAAATAGTAGTTTAAAGAAGATGACAATAGGCACTCCAAAATTCATGGCCTAAATGAGTGAAGGGATTCTAAAAGATGTCAAAACAATGAAGTTCATGGTTGTCTTGTTGGTGATGTGAAAGATGATTTCTATAGTAGAAAAAGCATAAAATTCAAAAATTTAAAGAAAAAAAAGATTTAGGAAAGTAGTTTGTCACAGATGAACATGGTACATGCATCCCATTATCTTAAAGCACTAGCATAATGCATTTTTAAGGATATTAATGCCATGAAAGTAGAGCCTTAAGGTAGGAGACATGGATTGAATGAGTTCAAGCAATAGACATATGAAAGTTATTTGTAATAGCTAAAAAACATTGGATACTTGTAGCCTCTATATTCACCATTCATTAGTTATAGTTTGTGACCAAGTCTTGAAAGGTTTTGTAAATTTCTTCAAAGATACCTGTCTACTACCAGTTTTGGAGTTGTTTATCATGAAAGGGCTGTAAGTCTTGCCTCCATTGTGGGAATTCCATTTTCTTCTAGATTTCAATGCTACAAACCCTAATTTATTATATTATGCAAGTGAGGGCCTCGAAAGTGAGTGCAAATAATTCTTTGACCAAGCCCTAGGTGAGCTAGGGATTGTCAGCAAAGAAAGGGCTCTCAAGAGAAAAGCTTGAAGAATGAAGACTTTGCCTTCTAAGGCATTCAAGAGGGGTATAAGGAGGCTTTGACTTGTAGAGGAGGAGTCTTGATGAAGTGTGGAAGGTTTCTTAAAAGTGGGGATAGTAGGCACCCAATAAAACCCTACCAAACCCTCAATTTTGATATTTTATTTGTATGGTCTATATGAACCCTAAGACCCTAAAAATCCTTGAGCATGGGTCCTATCTATCAATTTTTCTTAAGGCTAGAGGTTTTGAAACTCTAAGACAAAGGAGCTATTGACCCTAGAAATTCGGGTGGAGGCCTAATTAGGGGCTCTCCTTGTAGCCCTTTTGTGAAGAAATATTGAAATCAAGCACAAACCTATTGTTGCTATCGATCTAAGCATAGTACAAGTGTTCCAATAACACCTTAGGACATCATGGAAACCTTGGTTGTACTAGGGAGTTCTATGGTACCCTAGTAGACCTATAAAACCTTTGGAGGGATATTGTTCCTAGAAGAGTAAGGGACTGATGCTACAAGTTTGGATTAGTTAACCTAGTGAGGAGGCTAGGAAAAGTTAGGGATGTTCTAAGTAGCAAGAGATCCTATAGACCACATAGGTGTACATAAAAAACCAAGATACACATATAATATACAAGGTTGGATGGAGACATGGGTACTTGGGGTACTTAGGGTACGAGTATAGGTATAGCTATAGGTACAACCTTTTTTATAATAGGGGACAAAGGTACTTGGGTATGTCAAACTTTATTTTTAGTTATACTTTTATATTTATAGAGAACTTAAATTTATGAGTCATAGTGATAAAGTTTGCAAATGTAATGCACTGTTTTCAGTTTTAGATTTATGATATGTTTGTAATAATAATTTATGATAAATATTTAGAAGCATAACATAGAAGGTAGGTTTAAACATGAACAAGAAGATCATAAATCATATGACAATGACATATTGCAAATGATAAATTTCTATCTTTAACACTAATAAAGTTTATTGTTGATCAATATTCTATCAAAGTTTCAAACTAATTAGGTATTGAATTAAGCTTGATAAACAAATAATAGAGAAGGAAAACTTTAAACATAAACAAGATCATAAATCATATTATGATGACATATTAGAAATGATAAAATTATGCTTAAACATTGATAAATTTTATTGTTAATCAATATTCTATCAAAGTTTTGAATTGATTAGGTATTGAATTAAGCTTGATAAACAACGAGATGATACACAAAAAAGAAATTGAAAAAAAAATGTAAAATCTCAATCAAGGTCCTTAGCTATGATGCTCTCCACTGAGTACCCAGTACTTGGGTATGTGGGTACGAGTACCAAGGTTGTCATACATGAAGGAACATATAATATATAATGATAACCAATAATGTCATACATGAACAAACATATCATATATTAACCAATAATGTCATAAGTCTAATAATGTCATGCATCAAATAAATGTCATACATCAAATATAAAATGTCATATATACATCGAATGTATATCAAATATGTTCATTGACATAAAATCCAACATATATGTCCACTGATGCCTATACATGTATATCTATCAACTATATCTTCTCCTTCCCATAAGGGGAAGGAAACAATTCTCTAGAGGTCTTCAGTCATCATGTAGAGGGAGATGATGGTGATGATGGGGTCTTCCTCACATGCTTGCTCATCCTCTTGTTGAGGCTCTTCTCTAACTCAAGCTGATACAAACAAAGTAGATATGAATCAATAATTATTATACAATGAAATCAAATCTATGTAGACACAAAATTAATTATTTTCTTACCACCATCATATAGTTGCTCTGCAAGTCCACCTCAAAGGCTCATGGATGATCAAGTGTAACAAGATCCTACAATAATTCAATCAATATAATCATTTATAAATAAAATTAAAATTTTTGGTACTAACTATTATAAACAACAAATAAAACTAAGAAATTTTTTTCATACCTTAGTCAATGGTTGTGAACTAGCCATAGGTGTAGCCATTCCATGATCAATGAACTACCAAAGATGAGAAAGAGTCTCAGATGTCAAGAGATTCATGTCATACAATAGACATTACATGTAGCATGAAACATGAAAAAAACATAATCAAATGAATTAAATCAACGTGAAACAAATGTAACTCTACAAAGCTCATATCACATCTAGGCTCAGAGTCCATAGTGAATGTCGACAGTCCAGTAGAGAACTTATGCACATGCATAATTGTTTTTGTCAATCCTTCATATGATTACTTAATAGATATATGCATTAATTTAAATGATTAAAGCAATACATACCTCTAGACTCATCGATGGGACAAAATATGGGTCTAGGGGATCACTACTAGGACTGCCAACACTCTAACCTTGATTTTTGAACAATTTTAATACATTCTAATTAATTAGCCATTCACTATAAATATGAAATGTGATCAAATTAGTTTAATATAATTTTAATTTACCTATGTGTCAATGCAAAATGTCTCATTTAGGAACTAATTAGTCATTAGCCCATCATCTGCACCATCTCTAGCATGACTGCCAAATATGCATAAGGATCTGCATGATGTGCACATGTGACCACAATGTGTAGAAATCTTCTCCTCAACTAATGGACTTGTGTAATGAATGAGGTTCTATGTCAAAGCACTAATAGTACCAAGAGTGTTGGCCTTTACTTGTTCCTTCACAACTAAAGGAATAGTCACATGTTCACCCTATGGCTTGACCATAGGTGCCCTAACTACATTAAGGTCATGACATGCCCCAAGCCTCTCAAATGATGACCCCCCACCTCTACCTCGAGAGACTAATATATCAAAATAATTGGGGATCTCCCCAAGGACAAACTCACAATACAATTTTCTTAAGAAATACATTGGGACCTCATGATTATTGCAAGGAGGGGCATCAAAAACCATCCACCATCTATCCAAAAAATTATTTCTAATACCATCGTGTATGCACCGATGGATGGGGAACTATTTAGTTGTCTCTCTAATAGTATCTTGTTCACAAGGCTTTCTAAATAATGCACAAATCCTCCCTTTTCATACATATTTTTCTTAACATCTTGATATGATAATTTATTTGTATAATATCTTTTTTTTTCATCCCTCTTAACCTGCCAAATATCTAACTAACCACTAATAGAAGCTATGTGGGTCTTCATGGACTTGAGGGAGGATGCCAATTGAGCTCTAATTGGATTGGTTTGTCCACAATCTTTCAACCTACCAATAAGTGCTTCTAATTTAGTTTTTCCTCTTTCTATTTCATTTATTATGTTTTCTTGTGTGCTAGGAGGAGGTCTTCCAATTGGTGCAGGTTGCAAAATTTGTTGTTCTTGTTGTGGAGGGTTTTGGTTTGGATCTTGTTGAGGGTTTTGGTTTTGATCTTCTTGGGAATTTTTTGGTTCATTATTCACATTTCCTAATAAGAAATCAATTGAAACCTAAATAGATAAATAAATTTAAAGAAAAACTGAAAAACCTTCAAAATAGTACAAAAAACATATAAAACAATGCAAAAAGAAGGTTAGACAACTTGCGATGTGCTCGTGATCTTGAAATTTGATGGCGAGGAGGCATATTGACAAGGTGGGTGGTGAAAACCTCCAATGTGTTGAAATCATGTACACATTGCGAGGAAGGAAAGTTGGAAAGTGAAGATAAAATGAATAGGCTGCAAGTTTGCATCCAATTTATAATACTTGGGGTTTTTTAAAAGCATGTATGCGCTATGGCTTGGAATACCCAATTCATAGTGCGTGTGAACTATAGCATGTATGTGCTATTGAAACTTAGAAAAAAAAATGGTGTCACATTTTTGGCACCACAACTTTGTGCACTTACCCATCACAAGGTCCTCTTCCTAGAATGGTTGCTCAATCTCCCTTTCCTTTTCCTATATCTCAAGAACAAGGCAACTAGAATATAAAAAAATATACCTATTGTGCATTTCCCAAATTTTATGGCCTCCAAATGAAAAACCCTAAGATCCTTCTCTTTGAATTTGATATTATTTTCTAGAGTTATGACTATAACACTAATGCCCACAAGCTGAAGTTGTTCCCATCAACTCTAAAAGAAGATGCCTTGAAATGGCTCATGGGGTTGGGTGCTAATTCTATAGAAAATTGGGATGCCATGCAGACAATGTTTCTTGAAAAGTACAAAGAGTACTATAGAGGTCAAGATTTGAAAGGTGATGACATTTTCAAAATGTTTCAGAAGGAGGATGAAACACTAGAGGATTACGTATCTAGATTTATGTTTAACTTGCAACGTAATACTCAACACAAGCTAAATGAGGAATCACAAAAGCACCTTTTCTTAAAAGTTGTGAATGATGGAAGTGTTGAGGCTCTAAACCTAATGGTAGGAGGTGATATCACACAAAAAGAAATGGGTTGACATAAAGAATATATGTGACAATTACTCAAGGGCCACTTTGAAGAAGGGTAGGGGACTTAGAAACCTTCCACATAAGTCTAATGGTGGTTCTAGAGCATCTAAAATGGAGTTGTCTAATCTACTATCTGATTTCAAGTAGGACATCATTAATGATGTCACCACTCAATTGGATACTATGCACAGAAGGAGGAAGAAGGAAGAGTCAGATGTTGTGCTTGCTAAGTTCTATTCTCATTGTAGAGAGAGGAAAAGAAACTATAAATGTGAGATGGTCACATCTGTGAATGTTAACTTGATACCCACCGAGTTCAAAGCTATAGATGAGGACAATGGAAAAGTTTTCTACATTTCTCAAAGGCATCCATGGGCTTAGAGACAAGGTGTGTCTCCAGACCCACTGAATAATTTTGGTTATAATAATAATAGTAGCTATTGGCAAAACCAAAACCCCCAAAATTATGCTCCTCAAGGTCAGAATTGGAATCACAATTAATCTAATTAGTAGCCATACTATAACCAAGCCTATTTACAATAACCACCATTTAACCCATACCAACAACAATACAACTCCTATTAGCAGCCATAGTAGAATAACCAATGGCCACCTCATGGTAACTAGAAACCACAACCTTAGTGGGGACCAAATAAACCTAATAAAAAACCAACACTAATGTCTCCACCTCAACAATAAGCTATTATGTCACTACCTACTATAGCGAATAGCACTCTTCAAATCCATCTCAACTTCTAGCTCAACCAACTTCAAATCCTAATAATAAGCAACAGTCCTACTCCTTGCATATAAATGGCATCCATATTAGATCAAGAACTACACTTCTTGCACCTAAATAGCCAATAATAACCAAAGTTACTGATACTAAGGATATACCCATGAGCTAGCCTATTAATGTTCCACATGTTGTTCAAATTTCACTAGTACCTAAGACTCCTCCTTATCTGTAGAGATTGTCTCAGGTTGTGCCTCCAAAAGAAAATCATGTAGCCACTAAGTTGATTGATTAGCTCAAACACATGACAGTGCAAATTCTCTTGTTGGATACACTTAAAGAAATTCTAGTCTATACTAGAGCAATTAAAGGAGCCTATATCAAACAACTTGGAAGGAAAAGGAAAGACCCTGATACTGTCCATGTTTTAGGCTAGCTCTATGATCACATGCTTAAGTATTTAGACCCATGAAGTCTAGTTGTAACCATCTTCATTAATGGTACCCAAATTCATAATGTTTTAATTCACTTGGGAGTGTCAATTAATGTTATGAATAGAGAAGTTTTGTTGAAGCTTAGTATCATTAGTTTGTGGGACACACCAACAATATTGTGCAATCAGCTGATAATTCCACAATCAAGCCTAATGGTATGGTTGAGGATATTGTAGTTACTCTAGATTCTTTAAAGTACCCTTTAGATTTTATACTCTTGTCACCCAAAGCCACTCTTGGAGGTTACCCATTAATTCAAAGAAGGCCTTGGTTAACAATGAATAATGCTTGCATGAATGAATGAATAATGCCTGCATGAATGTCATTTATGAAAGATGACCATATTAGATGGAATAAATAACAAGAAGTTAACTCTATATTCTCCAACAAAACTCCAACATGAACTTGATGAAGTTGTCTGGCCAAACTTAGGAGATGCTTCTCTTGAAATAAGCTCTATGCAAAAATTCATGGTAATTGAGAGAAATCCATTCATGGTATCCCAAGAAGAAGACAACATTCTTGTAACAATCCTTACCAACCAGTATGTTTTTGAGGATTCATCTTGTGATGATCAAAATTGTTCCCTTCAAACAATACTACCCAATCAAACCACGTCTTAGTTTCCTACAACATCTAACTACCTTTACACTTTTCTACCTCATGAGATAAAGATTCCATCCATAGCAGAAGTGCTGATGTTAGAGAAAGTAGAGAGAGAGATGAAATTTCTTTAGGAAGGGAACTGAATTTTAATTAAAACTTCAGCGAGTCTCAGATTTCGAATCTTCTCAACCTTTTACAAGATAGCCAACAAGCCTTTGCATGGGATTACACTGACATGATAGGCCTAGATCCTAAACTTTGTACTCACTATATATATATACATATATATACATATATATATATATATATATATATACATATATATATATGTATGTATATATATGTATATATATATATATGTATATATATGTATATATATATATATGTATATATATGTATATATGTATATATATGTATATATACATACATATACATACATATATATATACATACATATATATGTATATATACATACATATGTATGTATATATACATATATGCATATATATATATATACATATATGCATACATATATATACATATATATGTATATATATAGATATATATGTATATATGTATATGTATATGTATATATATGTATATATATATACATATATATCTATATATATACATATACAATTATATATATATACATATATATACATATACATATATATATATATACATATATATACATATATATGTATATATATAGATATATGTGTATATATGTATATATGTATATATATATATATACATATATACATATATACATATACATACATATACATACATACATACATACATACATACATACATATATATATAAGCCTAGAATACAACCTAGTAAGGCAAGATTAAAGAAGAATAAACCCTACTTTGAGAGACATAGTCAAGACCAAGGTGCAAAAGCTTCTTTGTGCAGGTTTTATTTATGCTATCTCTAATAGTCAATGGGTTTTTCCTCTTGTTATTGTTCAAAAGAAAGGAGGAAAGTGGAGACTCTATGTTAACTATCAAGAACTTAACAAAGCCACTAAGAAGGATCAGTTTCCATTGCCTTTCATTGACCAAGTGCTTGATAATTTGGTGAGTAAAAAGTAATTCTCATTTCTAGATGGCTTCAATGGGTATAATCAGATACAAATATCACAAGAAAATTAGGACAAAACAATTCTTAACTATCCTCTGCGAATCTTTTCTTATTCAGTATTGCCATTTGGATTATGTAATGCCCTTGCTACTTTTTAGAGAGAAGTGCTGGGTATTTTCTCTGACATTGTTGCTAATTGTGTTGAAATCTATATGGACAACTTTACAACTCATGGAGCAACATTTGAAGAAGCACAAGCTAACTTGGAAAAGGTTCTTAAGATATGTCAAGATTATAATCTCTCTCTTAATAGTGAAAAGTGGTACATGATGATGGAGGAGTGTTGGAATGTTAAAAATGGGAAGAGTACTTTTGAGGGAGGAGGGGGTTGAATTAGAAGTACCACACTTTTAATCTTTTGCAACCCTTTAAGCATAAAACTTAAAAGTAAACTGCATGCATGCAAACATATAAATGAACATAAAGTAAACACATGCAATAACACATAACACCAGAATTGGTAACCCAGAAACCCTCCAGGAATAAGAAGGTAAAATTGGGGTGGGAATGATACCCACAAAAATCACTACAACAATAAATGTTTGACCACTTTTGATGGTCTACCATGTGAAAGGCCTGCCCTATTAAAGGCTTTAGACTGTGTCAATAGTGACTTGGTTAGAAGATTTACAAACACTTTACATGAAGTATCGCCCTGTTAAAGGATTTACAATAGGTTGCTAAACCCACCTAATACAATAGGATTTTCAATCACCTTTTCCAAAGGTTCTCCTACCTAGCTGTTAAGCTAACTAGTCGGTATAGGATTTCTAGCATCTAATACAATGACAAGAAATTATTAGAACAATAAATCTGACAGTATGCAATCTATAATTGTTGGATTTAGGCACTTGATCTACTCTCAGTAATCTTGATCCTTAGATATCTGATATTTGATCATGTCTCTTGTCCCATGTACTATTCTGATCAATTGGATATGAAATTGTTGCACTGTTCCTCTAACTCTTATCCAATTCACACTGAATTTCACTATAATCTCCCCATACACTACTCTCTTGCATATATGCAATGGAGTTTTTGACCTCCTTTTAAAGATTGTGAAGACTTAGTGTTAGGTATGGATCTATGATCCATATTGAATCTTTAAGTTCCCACTCATACCTTACATTTTTACCATTGGTTACATGCCTTCTCCATTTTTTTGATTAGCTACATGCTGATTGCATAAGAAATGCAAAAGATTCAATCTTATCCTTTTTCTCCTTTCAAATCCTTCTATGTTAGCTCCAAAAATGGTTTACATCTGAGTTTGTGAGGGCACAAACTCATAAGTTGATTCTGTGTTACTTGACACATACTGGACTACTGGTGCTCAACATATATACTATACTAGATTTCTTGGCACCTATTACACTCTTTCTTGCTCAACACATATATGATTTTAACTCACTTGGCATATGAAGCATTTTGACTTGCTTGGCATCAATTGTGACTCAACACCTATATACTGCTCAGCACCTAAAGTCACTCGGCACTTATTGAAATACTAACTAAGCACACATTGTGTACTCAACTTCAATGTAGAAAGTGGTTAATTATATTGACACTCAAATTTAAAAACTATCTAAGGACCAACAATCTCTCCCTTTGACATGAGTGTCAAAAACACTTAACTAAACATTGCTAATTTGTCCTTATGAGTACCTTATCCAAAAAAATTCAAAATTGTTCAAAATACCTTAACTCCCCCTAAATTGATTGTGCCTTTACATTTTTGCAACCAAAATTCTTTGTTGAATGTGCATGATACTCCTTGTCTTATGCCCTATACCTATATTCTATACCTATGTCTCTATATCTAATTTACCAGAGCTTATGGAATTCCTGCATTTTGTATTAGAGCTATTTTCCATATGATTGCCAAAATTTTGTATCTCCCTCTTTTGACTATATCAGATTGAATGAAAGATTGTAATTGTAAACAAAATTTATAGAATTCTCCCCCTTTTTGACACTAATTTCAAAGGGTTCTAAGGACTAATACCATACTTAGACAAAAAGATATTATTTACCTCCATTATTGTTTTTAGAGCTGCATCCCAATTCTCCAAAGCAATGTCAAGCAACTTGTGCTGGATGGCAGTCTCTATAGCAAGGTGTACAAGTCCATCAAGTGTAGAAATATTTGGATCTCTCTTTAAAACTATTTTACCATAAACTTGTTCCTTGTGGATGACTTCTAAATTAGGGGTTATGGAGGATTGAATTTGCATTAGTTTGGCCTTAATATTAGCTTCCTTTACTGTAAGTGTAGCTAACTCCCTTTATGTGTGAAGTGATTGTGCAAAATGCTTCTCACTTTGAGCTAGATCCTTTGGTAGTTGCATGCTAGAAATTTTCAAATTTCTTTCCAAGCTCATTATTCTTTGATTTGTTTCTTGTGTGAAATTGGAGAAATCACACAACTTCCTATACAATGAAAAAATGTTTTCAAGGATAACTTTTACATTATCTATTTTCTTGCCCAACTCTACTTATTCAAGTGCTATGCCACTTGATATCTTCTCAATCACTTTGCCTTGAAATTTTATCTCTGACCATTCCATGAGTTTAACATTAGTATCTTGGTCTTCATTTGTCACTTGGTCAACTATGTCTAATAGTTTCTCTATTATTAGCTTTGCTTCATCTAGTGATTGCAAGCTGAAGGCATCCATAAAGATGTCCTTGATGTCATGAAGTGCTTTCTTATGTTTGAATTCTTTCCTCAGTATTTCTTGCCTCATCCTTCTATCTACTACATTTTGCATTTTAGTCATTTGTGCCATTGTGATAGTCATGGAATCATAGGAAGGAATCACAATATCTTCATCTAGTTCAAGGTCTCCATAGTGAAGTACGATGGCCACTCTAGTTGAACTTGAGCCTAGAGTTGAAAATTGCAAGGGAATGGCTTTAATGCTTGGCTTCTAGATGGTCTTTGTAGGAGTGTCAGTCTTTGGTAGTTCTACCAATGTCTGAATGGTCGCCTACTCCTTTTCTTTTGATGTGTCCTCTTTTTCATCTAACTTCCTTTCCTTTACACTCAACATCTGAATAGTGTCACTTGTTGCACCTGGTGGAGGTGGTGGTGGAAGCATCAAAACTTTAGTCTTAGTAGATATGTAGGTGAAATGTGGTTCCTTTGGTTTCACCTTTTCTCTTTGTGGTGCTACTACTACCTTTTGTAACTCATCAAAACTCACCAATATAGGGCTTGTGCATAATTATGCCTATAAAGTAGATTGGTAAAGGATCTTAGAGAGATCCTCTATAGTAAAAGAATTGATGTTCTGAGAAAATTTTTTAGGAACATCCTTAATGATTACTATTTCTACAGGTGTGATGGTTGTATGAGGTGGACTAGGAGATGGCATTTGTGTGTCTCACAAATTTTTTTCCTCTTGCTGCTCTTACTATTCAACTATTTCCATTTTTTCTCCCTTAGTTGATTCATCTTATTCTTTCTCCTTATTATCTTCCTCTCCTCTTTCTCCATCATCTTTCTTTTCCTCCACTTTCTTTTCTTCTTCCTTATTCTCTATTTCCTTTGCTTCCTCCTTTCCTTTCTATTCTTTTTCTTTCTTTTCCTCTACCTTCTCTTGGCACTAGTTTCTACCTTATTTGTTTCCTCTACTTGATCATCAATTATCTTATATATTGTTTTCCACAATTGTGTGGATTTATTCACTATAGCCTCAATCTTGTTTTGAAAGATGCAAAAGGCTATGTACTTGGCTATAAACTTCCTGCTATGTTTCTTGTTTTCCTTTGTTATTTGAGGCTTTGTCATGTCAAGCTTTACTTGTGCTAGGGTAGATTCTCTAATCTCCCTTTCCATATTTAGACAATAATGTCACTTTTTCTCAATTATCTCATATAGTTCCTTGGGCATAGTATTGTGAAGTTCTAGAGTTATGTTTTTAAATTCTGCCATCATGGCATACACAAATTCCTCTACTTTATTCTACTCTTCCCTACTGAGCTTATTGAAATTAAGAGACTTTAAATCATTCAAAACTATATTTTTAATCTTATTACAAATTTTTTCAATTGTAGATTTTGGAGGATGGCTTACTACTTTAAATTGGCTGATGTCCTTTGATTTTGTTCTTTCTTCATCATCTATATCTGGCTATGCCACATACCTTCTTCTCTTCTTGGGATCTTTAGTAGGCTATACAGTGGCTTTCTTCTTCTCTTTGATGCATCTTTAACCTTTTGAATAGATTCTCTTATAGTGGCCCTTGTTGCTCGAGCTGGTTTGGTTTGAGCTAGTTTGGTAACCTTTTTGGGCCTGGGCTGAGCTGAAGGTTGAGTTTTTTCCTTTCTCTTCTTTTGCTCGATAGGTGTAGGTGCTTCCTCAACTTCTGCTACCTTCGCACCTTCCTCCTTGTCTTACCCTAATCCTTGTGTTAGCTCTATTGGGCCTTTCCCTTGCTCTCCTTCTTCTTCACTATCTCCTTCTGCTTGTTCTTCTTCTTCTTCTTCTTCTTCACTTGCTTCTCCTTCAATGCTTACTCCAAATGTCTTCCTTATCTTCTTTACTATTTAATCTTTCTTCTTGATGATAGAAGCTATTTTCAATTTAGTCTCAACTTTGGACTTGACAAAATCATATGTCCCAAAGTGAGGAGCTACCTTATCTATTTCTTCTACTAGCAATACTTTGATTGCTGGTGAGGCTTCATCTATATCAAGCTCATATCCCAATGGCCTTAGCCATATTACTATTGGTATTGTTGCCTAAATATAGGTGTAATCAATGTCAACCAAGAAGCATATATCATTAATATGTTTTTCTACTAATGAAATTGGTATTCTCATTCTTTGCTTCATGGATTTCTTAAAGTCTTCAAAATAACTTGTCATTTGTGCCTCAAAATTGTCAACCATTTGATCAATGAACTCATTGATTTGTGTAATAATAGTTTTGTTGGGATTCCAATTTGAATTTCCTATAGAAGAGAATTCTTCCATCACATAAAAGAATATACACATAAGAACTGAGCCAAATTTGCATTGTGTACCCGTTGATCTCCTTATTGTTCCTTGGTTTTCATTAATTTGCTGCAACAGGAGCTCTGACAGATCATATGAGTGATCATTCTTCACCAGTTTGTAGGCTACATCAACTACTGGACATGGCACACTATTTAGTCTACTAGATAGATAGAATTTGTGAGATATAATTCTCATAGAAAAATCTATAAGGGGATCATTTATAGTATCAATGGTCATTCCCCTATTGTTCCATTTGGCTCCTGTATTTTTCTCAATAACCTCCTTTCTATCATTTCTCAAGGTCTTTGGCTGATCTAGGGTTAGGAATCACGTAACCTTGTGAACTATTCTCTTGGAAATATTAATAGGTCTTGTCTCCAGCCATAGATAGCCATCATGAACTTGACTCAAAACAATATGTATCCATTCAGTTTTGAATCGTATAGGGTAGACTAGGGCATTGGTCAAACCCTTTTTCTCAACTATCTTGAACTCCTTTTTTAGAATCTTGTTCTCACATAGTTTTTCATCAGCTTGGAATATTTCAAAATCACTTATGGTACCAATTTTATATGTGTAACATTTTCTCACATCTTGCACCATGACTACTTTAGGTGGAATGATGGATAATGCACTAGCTGGGTCATTTTTGTAGGAAACTTTGGGGATTGGCCTAAACTCATGCTATTTGACCACATTGCTAACTAACTGAATCTCATGACCTTCCTTTGCTTTGGGGTTTCTTGAAATAGAGGCCATTTTACCAAACTAGGGTTTTAAACATATTAAAAACATTAATTTCAGCATAGCTTGACACTTGATAAATACCTATAAATTGATGAGTTCATTATGAATTGCTATTGGAATACATTTAAATGGCTATTAGGTTTCTACTTGATCACTTTTTTTCTCTTCTCATCTTTGCTCCGTGTTCAAATGGAATGAAATTGGGCAAAAGTTGACCTTATACCTATCAAAGACCTAGCATTAAATGCTTCATGCATGCAACTGTAAACTCAGCTCTTGAAGGATTCATCATCACTCAGCTCTTATTGTATTTCATTTACTTGGATCCACTAGAATTCTACTTCACTTGGCTTCAACTATCAACTCAGTTGCTATTAGAAACTTGACATCCATTAAAGCTTTACTTGACATCAAAGGATAGTTTGACAACATTTGCAGAAAAATTTAATTTTGACCTGGCATCTTTGCTTATGCAGATTTCTTCCTTGTAGTGCTCCTTTGTTCTTTGGAACTAATGTATAATTTAACTTTGTATATTAGTCACATACACCTTTCTTTTTTTTAGTTGGATGAAGTGTGATCACTTAACCTCTTGTGTAAAGTGATCTCTCCATTTGATGTGTTGTAGTCACCTTTCTTTATCCAAGTCTTGTCCATTTGTCCTCTTATTTTTTCAACATCAACCTTCTCTTTTCCTTTCTTGACTTTTGTCTTTAGTGCTTTTGACTTTTTTGGGCAATTCCTACTGATATGACTAGTCTTCAAGCAACTAAAACATGTAGTTTGGTTTAGCCATGTAGTGTAACTCCCTCTAAAATGTGTCCTTATGCAATTTTTAGAAATGTATCCATACTCTTGACAATAATGACAGCTACGCCTAGTATTGTAATCCTAGTTGTAGTGGTGTGTATGTTTGGTTCCTCTTGTAGGCTTATTAGGTGTGCACATAGGCTTTGATCTACATTCAAATGCTCTGTGTCCATAATTTTTGTAGTTGTAGTAGTGACCTTCAAATCTTGGTCTTCTCATAGTCTTGGTTCTACATTCTTGTACTTGATGTCCTTTCTTTTTGCACTTGTGACAAAAGCTTGCTTTTGTAGGCTTATCATGCTGATGACTATTTTGTATGTCCCATTTTACCATAGAAATGACAAGTAGGTTTAGTGTTCTTACCTTTGTTGCTCCTTTTCTCTTTTCAATTCATTCTACAATTGTTCATTCTATATCTTCAAGGTGGACATCTCAATGTCCTTCATGTTTAGCTCATGATGAGCATTCATCATCTAGCTTAAGATGTCTAGTTGCATGTTTGAGATCTTTTCAAACTCAATTGTCTTCTCCTCTAGTCTATTGGTGAGATTTCTCTTGTCATCTTCTATCATGGCCTTTTCTTCAATAGCTCTCTTCTTTTGTTCAATCACTTCGCAAAGCATTATGGCTTGTGATTCTTGTTCAAGCTTGAGTAATCTGATTTCTTTAGCTTGTGCTCTATTTTTCTCCATTCATTCTACTATTGCTACATCAAATTCCTTGGAATCTCCATTTGAGAATACTTGTGTGGTATTAATTTCCTTGTAGTGTATGTCATTTTCAGCTATGGCTATCTCCTTCCTTCTTTTTAAGGAATTTTTCAATTCTTCTCTGACTTCTTCCACTTTATGTAGAGCTAGGTGCACATCAATCACCTGATTGTCTATGATCTTCCCAAGTTTGACAACTTCCATCTTCAGATATTTTCCCTAAATTGTTAGGCTTCTCCTTATGAGAACCTCATCTCTGATACCAATTGTTGGAATGTTCAAATTGGGAAGAGTACTTTTGAGAGGGGGGGTAAATCAGAAGTACCACACTTTTAACCTTTTTGAACCCTTTAAACATAAAACTGAAAAGTAAATTGTGTGCATGTAATCATATAAATGAACATAAATCAAACACATGCAATAACACATAACACCAGAATTGGTAACCCAAAAACCCTCCAGGAATAAGAAGGTTAAACTGGGGTGGGGATGATACCCACAAAAATCATTGCAGTAATAAATATTTGACTGCTTCTAATGGTTTGCCTTGTGAAAGGCCTACCTTGTTAAAGGATGTACACTGTGTTAATAGTTACCTAGTTAGAGGATTTACAAACACTTTACATGAAGTTTTTCCCTATTAAAGGATTTACAATAGGTTGTTAAACCCACATTATACAATAGGATTTTCAATCACCTTTTCCAAAGGTTCTCCTACCTAGCTATTAAGCTCACCTATTAGTATAGGATTTCCAACAACTAATACAATGACATGAAATTATTAGAAAAATATACTTAATAGTATGCAATCTATAATTGCTGAATTCAGGCACTTGATCTACTCTCACTGATCTTGATCCTCTAAGATCTAATATTTAATCAACTAGATATGAAATTGTTGCACTATTCCCCTAAGTCTTATCCACTTCACACTAAATTTTGCTATAATCTCCCCATACACCACTCTCTTCCACATATGCAATGGAATTTTCAACCTCTTTTTAAAGATTGTGAAGACTTAGGGTTAGGTATGGATCTACAATCCATATTGAATCTTTAAGTTCATGCTCATACCTTGTATTTTTACCATTGGTTGCATGCCTTCTCCATTTTTTTGGTTGGATGCATGTTGATTTCATATGAAATGTAAAAGATTCAATCTTATCCTTTTTCTCCTTCAAAATCCTTCTATGTCAACTCCAAAAATGGTTTACATTTGAGTTTGTGAGGGCATAAATGCATATGTTGATTCTATGTTACTTGGCACATACTGGACTACTAGTGCTTGACACATATACTATATTGGATTGCTTGGCACCTATTACACTCTATCTTTCTTGGCACATATATGATTCTAACTCACTCAGCATATGAAACATTCTGACTTGCTTAACATCAACTGTGACTTGACACCTATATATTGCTTAGCACCTAAAGTCACTCGACACCTATTGAAATACTAACTCAGCACACACTGTGTACTTGGATTCAATGTAGAAAGTGGTTAAGTGTTTTGACACTCAAATGTCAAAACTATCTAAGAACCAATAGGAAGGAGTATTCTTTCATCTTTTGGAATTTAGGTTGATCCTACAAAATTTTTAGTCATAAATACACTTTGCATACTAGCTAAGTAGAAGGATGTTAGAAGTTTCCTTAGCCATGTTGGTTACCATAGAAGGTTGATAAAATATTTTAGCCAAATTGCAACACCATTGTATAATTTTTTGAAGAAATAAGCTGAATTTTAATGGACAGAAGAATGTAAAGCATCATTCCAAAAGTTGAAGGATGTTCTGACAACAACACTTATTCTCAAAGGACCTGATTGGAAGTTTCCATTCCATATCCACACAAATGCATCTAATTATGCTATTGGAGCTATTCTAGGAAAAAAGGAAGGTATTATTGAACATGCTATTTACTATATTAGTACAAATTTACAAGGAGCAGAATTGAATTACATTGTTATTGAAAAATAGTTGTTAGCATTTGTTTATGCACTAAAACAATTGAGGCACTACATTATAAGCTATGCTATATTTATTTATACTAATCATTCAACTATCAAATCCTTAATGAATAAACCTATCAATAGTGGTAGACTAGCATGTTGGTTACTCCTCATGCAAGAGTTTGATGTAAAGATCATAGAAAAACTAGGCAAGGCTAATGTAGTAGCTGATTTCTTGTCACAATTGCAAGTGCTAGATGATCCTGTAGCAATTGATGATAATTTTCCTGATGGGCACTTGTTTTCTATTGATTCTTTTAACCCATGGTATGAAAACTTAGAAAACTTTATTTCTATAGGGAGAACATCACCTCACTTTTCTCCTAAAAAATGTCATATATTAGTTGAGAAGAGTTTTAACTTCTCTTGGATCTTAGGCTTTATGTTTTATATAGGACTAGACCAGGTCACCAGGAGATGTATTCAAGAAGATGAAACTAATGACATTATTTGAGCATGCCATGATGATCCATGTGGAAGAAACTTTCATTGAAGAGGAGAACCTATAAAATCTTGACAATTGGGTACTACTAGCCTACTTTGCATAAGGATGCCACAAAGAATACTCGGCATTGTGATAGGTGTCAACATATGGGAGATCCCACCAAGACTGATGAAATTCCTCTATAGCTGCAGATAGTTGTCACACCCTTTGACAAGTGGGGTATTGATTTTGTTGGACCTATTGAGCCCTCTTCTCATGGAAAATCTTACATCTTAGTATGTATAAATCATGCAACAAAATGGGTTGAAGCCAAAGCCATGAGACATACGAAAGATCACAAAGTTGTTGATTTTTTTATGAATACATATACAAAAGATTTAGAGTACCAAGGGAGATTTCCACAAATCAAGGAGCACAATTCACATCTAACCTCATCACTAAGTTGATGCAAGAGTACATGGTGCATCATGAAAAGTCTTCACCCTATCACCCTCAGGCCAATGGCTAGGCTAAAATCACAAATCAGGAGATTGAATCTATTCTCTTTAAAATAGTAGATATGCACAAAAATAATTGAGCTACTCACCTTCCTAAAGCCATATGGGCTTACCATACCACATGGAAAACAACCACAGGGTTTACTCCTTTTGAGTTGGTATATGGAAAGTCTGCCTCAATCTTTATTGAGTTCCAACATAAAACACTTCACACTGCTTTAGATCTAGATATAGATATCACCAAAGCATAACAAGATATGTTATTTCAATTAAATGGTTTGGATGAATATAGGAAGTCTACTCTACACAATATAGAGTTTCTACAACAACAATGAAAAAAGTTTCATGATAAGTTTATCCGTGATAAGAAATTTTCTATCAAAGATTGGGCATTGTTATATGATTCACGATCCCAACATACATAGGGAAATTCATACTAGATGGCTTGGGCCTTAGGAGATTATATTAGTATTTGATAATGGAGCTGTACAACTTTCAACAATAGATCCTATTCAATTCAAGTTACTCATCAATGGGCATTCTTTGAAACTCTACCAAAAACCTATAAGTTGTGCTAAGTTCCTCAAGCAGTTCTAGAGCATAGTTGAAGCAAGAGTTCCTATAGCCAAAGAATCTAGGTCTTCCACCCATGATTCTACTAACTCTTGATTCCATTCAAGACCACAAAAATAAATATTTCACATTTCATGGACTACTTTCTCCATAATAATTTTTCATCTCACCTTCTCTCTTTTCCACCCATCCACCCCATTCCATCACATCACCTATGCAAGTGCAATTTTTTGGACAACTCTTCCTATAATGCCTCTAGGTTAGTGCCACATATACTTGTACACATAATATTTCTATTCACTAATTTTTAGGATTTTGTGTCATTTTAATTTGTCACTCTTACTTAACCTAGCTTGGTGGGACCCATGTCATTACTTAGTTGGGTGAGGTGAACTATTCTATTTCCAAAACTTAAAATTGGCATGTAAAATTTAAGTTTGTGCCTTGAAATATGTCTATGACATGATGTGGTGATCTGTCCTTTTGTGATTGCATCATCATAATCAAAATGAATTAAAAGATATTAAAAGATGATCTTGATTTTTAATAATGTGTTGTGACGTGTTCAGGGTGGTAGCCTTGGTATGCACAAGCTTTTATGAGATGTTATGTAAAATTCATATCATTAGATTTTGTGTAAACATATCTTTAATTTTATGAATCAAGTTATAGTTTGTACAAAATATTTTCTTTTGTAGCATTTTGTTCTATAATACATTGAGGTCTATGACTTGCCATCACTCAATTATCTGAGAATTGTGTTCTACAAGTTAGAAATTTGTTTGAGAGAAGCAATGGGAGGTGACCTCCAAAGGAATGAAGTAGTACACCACACAGTTTTGTTAAATGATGCACCCACCTATGAAATGTTTAGAAGGAAAGAGTGGCTGGATTATTGTTTAAGCTTTACAGGGTTTAATGAGGAAGTTTCTCTACAATTTATGTCCACCTTGAAAGATGGGGTTGCAGAAGTTAAACATTTGAAAATTGAGTTCATAGAAAATGCAGTTGCTGGCATGATAGGTTTGGCTTATAAAGGTGAAAAATGGGTGAAAGATTCTATCCTTCAATCAGCAAGAGCATAGTTCACTTTACATGGCAATCCTTAGTTGGATATTGACAAGAAGCAAGGAATTGAGCAATTATCTTTGCTCCTAGAGTTCATTCATCTAGCCACATTTATTATTTAGTACTTCACATGTGAGGGATGCTACAAATACCTACATGCTTTTGCACTTCAAAATTATCAATCATCTCAACAATGATAACTAACTAATAAAACTTCCCAGCTTCTTATTTAACATTGTGAAAAAATAGTTTTTGTTAGTCTAGTCAGGAAGCAACCAGTCTATTTCACACCACTTCTTAATAAAATTAATGGTGGAAAGGGAACTGAATAGATAAAATTTTGGGACATGGGAAGCATTTTTTTAGATGAATGAGGTTGAACCTAGAATAGTTGGCTCTACTTCCATTTCTAGGTTACCTAGAAAAAGAATTTCCAATTCTAGAGCCTCTGCTTCTCAGAGAAAGAAAAATAAAAGTGTACAAGTTCCTAATATTCTAGAATCTTCACTATCCATAAGGACAAGGTATGCATCTAGGAGGGGTAAAGGTAAGATAATGGAACCAGAAGATGAAATGTTAGAACATCAACCTGGTGAAAATGCTAATAATATGGAAGAAACCCTACATTAGCCTAGGGAAGAGAATCCTAAATTTCCTCCCAAAGATAATTCTGAGAACCCTCGAGAAGAACATTCTAAAAACCCTCCTGAATAAGATTCCAAGAATCCTCTTGAAGGGAATTATGAGAACTTTAGGGAAGAGAATTTTGAAAAACCTCTTGAAGTAGTGGTAGAGGAGGTGGTCATTAAGAAGAAAAAGAAATGGAAGAGTCCTTTGAGGTCATCCACACCCCCTATGAGAAGTAAAAGAATTTTTGAGAAAGATGTTGAAGCATCTATTCCTATTGTTAACATTGATTCTTCCGAATCCATAGAAAATGAACTTTTGAACAATTCCTCTTCAAAGGAATTGAATAATCAACCTACAACTAGTGACACAATAATAAGAGAGCAGAGTCCAAAAATAAAGGTTAACCCTGGGATTAACTACATACTAATAGATAGTGATCAAGACTTTGAGGACACTAAAGACATAGAGGAATATGTAGATAATTTCACCTAGCTAGATGTTAGTGTGAACTTAGACAAAATACCCAACTATGTGACTAAAACCATTGAAGAAGTACCCTAGTAGGGTAGAGTTAGGAAAAGTTAGAAACGTTGGCTAAAGTGGTAGCTAATATTAGTGAATAAACCAATTTCATCAAGACAATTATTGTGTGGGAAGGTAAGTCCTCTGCACCTAAAAAATAAGTTAAAATTTCTCACTTTCTTTCTAGATGGGTGGACATACTCAATCAAGAACCTTTACCCCAACAGATTTGTCTACACCTCTTGTAGTAGGAATAAGTTTGTACTAATATTTGTTATAGGAAAATACATAATGGAATTTAGAAAAAAGAAAAATTAAAACAAGTCATTAATGAGCATAATTCTCAATTGGAGTAGAAATTAGATGAGATTGAGGTATTGAAATGGAGAATTGATTAGATTATTGGGTTAATTCCACAGTTGATGGAATATAGATCACCCTCACCAGTGTATCCAATATTCCTTCAAGAGAAACTTGTTAATTTAAAATTAACAAGGATTTTAAAAGGCCTCAACCCATCCATATCAACTCCCCATGAATTTCACTATCTTTTAGTCTACCCCAATGAATTTGAAGGATTTTTTGTGTGAATTGTACTTGCATAACCTAGCAATTCCTAATGACACAAAGTGGAATTCACTCCTCTATGTAGGAGATGTACAACTCAGAGCAGTTATGTCATGGATGTAGAATGAGATACATTGTGAACAATAGGTTGTGCCATACAGGGAGAAAGAAATGTTAGTTACTTTAATGATAAAGCCCAAGGTACAACACTCTAGAAGAACATATTTTGACTAGATCTCTGTCATAGCAAGCACCAGTAGAGCCAATAAGATCTATCCAGTGAGAGAACAAGCCTTAGTAGATTGGGACCAACATTCCTCTTAGGATGTTGTTGTAGCAATTAATGCCTCTAGGAAGAGGTGGATAAGGATGTCATATGATCTAAAGAGAATGGAACCTCACTCACCTTAGAATCTAACCCTTTTTAGAAGGAGAGTTCCATGGTATACTATGTTGGAACCTCACTCACCTTAGAATCTAACCCTTAGCTATTGGGTTCCATTGAGGTTTCAATATCCACTCTTCCTTTAGCCATTGATGGTAATGAATGACAATGCAGTAGATTATGACGTGGCCTCTAAAGTCCAATGTTGGGAAAGATTCAAAGAGACTTGTGGATACTTTGATTATATTAATGATGAGCCAGGGAAAAAAATAGCTAGTGATTTGAGGATCCATGCCAAGGTTCAGAACTTTATGATTGTTGGGGGCTAGCAATAGTTTAGTTGGGGGGAATTATGGGCTCATAAATTAGCCCTAATTCTCACCAAATTTTATCCTCTTTCTAAGACATTTGATTGGATAAAGACATACATTTCTGGTTTTAAGCATATGAACTTATGGTTTCTATGTATATGATTATATATATGTGTGTGTGTGAACATAAGATAGAATGTGGATATCTCTAAAGACATAATATGTTCTTAATTTCATGGAAAAGAATGGTGAATATAATAGTTATACATGTTAATGGATTTTTTTATCCTAATCTATTTTTTGGGTAGGCACCTGCCATAGCCATAGTTTTGTAAGAGTGATAATTAAAACTAATACCTTTTCCTAATATTGATGATATGGATATATATGTATATGGTTGGATATGTGTGCATTAACTACCTTGTAGGAATTGAATGTGGATATTCATGGACCAACATACTAGCTTGAGAGTCATCAAAGCTAGTCGTGATTATAGAATCTTCACAAGCAAGTCAATGCTTTTTGTCACATGTAATGTGTGGATTTAGTATGTGCTATATTATAGGATTCTTCATGGTCAATATTATTTTTGTTAAGAAACTTTATGAGTTGTAATCAATCCTCAATATGAAGTGATTATAGTTTTAGGAGTTCGTGGTAGTTTCCTTTTAAATAATTGATTGTTGTGACTCTTTTGAGTTAGTCAAACAAATTGGTTTTTAATATAGAACTCTTACATAATATTTCAATCAAGTGTAATCATTTTTATGGATGAATATAATTTTTATGTTAAGTTCACAACTTTCACCTTGATTGTACTTTCCATTCATTCATTCAAGGGAAGTCCACTTAATGAGTGAATTTATTTTTTAGATTAGAACTCATTTCTTATTCATTTATATGTTTTAGAACTTTGTTGTTCTTGCAACCACTGATACCAGAATTAGTAGCCTATTCCTGTAGCATAGTCAATTGGAGTAGTTCCTAATTGTGATTTCCTTCTTTGATTAAAATACATTTACTTACAAAGTTTAGTTTATTTTTCTTGGACCATAAGCATTTTTTTTCCTTAAATAGGCTTAGAAGAGGAGGTTTGAAGAATATATTTTGGAGATGCCATTCCAAATCTACGTCCCTGGTTGATAATTAACTAATACTAAATAGTTCATTATAAGGAATTATTTGGAGTGTTCAATCTTGAATTGAGCAGTCCATTTGTTTGAGTTTATGATATCATTGTTTGGCCAAGCACATCCTTTCATATCATGCTCTAGGAGCTTGTTGCAATCCATATAGAGATTTGTGAAGTTTACATACTATGTCTCTTCTGCTTGCATCAATGAAACATTTAGGTTGTTCAATGTAGACTTCTTTTTCAAAGATTTTGGATTTAAGAAAGTTTATTTAACATCCATTAGATATACTTTGAATCCCTTTTGTGCAACATATGCTAGAATTATTCTAACTCCTTCTTGTCTTGCAGTAGGGGAAAATGTTTTCCCGTAGTCAATACCTTCTTCTTGTGCATAACCTTTGCATACTAGTCATGCCTTGTTCCTTATTACTTCTCCCTTCTCATTCAACTTATTTTTGAATATCCATTTTTTAGCAATCACATTTTTATCCTTAGGTCTAGGTACAAGAAACTAGGTTTTATTCTTTTTTATTTGCTCAATTTATTCATTCATTGCTTCTATCCAACCTTAATTTTCTAAAGCATCTTTTAAAAATCTAGGTGCAAAATCACTAAGAAAGCATGCACCTTTTAATTTGTTCCTTATTAGTATTCCATTTTTCTCTCCTCTCACTATTTTTTTAGGTGCATGATGTCTTCTAACATATTGTGCAAGTCTTGGATCTGTTGGTGTTTCAAACTACTAAACAACAAAATGCTCAATATCACAGTGAAAATACTCACACAATCTAAGGATTAGCTAATTCCTAGTAGAAATTACATGAATAAACCACTATGAACCAAATTCAACAAAACCAAAGGATGGTTTCCTACTCTTTAGGCTCTTCTAAACCAAGGTGGGTATACCTAGGGATGATTCTAATACAAACTGTGGTATGAAATTATCTTAGTTTAGTTTTGATTCTCATCTTTTACCCTTAGGCACATACACAGTTTATCAATTTTCAATAAAAGTTTCTGAAATCTATATGCATCCCCTATTACTAGATCTCGTCATAATTCTCCTAGGATTTACAAATATTCCTAGAAATGCAGCTACCTAAGACTCAAAGAATAGATATAAATGAGTAGTGACCAGCATTTATAACTTTGAACAAAATGGAACAAAAATGATTTTGATTTTATAATTGGTTTGATATGTAGCAGCAAAATTCATCCCTGTTCACTTCTAACTTATGTGACCAGTGCCTTATCCATTGGGCAAAAATTAACTATTGGCGGGAGATCTAATTCAAATAACTTGTAAATGAATTAATCAATTGTAATCACCTATTCCCATTCTTATGAAGTATCCTTTCTGTAAACTCATAAACCCTACTCATTCATTGAAGCATTTCTATAATTCCTTGAATTAAAAGCAACAATGATATCAGTATACAACCCATGCAGATTGCATTCAGCCAAGTTAAACCTTATTTAAATGACTTTAAAGTAGACAAATCCACAAAATGGAGATAGAAATTGATGACACAAATATAGTGTAAATACCCCTTTGTATTATCCTTTCATATGACTAATACAATGACTAATAGAAATAAATTGGAAGCCCAAAACAGATTGCTATTTCTATCATTTCAATATATCATTAGAAAGTACAACTGGAAATAAACTTGAAACAACTACACACTATTGGACCAACTATATTCTCTCAAAAGGCTAAAAATTATACAAAATTTGGACCCTCATATTGACTTTAAAACTCAATTATATAGGCATGAGTTGCAATAAGCAAAGGGAAGATGTTATTTATAGGTGTCCTTCAAATGTTTTTTTACATACACCTGGAACAAAAAGACAAAATGCAAATAACAGAAAGGCTAATAGATCAAACATTCCTTTGTGGGCCCACTTCTGTTATTTCATTTGAAAAGGCAATACTACTTTGATCATAGTCCTTTAGAGTTCTGGTCCCTCGGGATAGGTGGGCATCAAATGTGACAGTGATGAGTCATCTCCTACTACCTGAGGGTCCTCTTTGTCTTTATCATCAGTAGCAGAGGTGGCTTCTACTTTTGTACTCTCTTCTTTATCATCATCTCCTTCTATCTATTTTGTAGACATAAACTCTTCCTTCCACTTATTTTAGGTAGTGTCATCTGGCCAGTCAAAGTTTACAACTTCTCTTTGTATAGTTACTAAAGAATTTGCATTTGCCTCTAGATCAAGAAAATCTTTTTTGATGATATTATAGAATAACTATACTTTTACCAACTCCTCATTTGTCATTGCCCATAACAAATGGCCCATTTCATTTATAACCTTTTTTATTTTTCACAAAAAAATGCACCTAGCTCCCTCTTCCATTCTTCCTTTTCCTTTATTTTATCAATTATTTTTAGAGCACAAGGGAACAAATCAAATTTTTTTGCAAAATAATTGGAAAAACAAATAGTTAATCTTCTCTAGAAAGAATCTTGCTTATCATCAAAACCTTGCAACTTATTTAGTAAATCAAAAATTTCTTCTATCTGATGATATGTTTGCTGAATAACAGATATACACATAACAGTGATATTTTCATTCCTCTCTATCCATTTCTGTACAATGGGTTTGAATACATATTCATTTCTTTTCAATTCATCCTTGATAGCTAAAATCCCTACTAATTGATCAAAAAATGTGGGCCATTCTATCCTGCCTATTAAATATGTGATACCCTACCTCAATTTTTCTTCATACTAATTATTAAGTTCTACATGCATTGCATATAACTTATTTTTCTCCTCTTCAAAATCCTCTATAGCATAGAACTTAGGCCTTTCTAGAGTATCAGGTATCTCAATAATTGGTGTTGATTTAAAAGGCTCAATAGGTGGCTGTGGGGGGTATGCAATCCTAGGTTTACTCATCTGTCCTAATTTTATTTTCCCAAGAATCTTCTCCATATGAGTTACTTTATTTTCTAATGATTGTATTTGCATACCCCTCACATCATATACTTTCAAAACTTCTTCAAACCTGACATTGAGTTGGGTAAATTTATCCTCCTCTTGGCCAGACACTATGCTACCAAATTTTAGCATCTCAGACACCATCCCAATTATTTGTTTACTACCTATCTCTCCAGCCTTGAATACTGTCAATGCACCAGTATGCTTTGTAGTGGGAATCTCATGCATTCTAGTATTTTTCCTTTTTTCCATGGACCATATAACAAGGGCTTGGTGGTCATCACTAAATTTGACTCCTCTATGAGCCTGTAGTATTTCTTCAGTAGTCCTTAGTTGAACATCCCTATCTTTCCTTACTGAATAAAAAACAATGGCATTTTCTATATCCCAGTAGCAACTAGAAAACGAGCTAAATGCATAACATACTATGAGAAATCAAAAAACTCAATCAACATACATTAGCACCCACTAGTCTACCATGAAAGCCAAACTAATAAAGAAAGAAATAAAAACCCCCTCTTTTGTTTGTAGTTCCCATGTCCTTCTTTCTTCTCCAAATGATGTAGCTCCAAAGTTTCCTATAGTGCACACAAAATTGAAGCAAAAGCCTATGATATGGATAATGCCATGAGAATACTTGAAGTTGTGGTTTAAGCTTGAGAGAAAATGGTGTGAAAATAAAAAGAAGCTAAGGACTTGAAAAATGCTCAAGAATTAGGACCAAGGACTCAAGACTTCAAGGATTCAAGGACTTCCATGACTGAAAATGAGAGGAAGAATGCTCATTTTATAATGGGCATGGAGGGTGAGAGCATTGGATTTGTCACCTATAGATATGTGATGTGGCAAGAGATTCTTTTGAGAATCCATGATGCATATGACAAAATATGCCAATTGTAAGATTCTATGAGGCATGAAAGTCAAACTTGGCTAAATGTGGAAGAGAATCTATGACGTGTCATAAGACACCTCAACCCACTAAAAGCCAAGAATCTATGATGAACAAGCCAAATAGGGACATGTGTAAGAAATAAAAATATTTGATTATGACAAATCTTAGCCAAGTGTCAAAGGAGAATCCATGAGGTTTCATATCCAAGTGTCATGATGATGTAACATTTTATGGAATATTTGAGTTAAAAATTCTTTTATTCCAAAAAATAAGAATTAGTAGAAAATGGAATTAATGATGGAAAATGGAACTTAGGAAATTAAGAATTTCCATGGTTTGCAAATGAAGAACCAATTAACTAATAAAATTAATTAATTGAGGATGACAATTAGGAAGGATAATTAGTAAGCATAATAGGATTAAATTATGGGTTATTTAATCCTATAGAGAAAATTAGTAGATGATTGGCCAAATTGATTAAATCAATGCAACAATATCCTTTGATGAAAATGTGACGATGATAGATATCAAATAAGATGATGAAAAGTAGACCAAATCCATGGTTAGATTGATTGATTGAAGTTGATAACATGCCAAGGACACATGACATGAATTGGTTGATATGTAACATTTAACCAACATTGTAAATGCTACAGGATTGAAATTGATCAAAAATGTTTGAACATAATAACATCAACGAACACTGTCAATATTATTAAAATGGTTGATGATCCCATGATCTGACATTGAAAGCCTCAACAATGTTGAAGATTGAATGACATGAATGATATTTTGACCTAGCACTGAGAACCACAATAGTACTAAGGTTAGATTGATAAGATTGATAGGTTGGTAGGTTTCCAAGGCATTGAAAGCCACAACAATACCTAGGATAAGATAAATGATGATTGATTTGAGATGTTCAATATGTTTTAGGTTGATTAGGACTGATTCTAATTGATTTTGAGTTGATTTGGGGTGATTCTAAGTTGATTTGATATGATTTCAAAATGACATGAAATGGATGTGAAAGAGGATACAAACGATAAAGTATGATCAGTTTGGCCAAAAGATTGAAGTTAGTAGAATGAGAAAATGGGACAAATTAGTATGAAGAAGTGATGAAACCATAAATGCAAACCATTTTTGACTGTCTACGATCCCATTCTGGTAGAAGGAGGACTCCTAAAAGTCTAACTATCTACTTCCCAGCTTTAGGAATAAATTGAGCAAAATAATTCAAAAATTTAGATTTCACCTCTTATTTAATATTTGAATTAGGTTTGTCTGGTTTCTTAGCCTTGATCTTCTCATAGGTTTTCTCAAAATTTCCCATGTTTAATCTCAAAAAAAATTGAGCAAAAGCCCTAGATTTTAAAAAATTCTCATCATTAATAAAACTTTCAGAGGCTTGGGCAACTATCGGATCAATTTCCTTACCTTGGTAATCAGCAACAGTTAAATCCAAGGAAGGCATAGGAGGTTCTTGTGGTTGTCCAATCTCCAAATCTATGGATGTAACAATTACATCCCCTTCTCCACCAATTTCTCTAAGCTGCTTCTTTAGAGATGCTTCATCATCTATCCAAATTCGGCACTCACTTGGGGAGTATTGTTCTTTTTGAGAAGAAGAAGACCCCTGCTTTAATTTTTGCCTTTTTGGAAAGCTAGTTGCAGATGGACTTCTTAACCTTGGCCTCTGATGAAGGGGTGCCTATTGCACACTCTGAACCATGACATAACCTGCCCTTCTCTGTAATGTATACTTTCCAAGAGCCACTATATTTTTGTTGCTTATCTTCCTTTGTACTTTTGTAGCCTTGTCTAGATATGTCTCAATATACATGGCTTTCTTTTCATTCATAGTTTGGATGATAATAGAAAAATTATTCATTAATGCTTTTATTTTGGCTCCCCAATATTTTTTGTCTTTCAATGGGTCATACTGGGGGTCAAAGGCATTAATAAATTCTAGGGTCTTGCTAAATACTATCCGTTTTTCTTTCCTCAGTTCTTGTTCTTGCAAAGTGAAAATATTTCTGATTATATCCTCCAAATAATAAACTTGTTATACCATGAGAAAAGCTTTCAACCTCTCTCTTAAGAGGTCATAGAATCCTTTAGGATCAATAAATCTGGCATGAGATTCTGCCATGTTATATCAATCTAAAAAAAAATTCAAGTGTTTCCACCCCTTGCCAACAAAGACAAAATCATTGACCACAATAACAACTAGAAAAAAGGTAGCCTTCTTAGACAATTCCCTCTCATCTATAGTGCCTATTTGCCATAGGAGCTCAGCTATCCCTATCTTCAAGGGCACATGAAAAGGAAACACATGTGGCTTTCCCAAAAAACCATATACTCTTATTACAATTGAAACAATATAAGGGACTATATCCTCCCAATTATGACTAACCAATAGTCCTTGTGCATGGTCCTTGGTTTTGACCAATTCTAACAATGCTTGTGGAATGATTGGATTGTCCCCTTTCAAAAGAAACCTAAGCTTTGATGCAAAGTATCTATCAATTCTCACAAAACTGGCATTTGTAGCTTTTAAAGTCATATCTACACTCCATAGCAGCACTGGATTCCTCTATCTATCCTTGGTCATTTCCAGCTCCATACCCTTGGAGAAGAAGCTAAATCCCTTGTACAAGCATACATGCATAAGCAATGAATACCAACAGAATGGTTTGTTCGCTTTTCCCTATGTTATCCCCACCAGACCATTGTGAATTTCTTTTGCAAGAAAAGTAGCAAAATCCAAAATAGTGCTCATCCCAAATTGAAGTGTTTGAGCCATGATAAGGACAACAGAGCCTGGAATTTCATCAAATTTATCCATCCCAAAAATCTTGAAAAGAGAAAAATATAATGCTTGAGCTTTTAGGTTGAAATGCCTTCTCAGCAATGGCTCTAGGGTGTTGGTTGTAATCACAGGCAAGGTGCCAATTTTAGTAGCATGCTCCTACAATGGCCTTATTCTTAGATAAATCCTTTGTGCATCATAACTTTCTTAAAGGTCATCCATATCAATAGTTTTATGCACAACATGGTTAGGATTGAGGTTAAAAACCTCACTAATTAATTTAGGGAAAACCCTAAAGGGATTCACTCCAACATGGTTCTTTACCCACCCTATAATCAAATCATATTTAGTGGCCAAATCCATCAACAAATCACTATCAAAGAAAACTGTGGGGACTGTTAATTTACCAATGTCAAACTCCCATACATTGCTCATAGGAGTGTCCAGTTTTTTCTCTAAAAACCATTTCTTAAACAACTCCAGACCCCCGATGGAAACATTGACATCTCTTAACCAATTTTCTCTGTCATAAAAACCTTCTACTATATCTACTCTCAGGTGCTTTTGAATGAGTTCCCTCCCCTTAGTTATTTCATTTATTAATAAAGGGAATTGTTCAAGAAAATCATCATGCACAAAATGCTTCAAATAATCTATTTGTCCAGTGAACCCTTTTCGGGGAGGCATTTTGAATAAAACCCTAGAAATTTTACAATAGTAGATACTTGAATTTTTGAAAGAGTCACAGAGTACTTACCTTCTATAATTGACACTTCTACACTATGTGATTTCTTCTACAATTTTACTAGATCGCTAGCTAAAATTTTTGTGCCTTGGCTCTGAGAATTTTGTATGCCCTGATGTTCTTTATGCACTTTAGTGATTCATTAATGATGAGGTCATGAGTTCTTTTCATACATTGAAATCACACGAACAAAATCTAAACCATATTTACTCTTAGTAACTGTTACCTCCAAATTGTAACCAAATTTGAATCTTATCTATAGATTTTCACCAGATTGGATGGCTTTGATTTAAAAGGCAACAAGCTTTATGGCTTAAGAAAATAAGGTTACATGTCACAATACCGCTTGCTTTTATTTCTTAAATTTCTTGCACTTTAGAATTGTAGGGAAGTGTTTCCCGTTGATCAAGACAAGATCAACAATCAGATCAATTTACATTTGAACAAAATCCACTTAGCTATATTGACCAATAGGAATCCTTTATATGAGTTTGTGCCTTCTAAAAACTTCCATGCTAGTGGGTCCCATATCTTCTTATGAGCAAGCAGGTGCTTGACATCATTATTTCCATGTGTCAAGCTAGTGCATTCCCACTTTCCTTATTGTGGGATAGCGCCAATTGTGGATTTTTGAAAGATCAACAATGACATTGATTATGCCTTGCAGAGCTTTTGAGTTAAAATTTTAGATGTCACCATGGACACATGTCTGCATGGCACATACCCTCTTTACTTAAACATCATTCAAGTTCTTAATGCAGGCAAGTGCCCTTCATTGATTAGGACAGGATCAATGGTGTGAAACAATTTTGCATTTTATGCTCACATCATCCACTTGGGCCAATGAAATGACTACTTTCAATCCGCATGCTCTGACTCATCTAACTATTGTATTAATTTCTAAAACTTTTTGCACCCACATCATAAGTATCTCCAGCTAAGTACAAGTGGTAGACCACATGGCGTGACTCAATGTTCTTCCATAATTTGGCCCTACTATGACACATGTCACAAAGGTACATACCCACATTCCTTATTTGACTAGCAACTTCATAATGCGGGTGTGCACCAGCTCTCAATCTTTGAAGGATCTATAGTCTAACAAAAATTTAGTTGATTTGGAAAATGAAACACTTTATTTGCATAATTGGTAGTACATATCAGCAATTGTTTTACAGCTTGGCACACTACAACACACAGTGGCAATTCTTGTCCCAACCTTGCCAAATGTCAAAAATTGCTTGCCTACATTATTTATCTCTTGTCCAGCTTCAAAATGTGGGCTTGTTCTAGCCTTTGATATTTAACGGATCTACGGTTATAGAATGAAGTATCTTAAACACCACATTGGCTGAAGTGATGAATAAAAAGTTTCCAACCATCCCAACTTGTCTGACACTTGTCATGGAAGACATCTCAACATCATCCTTGAGAATAGCGGGCCCATCTTGTCAAACTATGCCACTTGTCCTTTTGATGCTTCTCCACATTATTTATTTCACGAGCATCTCCTTCTTGTGTGAAAGCTCTAGCCCTTGATTCAAATGAAATAAATGGTTGATGCTTCTTTGTGATAAAGGCATATCTTTATTAGTAACTCAACCAATTATATCTCATGAAATCAAAAGCATGCACCAAAAGTACTGACAAACCTACAAAAGTTTCTGACAACTTATGACTCCCCATAAACTTTATGGTTCACTAAAACTTTAAAAGGGCAAGGGCTATGTGTCACTGAGTCACATGCCCACATTATTTAAAAACCTTGCATCTCAAAATTGTAGGAATGCAACACCCGCTGATCTAAACAAGATCAAAAACTATAAAGACTTTGTGTCATCAGAGGTATTTCCTAATAGAATGATCAAACAATTTATAGGCCAAGCACAACCACATAAATTTTAGACAAAATTATAATGAATTCATGCTTGTGCAAGCCCTTCCTTGGGGTAAAAGAAATAAAAAATCTTGATGGTTTTTTAAACTAGGGCAATCTAAGGGTTTGAAAAATACAAGGCACAAAACCCTAATTTGCAAGATTTTAAGACTCAAATGATTTTTCACTAAAATTTTCCATAATTTTTGTATTGTGAAAAATCAGACCAACAATGGCTCTATCCAAGAATTCAAAATCTTTCATAGAGCAGACCACATACTTGGTACAGGGATGACAAATTTTTCAGAGAGCACAGAGCAACACACAGAAACAAGAAACAAGAAACCAAACTATACAAAAAGATAATTTATAGGGATTTACAAAATATATAGAATGTACAGGAAAACTAAGAACCCTAAAACTACTATTCATGGAAAACATATACCTTTAAGAAAAGTACCTCTTCAAGAATTGTCCATGAACTAGAAATTCAAGAATATCTCTAGTTAAATCCTTCAAAAAATATGAATCTTCTCCATTTCTATCACAAATGTTATATGGACCAAGCCAGATTCACTAATACATTTGGCATCAATTTGCAATGGCTATGTGTCGCAATTACGATAGCTATGTGTTGCCACTATGACAGTAATAGACGTCTTTGTTATTTAGCTACAAAGTATGACACCTATCCTCTACCATCACAATTGCGATGCCTATCCATCACTATGCAGTCACCTTATTGTGGCATCAACTTGTCACAATTCCTTTGACCATTGTCGCAATTGCGATGGGTACACCGACGAGGTTTCCATTGCATCTATAGAAATCCCATCACAATGCTTGGAGTAGGTGTCACAATTGCTACAGAATCTCAGGCAATTGCGACAGGGTTTCTATAAATGCCACGACAACCCCATCGGTGGGTTTGTCTCAATTGCGACGGAAAACAAAGTAAAACAAAACAAAAATTTTCTCCGTTCATTTGTTACTGGGAACTTTGCAACAAACCCCCAAAATGTCATAAGTTTTCAATAAATGCTTTACAAACAATGATGTATGCAAATATTGGCAGCAATTTATGATGATAACAATTTTCTCAAAGTATGGCACTCAAGATCCAGCAATGAAATGATCTTGATCAACAACTATTACTTTATAAATCAACAATGAAGCTATCCAAATCCTAAATATAATATTCCCTTGCAAATCTAGTTGCTCTATATCTGAAACTTAAGATAATTGGTCAAATCTGCTCCAATGCAATGCTCATGTAGAGATGTCCTAGATAGAGATGACGACATTTGTTCGCAATTCTAGTAATGGAACTCCAAGAAAGCTTTTTTCCTTTAATATCTTTGAAAGCCCAAGGGCTTTTTGTCACTGGATGTGAAAATTGAACAGGAAGCTTAAATGTTTCTTATGAATGGTCACCAATTTAGGCCCACGAATTGAAAATTTCTCCAAAATTATTAACCAAATATAAAGAAAATTGCGACCTTAGGTAAGAATAGCCTAAGCCATAAAAGTAACTAAATGAAAAATAGCAAAAGAAAAAGGTGAGAAATTAAACCAATGTTAACTAAAAATGGTTAAAAATAAAATCCTTGAACTAGGATATGCAGTACAATCAAACCATAAACATAGCCAACTCCTGATCTCCTTGAGCATATCTTGCCATAGGTTCTTCAAACTAATACAAACAAGCCCATATTCATTCATAAACCTCAAAAAATGGTTAACTGTTCTACCTCCATTCAATTGTTTGTGATGGGAGCTACTGAACCTCCCCACACCTTCTCCTATCTCCTGCTTCTGACGCCTAAAAGTAAACACAAATGGAAATAAGCGGTTCAGTGATATTCAAGTGAGAGAAATAAACAAAAAATTTATTTAAAATTAGATCACTAATATGAATATGGTAATAGCTCTCTATTCCAGTCTGTCTTCCATGTGATGATCAAAAGAATTATTGTTTGTAGCAATGTTCCACTAATCATGCCGCTCCAAATACCCTGCCAGGAATGCAGTCTCCACTTTTGAGTGATAATTTATAAAGTCTAGCAATACAAATAGTACGTAACATGCTTTACACCAATAAGGCATTCGTGATTTGTGATTTAAACTTTAGAAAAGAGTTAACAAGAATCCTTGCCAAGAGTTAACAAATCATGACAATCTTTTCAAGGAGCAACAACAATAAATCTTGAATATAAAGAACTTTATTGGATTACCACTTGAGTCAAATCTTGCAATTAGGAAACTATCACTGTGATAGTGAATAGTAGATTTCTTTGATTTATTTATTTTCTTGTGACATACACCTCTCTTCAACTTCTACCCTTGTGTCTTATAAAGACATTTCTTTCCTAAATGTTTTCCCATCTAACTAACTCATAAAACTGAACTAAAGTCCCCTTGGATGCCAACTACTCTTCTTACTATCTTATGACAGCAAATAGACAGTTTTTATAACTTTTTTAACATCATTACCTTTGATTATCTTTTGTGACCTTTTCTCGGCTAAAGACTTATGACAACTATAATGTCATTCCTAAATAACTCTAAAAGACCTTTTAAAACACTCTTCATACACCTATAACCTTAACTAACCCCATTCGAGCCTATGTTGGCTTATGTTGTCAATGTTGGCAATTTTACAAGATCTTGCACTTTGAGTGCATTTTACATCATTTAGGGGCTTTAATAGCCTATTACATGATGTAAACACTACCATCCACCCATAACTCTTCCTAGGACACCCTAGGACTTCAAATGACCCCTTACATCATATTGACTCCCTATTTGTGCCAATTTGAGCTTCACTTACATCTTATTGAGCTTCACTTTGTTTCGAGAATAGTTTAATATTTTGTACTAAATAGGGCCAACCACGTGAAGGTGGAAGCTCATTTGGCGCCACCCCGCTCCCCCTAACATCACTCTACATTCCCCATTAACATCTAACATTCATTCATTATTTCAACCATTAATAAAATATAACATTCAATCAATATCACATGACAATATTCATTAACACATTAGATTCGTAACCATACAACATTCATCAATATTTTGCATTAACACATAATTCATGAACATTCATTAGCACATAATTAAATTCATTGAGACATGAAATTCAATCATTATCAATTAAGGTATGTAGATGACAATCATTTCTTTTTTTTCTTTCTATTTATTTTTTCTATGTAAGCTCTAAGAGAAGCATCAGTGTCATCATCAATTCCCCCCTCATCAGTTCTTTTCTCTATTCTTGATGATCTCAAATTCATATGCTGTTGCAAAGGGGGGTCCTCTGCAATAACAAATAAAAGAGTTAAATTAAAAATAATTTATTATAATTTTTACAAGTATTTAATTATTTTAAATAACATAACTATGGTGCTCTTTACCTGATCTGACCACATCATTTTGTCTGGACTCAACATCAACATGCTCATGAACATCGACCCCTTGATCCTCTACAACTGCTATACAAAATGTTACGTTAATCCAAACACCAATTGCAATTACATATAAAAGAATTAATAGAAAATGTATACCTCCACCACTGGGATGCACATCATGCGAACCTTCAGCATTCATAGATTGTGTAGAAGGATTGTTAGCCTGTATTCCAACATCCTACACATTGTTATCATTGCTTGCTTAAAATAGATATACTCACTTTATATTGGAACTTAACATCAAATAGACTAATTGGTAAAGTATTCAATTTGAAATAAATTTCATTTAGCTTATTTACCTATGGCTCAGATGCATCATTATTAGAACCTTCCACACTAATTTCAGCTTGTAGCCATTCAGCCATAGCTCTATAGCCTTGTTGGAAGCCAATTCTCTTATCCTCTTCTATGAGGCATCTCTTGAACTTTGAGCCCTACATTTTTTCATAGTATGGTGAATTTTACTTGAATTGTTTCATCAACCAATGGAGGGTAGTTAAAATATCAAAAGGAAATACAAAAGTTGCAAAAGTTGAGGATCAAGAATACTTACAACTCGTGCTTGAAGTTTCGAAAAACTACCAGAGTCGAGCTTGTGTGTCCCGTGCTTTTCTAGTCTTGCCTTTGTTGCCTTTGTTGTGTCAGGAAATCTACGAAAAGTTTGAAATATGTTAGATAGTATAAATATAGAGGTTAATTAGTACATAATTACATTCTCAATAGTATCACATATCTTGTTGTACTCTCTACTTGTGTAATTGCATTTTTCTTGTCAGCTTTATACTTTCCATCCAAAATCAAAGCCTGCCACTCAGCCTCAAGAACATAGGGCGGACGCTTGTACCTAGGGTTATCTTGTAAATTTTTTCTGTACTAGTCCCTAATATACTTCAAACATAAAACCAACTTTTTCAAGGAGCTTGTTTCTCTTGAATGCACGAGGTCCAAAGAGTTGGGTCATGCTCTCTATAAGATCATCCTTCAACTTTTTGTCTTGGAGATTCCACCTTTTAAGTGAAAAAAAAACATGTTAGACTCATAAATGAAGTGAAGCTACCTTTAATATAGTTCAAGAAATGGATGAAAAGGAAAACTATTCCAGCAATGATATGAAATCAAAATAGTGGTTTGGGGTTTTAGTTAGGATATGATGTTCCACCAAGTATGTACGGTGGGCCCGAATATTCGTAAACACTCATCACCAAGTTTTTTCCAAAAAACATCATTCCCTACAAAACAATCATGGGATCATTAGTCGATGAAGAGTGATCAAAAACTAAATTACTATTATATCACTATAGAATAATAACTTTAAAGTACCTAGAACTTTGGCTACTTTTAATGGAATTCCTTCATCGTTGCTGATGATCAATATGACATCCTTCACCATTCCCATACTAGGAACATAGGAACATCCAAGGAATGATGCTGCAGCTCCTATTGCAAAAAGTTTCATAAGTTTCATAAGTCTTTTTCATGAAATTGTTTTATAAGAAATTGTTTTAATCATTGGTTGTACCAATTGTTTTTAGAATAGATTGATATTTCTGTGCATTCTATCTTATTCAAAAAATAACATAAAATTAAAAAATCACAAAACAAACAAAATATCAGCATTTTGCACAAAACCCAAAACATGGTGGTCAAAGATTTATTAGAAACTAAATTTGAATTTTTGTTCAAATACATAGCCAGTATATTTCAACGTGAACCTGCAGTTACTAATAGCAGGCAAGAAAATAATTATTGTGACAAAAAACTAGCTGCAAAGAAGTTAGGATCTACATGTCCATAATCTTATTGGCATTTTAATTTTAGCTATATTGTGGAAGGAAATGAATGTCAACATATTGAAATTCAACTATTATTTTGTTTTGGAATGATTTAACAAATATCCTGCAAAGGAAACTAGGAAATTATAATATTTTTAATCATTGCATGCAATGGAAAGATCGTAGTGCTTGTGTTTGTCTTGTTCATCTAGCTTGAGTGGCATAAGATTTGCAGAGAATGACTATGATATTGGGGAGAAATGATGCAATTTTAGCTTTCAAGACCTTTAATCTCTAGTTAAATTTAGTGTTAGCTATTTTTTTCTGACATTGCACATAATTCAGCTATGTTTGTTGTATGTGGACAGCATTTTTCAAGTCCAGAGGTTGTCCTAAGCACGTGATGCCTCATTTTATTAGTTTCTTTTGCTTTTCTTAAGTTTTTTTTGGAAAACTTTCATCTTCTAAAAACATCACAGATGTCCCTATTGCTTACTTGACGGCTCGTTCTTCAGTGTGATGAAAACATTCTAGTAATTAAGAATATGCTTCGGAACAAGGATTAGGATCATCACGTCAATATAATATTGCTAACCATACATATTTAATGAGCCTGTAAGTTGATATATAATGTACTCAAAGATGAAATTTATTATTTCTTTTAGAAGGCCACTATTTTTGTACAGAGAGGAGTTGGATTGATAGGATACTACTCTCTACTTGTAAAATTAGAAGAGAAGAACCTATTTCAGAAAAATTAACAGTTCAATTATTTACTAAACATCTTTAGGGTCATGTTCCAAGCACTTTGGGTGCTTGAAATTCTGGAGCACTATCCAAAAATAGACAATGTATCTTTTTCTTTATAGCATCTCTTAAAGAGATCATTACATAGGTGGGAGTTCCATGCCACTATGCATTGTTATGATTTTGGATACTTTATGATGTTATTATTTTATTTGTTTCATTAAGATGCAAATATCAAGTTGGATAAGGTCTATCATTAAAAGAATACAAAATAATGGTTGGAACCATATTTTGTCTCATAAATGTGTTGAGGGAAGTATAGATTTTATGATGTGCATTCATCCTCTTTTGATGAATAATTTGTGTAGGATTAGTGGTTAGTGTAAATCTATTCAGGCTTGGTGTACTCATTGAAATAGCAATTGAACAGGAGTCGGCAATTGTAATAGTCAAAAGAAGGTGATGATTCATGCAAGAAGATGTGAAAAATACATGAAAAAATAATGTTTGAGTTCAAATACAATAGACATGTGAGTTTGGTTAATCATTCACGTGAATTATAAAAACCAAAGGCGTATCAAATAAATAGTTGCAAAAAAATTGTGAAAAAGTTTAAACATTGAGTGACTACCAAAGGGGGGTCATTACAATCCACATCGTAAACACATAACACTTAAACACATAACAAAAGAGAGAAAAAGAGGGATTTGTGTACCAGTAGATGGTGCAATAGTCGATGCCTATAAGTTGTATGTTGTCGACTCAATAGTCAGAAAGAGATTTGTGGTTGTCCTGGATGGAGGCAGCATCATCATAGGATCTGAAGCTAAAGAATAAAATTGTTAGAGCATGCATAAATATAGAATGCATGCATAAATTCAGTCTTAATTGCATGTATTGTCAATGATTATGATAATTCCTATCTATATTCAATGGAAAACACAAGTGGGGAATGGAACATCCGATCTACCTGAACCACCTACAACACCCTCATCATGGGAATGGGGCTCAAAATCACGCAAAAAACTCTATAAAGACAACGTATCCATATTTTAATTAATGTCATAAAAGAGCATAACATAAAAACCATTATTGAACTCTTGTTATAATTAAAAATTTCATTAATACTTACTTTTAAGGTTTTAGAGGTGTGCAACAATTCAGATGCCCTATTTTTAATTTCTTGAGTAGTAGGCTTAATGGTTGCCAAATGTATAATTTCTTTGCCAATTTTCTTTAGCAACTTTTTAATCGAACCAATTGGGTCTTTGATCTCTGCTAAATCAATATAAAATGGGTCTTCCTCAGGGGTAGCCTGCTAAGGGACTACAAGTTCCTTTCCATCCCTTCGACCATTGCCCCTCTGTGACAACAATAGTATTAGTATTATCAAAATTACTCCAAAACAATGAAGAAAACAACAGTAAAAAAATAACATTTTTCTTCTATCTAGTTTGCACAATTACAATGAGTTTTACCTTCTAATGTGTAGATGAGCCAGGAACATCGCCAACATCCCCTCTAGGTGGTTGCTCCATATTGTGCCCCTATGTCAAAGATCAAGTATAAAAATGTTAGCCAAAAATTTATTGATTAAATGGTATGTTGGAGTCATTGATTAGAAGTTGGTTTAATATTATGTACCACCCATGATAGTAGCCTCGTTTGTATCTATGTGGTTCAAATTGTAATCAATAAGTAGCTCTTCCCCTGCATGTATTGATTTTATCGCACAAATGAATACATGATTTCCCTAACGCACCTCAAATATACAATTGGGTTGCTTTATAGTTGACCCGGGTTGTGTACTATTTATAAAACTCGTAATATTCCCTATTGCTTTCAGCCTTCCATCAATGTATATAGCCACACTTGAATATATAAGAATGATTACATCATCCAAATGTTGCCATTCTGAATAATCTAGAAGAATTTAAACTTTTTGGAAGGGATGGGGTTATTATAAGAAATGTTGATGCCTTAAAAGACTTATTCATTGATCATTAATGTTATTTTCTCTTCACCAATAATTGACATTCCCTATGCACTGTACTCAACCACCGAAGTACTAGTAGTATGAATAGCACCTCTTGGGTATTGGTTGATTGAGTGTGTTTAGATATTGCATTGTGGCCATTGCTTCATGTTGTGTTGCTCCATGTTTTCTCTTAAATAAACCTATGATTTATTTGCACTCTATATACATTGGTTGGTGTGAGTATGCTTATACCTCCTTATATGCCTTGTGTTCTTGTTTGGGCTATGTGACTATCTCTACTAGCATAGTGAGGCAGACCTGAGAGTACCACATGATTGAGTGGTGTGACAAGGCACTGTTGGGGATAAATATACAAGTATTAAATCAGATTTAGTGGCACCTACATGAGTTCCTTCTGCACCTCTCTCTCTCTCTCTCTTCCAATTTTAGTAACAGTCATTCATGTATTCATGGACATTGTAATGTAGCAAATTGATGTATATGTATGTTTTTATACTCAAGTGATTTGGCCTTGACAATCATGTTATTGGACCCTAACTAGAGAGGATGTTATGTATTCAGCCATATTTTGGAGTTAGCACAGTATTGGATGAATATTAACTCATCTTGTGGGCAAGTTTGCTAGATTAATGTCTCCACCAATATTTCAACACATACATCAATCAGTGCCTCCACCTGGTAATTGGCACCTTCATCCCTAGTGGTCTAATGATAAGCCATTTGTGTTAGGAAAAATAATAGAATGTGGGAATTTCATTACAATTGTTTAGTAGAGTGTCAGGTGACCCTTGGAAGTGTGTCAAGACTTCTACTTTTTCACAAGCACAAAGTGATAGCGATTTTTTGTTCATTTTTGTTCATGTTGTTAGCATTGTTATCCTAATTTAAGTGTGTAATGATGCAATTACTTTAACAAAATCCCTTGCATGTTTTACGCTTACTTCCAAGGGTTCCTTGGCAGGGCACTACATAGCCAGTACAACCAAAATACTTTCAAATAGAAACTATTTTGTAACCAGGATAGAAAATTCTTCTACTAGAGAACACTACATAGAACTAGATTTAAGACACTATCATGCATAGAACTGAATGTTATGGTTGTGATCTTCTTTTCAAATCTATACAGCACATAACATTATACTTATGTTTATAGGTGCACTTCCTGTATGCGATCCAAAGCTCGTATGTTATCAAGTGTGCCCAATGATGGGGAGAGACCTCCGTGCAAGCAGAAGATTTGCAATGAAACAAAAGAAAAGAAAATTTTCTTATAGTAAGAACAAGTTTTTTGTGTTGCACAGGGTACCAAAAAAATAGTGTATAATATCTTTTTCTTTACCTGGCTTTCAATAAGGGTTGTCAATGGCAGGTAATGAAAGAAATCTGTAAACTACTTCCATACATTTGCATTTCCATATTTTCTCAGACATTCATTGTAAAATTCATACCTGAAATTGCAAGAAAACAAAATAATTCTTTATCACAGTCCAAAAATTAAGATAAATTACATAGTCATGAAAAAGTAGAATGTTAATTTGCTTCAGTGCTACCTAAATTAACAGAGCCTTGCATGGAATTTCTTTAGATGCTCAACTGACCTTAATTTTATTATAATCATGGGTTGGCTATTGGTTCAGAGATATAGTTTAGGAGGGAATATTTTCCCAGTCTTCTACTCACTTTAAATATGCACTTTCATTCCCGAGTATCGGAAGAACCTACACAAATGATGTTGGCTTTCCCTCAAAAGGCTGGGTAAAGTTATCAGTATGAAAATTCCAAATTGATTTG
Source organism: Cupressus sempervirens (assembly GCA_028749045.1). Taxonomy (NCBI): domain Eukaryota; kingdom Viridiplantae; phylum Streptophyta; class Pinopsida; order Cupressales; family Cupressaceae; genus Cupressus; species Cupressus sempervirens. The sequence goes on from CM053788.1 coordinate 31,112,509, forward strand.
TATCACACTTACACATTTCTTCTGGGAATCCAAACAATCATTTGCAAAGTGATGTGGGTTTAACTTTTATTCTAATCCATATGCAAAATAAATTATCATGCTTACATATAGCTTAGCTCAACGTCAAACATACATGCATTGAATGTCAAAATGCTATTTAAAGTTAACAAAACTAAGCTTTGTCAAAGTCTTGACTCTTTACAAATTATTTCACTGTTCTAATTGAATTAGAGATATAGGTTTGACATTTACAATAAATATAATATGATCTATTTTCAGCTTTCACCTTCTAGACTATTTTTATGCATTAAATTTCTTATTTAACTTCGGAATTATCCTTCTGACTATCCCAATATTCAAAAATATGCCTTGTTAATACAATGTGTTTTGAGTGTTCCATTCTGACCTATTCTGCATTATTTTTTTGTTTTTGTATTTACTTATTTTCAAAAATTCATTCAAGAATAAATTTTGAGTTTTTGGGATTGTGTTTGTGGATTAAAAGCAATAGGTGGTATTTTACTACTACCTTGCATAAGTTTTTAGCATGATATAGCTTTAAAATAACTGCCAACGATTTTATTTTGTAGTTTTGGTGGTGCTGTGTTTATGTGGCTTGCTTTGGGTTGCTTCTTTGTTCATGTTCAGAAGCATGTTAATTGATGTGCATGTGTCATCAATATTTCCAACAATGTCATGTTTAAGTTCAAATACTTGTATTATATTATGCAATAGGCTAATCACTAAGTAATGCACTAAGGTGATCATTGAAGGTTTTAAAAACTACAAGGAGCAGGTGGTGACTGAGCCATTCAATCCCAAGCATAACTATGTAGGCAATGTTACTTTTTAGCCTATTGTGTCTCTTAAATAAAATGATTTTCCCTTGTTTAGAACTTCTGTATATCTTAAATCTCTTTTAGCAAAGTCTGAACTAGTTCCAAAACTTCTTCAGAATCAAAAGACTTACTTCTAAAATTTATGTCTCATCTTTCCAATTTGATATTGCTTGCACATACCTTTCTTAGGTTTCTTCAAATATGGTATACCTCTTACTCTTTTGTTCTTGTTTATGGTAACTTGTTTATCAAAATTAACATGACATATCCTTTTATGCCATTGCCAACTTTTGTCTATTTGAGCTAATAAACATGTACTTTTAGTGAAGTATAGGTAAAAAAAATTACCTTCTTTCAGATTGCCAATCCCAACCAAGTTTCCTTCTCCATCTAATAGTTTATTTTTTTTAATTTAAGAATTGTACCTTGTATCCTATATTGTTTAATTGTGCCACACTAAGTAGATTATGTCTTAATCCTTCAAATTAGTAGGCATTTCCGCATTTGATTCCTTCATCTATTGCTATCATTCCTTTTCCTTTTACATAACATGGTTCATTGTTTCCAAATCTAACACTTCCACCATCATAGTGTTCTAAATGTTCAAACTTAGTTTTGTCACCAGTGATATGATGAGAACAACCACTATCTATTATCCATGTATCATTTTTGCCAACATAAGAAATAAGTGTTATCTTTTCATTTAGCTCATTATCATATTCATCCTTAATAACAATATAAACTTCTTCTTCTTCTTCATTATCATCACTATCAAATTTTTTAGCAATGTAACAATATTTCTTACCTTTGTCTTTGTAGTCCTTGTAGCTCTTGAAGTCTTGCTTGCATTTGAATTTTTTATTTCTTTTTTCATATCTATCTTCTTTGTTTGGACTTCTTACAGCAATATGACCAACCTCTTCAAATGAGAAACAAATCAATGGAATTTTGCCTTTAAATTTTCCTTTCCCTTTTGATACACTTTTTGCAAGTAGCGCTTCAATCACTTTAAGTTCTTCATCTGATTCATTTTCTTCTTCACTATCAACCTATTTTCTTTTTGAGTTCCCTCTTTTTCTAAAGAGAGTTAGTTTGACTTTGAATGAAGATTCAAAGTTGCTAAGATTAGGAGCATAGTTATCAAAGTTATCCAATTCAAAAGTTGTCAATCTTACCACAAGTGCATCCAAGGTTATAATTTATTTTTAGGATTGCATCCCATCTCTTGAATTTCTAAAACTCTAATTACAAAAATAGGAAGAAGAGTTTTTAGCACCTTTCTAACTATAGCTTCATCAGTTATATCTCCTCTTGTAGCTCTGATCACACTCACAAGTTCTTTGATTCTTTCATTGTTTTGGACAATGTTCTCACCTAAACTTTCATTTTCATTCGATCAAACTTGCCTCTTAAAATTTTTTCCTTGGCTCTTTTCACATTTTTATCATCACCATAGACTTTCTACATGTTTTCCCACATTTCAAGTGTAGCAGGATAATATTTAGCCGCATCAAATTAAAAATAGTTAAGAGAGTAAGCTATATTAATCCTCGTTATATTGTGATCCTTTGCCTCTTTCATTTGTTCAACAATCATATATTTAGGTGGCAGCACATATTTTCTTTCCAAGTAGAAAAAACCAACATCTCTAATGCCTGATAGGTGCAGCTTCATTAATTCCTACCATGTTGAAAAGTTCTCTCTGTTAAGATTGTGAATCTCCCTTATGCACTAGTACATTTGCACCCATTTTCTACCAAACTTTTTGATCAAAGCTATGAATCCTCCTTAATTTTTTGTTTTCATTCTCATGTTAGTCACAAATTTATTTTTTCCCAATTTGGTAAAAATTTTGACCAACATCATTTATCCAAGTTTAAAATATCCAAACTATTCCCAAGTTGGTCAAAATTTTGACCAACTTGGGTCATACAATTTGGACTATAAAATTTTTAAAGTCGTGCACATCTATTTTATGGACTATAAATTTTTTTGATAAAGTTACGCATGGATGCTCGAGATGAGAAATTTCACATAATAGTTCAGTATGCATTTTTACTAAACTTTGGTGAGTGATTTCCCGAGGTATATTCTAGGCACTAGAACTACTCAAATTAGGAGGACAAAGTAGGGAGAAAGTAGCTTTGGGGCACCAAAAGTGATTCACCAATTAAATCGTAAAATGTTAGACCTTTGTTACTACTGCTACTTTTGTTTTGGCAACTGGCACAAAATTTGTATCCCCTTGATGATTTCGTGAGATAGGGTTTAGGCAACAAGTTTTCTTAGTTTTGCAAGATAGGGTTTATAGGATGAATAATTTCTTAGTTTAACATTAATCATTTGTGATTTTTTTCTTGGAGGTGGCCGTGAATCATGGTATTCCTCTAGATGTGGTGGAGAATGCAAGAAAAGTAGCAAGAGGCTTCTTTGAACTTCCTATTGAAGACAAGTTGAAATGGGGTCAAGAGGAAGGAAAAAGAGATTAGATTGCTAGTTAAATCATTTCAACTAATTTCTAGGCTTTTAAATTAAATCACTGCTTATGGAAAATGTAAAATTGTACAAATAGTTTCTTTTTATGCAGTGGATTGTGGATCATATTCTCATTAGTACTTCAAAAGCTCTTTCTTGCATATTTCAACTTCCCATGCTTATATATTTTGGATCCACTACCATATTTCCTAAATATTACCACCATACATCAGAGAAATTAGACTTGTATACAATATAACACTTCAAATGCATTTTCTCACTTCAACATTCAAAGTCTCTTGCATATTCATCTCTTAGTACTTCTCATGCTTTATTGAATTCCTACATATTGAATTTAAGATACTTTGTTGCACATATCAAACTTTAGATACTCCTTTATACATATTAAATTCATCATACTTTTCCACTCCATATCACAAGCTCTTTATACCTCCACACCTTTCATGCTTTACCAATTAGTATTTATGGATTGCTCATGCGTCACTAAACCAAAGTTTATATCAATGCACACAACATGCTGATATTAATTATAACACTTAAGAACTTCTAGGAGTGACACTATTGAAGAAGAGTATGGTAGCATTTAGCTCTACCTTGATGTCATATCTTGGCAATGGCCACCCAACTAGTTCATTAGACATGGCATGGATGCCTATGCTACCCCCCTGCACCATAACAACAACATGACACCATGAATATGAATTGGGCCCTTGAGTTGTATGGCTTTGTCAAATATATGTATCATCCTCATTCATTGTTGCATTAATTACAGTCATGTCAATAGTGATAGGTCTAGGGAAGGTTCCTTGGGTCAGTAGTCACTTAATGAGATTTGAAATTGTGATCTTATTCAAGAACACAAGTCCTCTCAAGTCTTGTGTCATAAAATATAGGACTTATAAGTCCTCTAAAAAGCACAATAGAGAATAGACAACAAAAAGATTGTCCCATTTTATTTCCATGACACAAACTACTTAATATTTACTGTTAAAGTATGGTCCCACAATCATGATTTGTCCTGCACAATAAGCCATAGAAGAACATAAATAAAAACAAAATGATTGAAGGTAACCAACAATCACAAAAATCTACAACATAAAAAAAAAATGATGTAGCAATTAAAAAAAAATTGAGAGCATAAGATTAATGACTATTGCTTACCATATCCCAGTGGAATAGATGTTACATAATCCATATTCAGCTGGCCTTCATGAGAGATGGTTTCAAGTCCAGATGTCTCAAAGGATTTGCTGTAGTAGACATAGCCAACACAACAAAACAAATTGATATAAATATATATCAGGAAACCATTGTTCACTGACCATTGTCCTTTACATGCTACTACATCATTGATTTAGATTGAAGTTAATTCATACTATTAACATACCTTCAACACTATCATAATAGTGTAGTTATCATTTGTTCATCATTGTTCTTTATACATCCTTTTTACAACCTTTGCATGCTCACTATACCAGTCTTCAATACTATTAGAAGGACCTCATAGGTCTGTAACATCATGACAATTCCCTTTGAGCTCATGGAAATATTTGAGACCTCAATCTTCTTAGTGCATCTTTTTCTATTACATAATAGACCTCTCTATTTTTTCATTTCCTCATAATGGTGTCCCCCATTACTACTATGATGGATACCTCTACCTTTTCTTACATATCCCAGTCCATTGCTCTTAATTTCAATTGAAATGTCTTTTCTTTTAGGATTAATGATTAATGTTCCATTATTTTAAATCATTTTATTTGATGGTAACAATAAAAGATAATATGTGACTATCCTCATTGTGATAGTCTCATAGCCTTTAATTATTTTTTATTCTATCTTCTAAGGTCTTCAAGATCTATTTCTACTCACTATGCATTAACATCTTTTAGACACTCATTCCATGATTTATGACTTTAAAACCTATACCACATTTAGTTTGATAAGAATGTTGTCTCTTAACTTTATAGTATTATACTTGACAATTAAACCATCAAAAACTTTTCATCAATACCATAATGACATATTTTCTTTCCAAGAAGCATGGTACTATTAGCTTGTTTATCTTTCATATTTGAAGGCATTGACTCAAATACATGTTAATTCTCTCTTTGAGATCATTTTGAGAAAAGTAATTTTAATCTCCATTCGGTTTGTGTTGCCAAAATTAACAAAACTTGAATGTTGGTCCATTAAGATTTTTTTATAGAAAATATCCTCATCTTCTATCCTTTCTTTTTGTTTTGAAAGACTCACTTGTACCAATGGGTCTCGAGGATCCAATTGATTCCCAAGTTCCTTTATTGATCAAGGCTAAATATTTGGTGTTGATTGGTTTTCTCCATGCACCAAGATTTTCAGCTTGGTTGTGGTAAGTTGGTTTTAAATCAAAAGAAACATTGATTTATTGTTTGAATTTCTTATGGAAAAATGAATTCTTTTGATTTTATGATATTTTCTTTAATTTATTTAATTGCATATCTCCTATGGGCTACAATTCTTTACTATAAATAAGTGCATTTCAAAAATGTGGCTTTCCTAAATTTGCAACTATAGTTCTAACCGATGTCCCATGTAGAACATGACCATCAATTATGTTGCATATATGAAATGTATTTTAGCATATTCTTTGATAGTATTCTCCATAAATTTTTGGTGCCACTTTCAGTGGGCATGTATTCCCTCAAGATTACTAACCTTTATGTGTCTTGTATCACTACCATCTAGATTCTGCAGTGGTTATTTAACTAGATGAAAATGAAGAATTGCTTTACAGAGATGGAGAGAGAGTTATTAAAAACAATAAATTTGGTACCCATGACCAAATGTTTTTATACAATGACAAAAGTTGGCTTGCCTTGAATTGTTAACTATTATTTTATTATTGCATTAGTCTTTTATCTTTAATTGACTAACTTTTATAATACTTATATGTAATGTTATATACTCTTACCTATGAATAATGAAGATGACATATGCACTCTTATGAAGATGACAAAAATTAGATTAACCACCTAAACATTACCACATTTGCAAAGAAAGGGGGATCTACTAAAGTCTCAAGTTTGAGAAGATTGGGCATTTGCAGATGCTTGAGAAGATCTACTAGAGTCTCCAGTTTGAGAACATTGGGCATTCGCTAAGGCACTAAGGTCCAAGTTGGAAAAAATAGAGAGATAAAAATGAGGACATTTTATGCTAGGGCACAACCGTCAATCAATACATTCAACATGGAAGTTATGTGCATAGGGTAGCCCACAAATGTGTAATTAGAGAGGTTACTTATCATTAAAACACAACTAGGTGTTAAATATATGAACCAAGTTTCCCCTAACAAAGTGTACCACAATTATTTATAACAATATTAAATTGCATACCTCATTTCCTACATGAGACTCCTCAAGGTAGATGGGGCACTCACTACAATCTATAGGCATTACCTTCATGTAGGATTTTGAAAGCTCCTGAATAATGCTTCAACTAATTCTCTCTACATTTTACTCATTTTCAAAAAAAGAAAAAAGAAAAGAAAAACTTGTTGAAATAAAAGAAGCTAATCAATGTATAAAAGAAAAAATAGTCGGTAGGGTTATCTAACCACTAGTCTACAACATCATAGTCTTTAAAAGAATACTTGAATTGATATATAACTATGAATTTCAAGTCCATGCATTAATTGAATTAAAATTACATGTATACCCCTAACCTTTCTTCAAGTACTATAACAATAAATCCTTCAAACAGATGGAACTCAAGGAAACACTAAATTTTGCAAGTTCCAATTATAATCAATGCACTACAAAAAAATTGCTAACAATAAATAGAGTCTTATTGTGGCTTACATTGAGACATTTTAACAAAGTACATATTAGTCTAGCCTGATCTCTTATGGTGTTGGTAACATTTCTAGTGGTTAAGTTATAAATATTTTAAGAAGTTATAAGTAGAAGAAAATTTGGAGAGACATTTGATAAAAAACTTTTTAAGCTTGTCATCATGAATTTGATGAACAAAATAAATCACTTATGCCCATTGAATATTCTTGGTATACCAATTATTTACATTCTATTATAAAAAAAAACAATATTTACTTGTAGAAAATTAATTTGCAACACTTTCCATACTTTACTCATTATGTGCATTTGTGCTCTAGCAAGTCCAAGAACATGATGAACACCTTCAACTCCCTATTTTGTCTCAAGCTTCTTAACAATTTTCCATTGCTGAGATGGGGATTCCTATACAATTTCCTATACTCTTATTTTTAATATTCTATCTTTAACAATCATTATCTTTGTATTCATTAAAATAAGTGGACTATTTGAACCTATATATACATGTATATCTAATTCTGACATGATTTTATGATCTCATATGAACACATAAAAATACTTATTCTAGGAGGCCCATTGGTAAATACTATCTTTGCAAAATAAGGTCTGAAAAGTAATCTCCTATGGGAAGGTCATTGATAATATAGCAAAAATCTCCATAATGAGTAGATCGATAGATCTAACACATAGCCTTCCAAGATAACAATAAGGTTCTATTGCTAACAACATCATCCTTAGGCAGGCATGTTCCCATTGATGCAATTTCAAACAAACCACTAGATTTGATGGCAACAATAAAATATAATATGTGACTATCCTCATTGTGACAATTTCACATACTTTGATTGTTTTTTATTTTACCTTTTAAGGTCTTCAAGATCTATTTCTACTCATTGTGCATTAACCTCTTTTAGAGACTCATTCCATGATTTATGAATTTAAAGCCTATACCACATTTGTTTGATGAGAATGTTTTTTCTTAACTTTATAGTATTATACTTGGCAATGAAACCATCCAAAACTTTTCATCAATACAATAATGACATATTTTATTTCCAAGAATGATTTTCACCTAAACATTACCACATTTTCAAAGAAAGGGGGATCCATCTACATGAAACACATCAATGTAGAAAACATCAAGTTGGGGTTAATAACACCATTATTGGGTGTGAATAAAACATAGTTCAAAGATACCTAGTGAAGGTTATCCATTTAGGCCTCACAATACCATGAAGAGCAACTTTGTTTCACTAAAAGAAAATTCTACCATGGACTTCAAGAAAACAAATAAAGAAAACTTACTGTCTAGTCCCTAGTGAGGATAGAAATGATATAGAAAACATACTAAGTGTATGATTTCTTGATACCCTAAATGTTATCTAGTTTTTAGTAGCTCCATGAAATAGCATAATTTTTGACATCAATCTTCATATAGGCATACTACAACATATTATAGACTTCCTTATCTTTGTTTTGGACTAACACAATTAACCTTGACTAGTGCCCTATTCTTATGCATAAAGGTTGACCTATTAACAAAGGAACTAAATGAAAAAATCCACCTAGCACTTCCTACTATTGGACAGTATTTTCTTATACCATCAAATGGTCAATTCCAAAAGGAATTAGTCCCAAGAGTTATGCAACTCTTGATCCCCAATTCTTGACTCCAAACCTGATTTTGTTAGGGCTTCCTCAATGTTCACTCTCCACCTAATCTTGCATCCAATTAGTGATGGATTCACCTTCAATTTACTCTATTGAAACATTCCCAAGCATAAAATCCACTCCTTCTCAAGAAGATCAGTCACTGTCACACGTGACATTCAATTATATTTTCACGTAGTTCCTTAACTATGATCACTTCTATCAAACATGAATCTCCATATGTATAGTTAGAGTTTTATGATACATGTTAAGTAATGTTATTCCATGAATGTTAGACCTCTATGTTCAAGGAATGACCTTTACTCTCCCTAAGTTATTACAACAACAACAAGTTTCAATAAAAAGTGATTGATTGAATTATAACTAGTGCGACAATAACTTACTATAACATGAAATTCAATAGCAAAACACAAAAAATGATGAAGTGATTCGGTAAAACATATGGAGATCCAATCAAATTGGGATTCAAAATGGAGTTGATTTGTAGAAAATAGAAAGATTTTTTAGTTTTTGTTTCTTGTTCACCAATACATAACTTGATCCTTCTTCTCCCCCTATCGCAATAAAGACTTCTTCTCTCATATAAAAGACCCCCTATAACTACTTAAGAATCTGACTCAACCAACTTCCATTTGTTGAGTTGAATGTTAAGCTTACAACCTAAAACTTCTCAATCCCTAAACTAGCTATTACGTTTTTTAAATATTTAAATTGTAAATAACAAAAATGGCTTTATTTTGATACTTAACCTTTTGTCTAATATGTAGACCTATCTCATGCCCTTTCTATACTTCTTGAAACATTATTGAAGCTGGGATAGTTTAGTCCATTACAATCAAGTCTTTAGTCCATAAGAGGAAATTGCACAATAAAAGTAGTCCTTTGAGGAAATTACAATATGATTGAAGAATTACACTATTATAGTATCATTATAGGTTCTAAACCCTTCCAATTGGTTTGAAAACCCTATTTATACATTCCATCCTTCTGGTTTATTTTGAGGATTTTTGGGGTCTCTATAATCTTCAACTTTGGCTTGGTTGTGTGTGGTGCTCCTGCATTAACAAGATAATTGGAAACTTTAGAAATTACTAAAATAGGTTCATTGCTATTATTATGGATAAATCTTATTTCTTATTTAAGTTCTTGAAATGATAATATGAACAAGGAGAAACTCCATGATTTTGGCTCCTAGATTTGTGCCAAATATGCCTTTGTCAAATAACATTTCACCCCAAACACTATTTTTTGGTACCTTTAAGGTGGGTCTTAGTGCATTAAGAAATTAAACACTTGATGAAATGCATCTAACAACATTCATATATTATTTATATTTTTCTTGTTAGTTTGAAAATTCATGCTATTATTAGAGCTATTGAATTAAAAAGATATTTCACCATAAATTCACCTTTTCATCTTGACCAACTGATTAAGCATTAGGGACTATGATCAACAATAAAAATTTTAAAGCCATATCAACCTCAATTTATGGTGAAAATTTCCTCTAACCTACTCTCATCCATGCTTTAACAATCTAATGCCCATGATCATTTTTTTAATTAAGAATTTCCTCCTACTAACAACATGTAGTGGTTTGTAGTAACATGTAAAGGCTATTCACGTTCAAAACATGTTGATTCTATACTTTTGTAGTGAGTCATTTTTGTTAGTGAATTAATTTAATAAATAGCAGCCTTTCCTTATTCTCCAATAGGTCATGGTCCCTCTTCAGAAGGAGGAAGCTTTGCACATATTTCCCTTTACATAGCCACTGTGATGATTTTTACCCCAAGTGAATGCTAACCAAAATGCTACAATTATGATTACAAAGTAGTAGCACTCTTTTGAAAACCTTTGAGTACTTCTTTGCACAATCTTTGTTAAAAAGCGCATTGGTTTGTGGTCAAAATATTTGTATCCATATGTTTATTGTCTTTTTATGTTCTAGATCATTGGAGACCTAGGGAATTGCACTCAAAATTGCAAAAACTTCATTGTATTATAATATAGAAGTGTTGTTACAATTAGAGAACACCTTAGTTACACAAAATTTTTGTTTCAAAAACATATATGTAGATATAAACATTAAGTACAACATGTTCAATTTTTTACAAATAATATACACATTAGTTAGATCAAAATTTTGTAGATATAAACATTAATTACAACATGTCTAATTTATTTGTAGCTATATTTTCCTATGAAGAAAGACCACACCTAACAACATGAACCCATAACATAATAATGAGACAATGGCTACATTGTGGTCTTAGTTCCAAAGAAAAGTTGATAAATGTAATTTTCCTTGCAAAAAGTTTAAGGGCTTAAAGAATCAAAGAATTATAATCACAATAGCATAGAGACATTGTAGGCAACATGGTCACATTGAAGGTGGCCATGATTTTTGTCCATTGTTGAATGTACATTTCCTACTGCAGGAACATGAAGGTGTGAATATCCAAGCTGAGGATAATGCTTACATGGAAGAAGATGATAATGTACCAAAGGACACGATTGAAGAAGATGGTATTGGAGAAAGTGATGAAGAGGCTCACAATGATGGTACTAGCACATTTGATAATGATGATGAAGATGGTCTAGATATACCTTTACTTGAGAAGGCACACAAGCCCTTGTACAAAGGCTCCCAAACAAGTCTTCTCTCAGCTATAGTGTTGTTGGTGAACTTAAAGATTATGAATGGTTTATACAATGAACCAATGTCTCGTATGCTAAGGTATGCCATTTTTGTCATCATCAATATTAGCATACAATTACTATTTATTATATTAACAATGCATATTTTTTGTTGTAGGTTGATAGGTGAGTTTTTATTACCACCATCAAACATTTTTTTTTGTTTATACTAAGAATTATCTACCATTATGAATCAGATTGGAATGAAGTATCAAAAAATACATGCATGTCACAATAATCACATTCTATATCATAAACAATATGAATTTACAATAGAATGCCCTAATTGTCATATTATTAGATAACAGTCAAATCAAATAACAAAAAGGGTACCTACAAGGTTCTTCAGTACATTCCCGTTATTCTGTGTCTTCAATGATTATTTAGTTGCACTAGCTTGGCACAATTTATGGATTACCATGCATGCAATAGAAGTCAAGATGACATTATGAAAATGCCTACAGATGGTTTTGCATTTAAAGAGATAGAAGAAACATGGTCACACTTTAAAGAAGAACCTCATAATCTGAAGTTTTCATTGGCAACAGACAATGTCAATCCATTTGGAGATATGAGATCTGTTTACTTAGTGTGGCCTATTTTTTTATTAACCATAACATTCCTCCTTGGATGTCCATAAAGAGGGGGCACATAATGTTGTCAACAATTGTGTCAGATATTTTTTCATTTAATAGTTTTCTAAATTAATATATAAACAATGCATGAAAATGGTCATAATAATTATATAATGTTTATGTTCATTCAATTATTAGGTAAGTACCAAATTAAAGATATGAACATGTATATTGAGCCCCTAATTGACAAGTTGTTAAAGTTATGGAATGGTTTCACTATGTATGACATCTCTAGACCAATAGGACATTGATAATTTTAATTCCATGCAATGCTTGTATGGACAATACATGATGCCCCTGGGCTAACTCATTTTTGTGGTATGTTATATTGTTAAGATCACATATTTTTGGTCTATTATAGTGTTTACACATAACTTATTGTATGCTTATGATGTGCATGATAATTGTACATGATCTTCTAGGTCTACAGATAAAGGGAAAATTTGCATGTCTAGTTTGTGGTCTGAAGATGAAATCTTGTCATTCAAGAAGTTTAGGAAAGTAGGTGTTTGATGAGTTTAGACACTTTCTCCACAATAATAATACATATTGAATTACTGAAAAACATCTTTTTGATGGGAAGGAAGAGACATCATCAAGACCACAAAGAATGACACCTTATTCATGGAAGTTGGAATATGATCAACTAAATCATCGAGGTAATGTCCAGTTTATTGTCCAAAGTTTAAAATTTGTATTTTGATATTATCTTATATTTACTAATGAGGTAATTTATGCTTGCAAAGTTTGTCAAAGCATCAATGACCAACTTGATAGAGAAATGAAAAGTTATCCTACTCAATTTAGTAGGTTACCAAACTACAAGGATCTCCCAATTGTGAATTTTTTTGATGCTATGCATATTAAAAAGAATGTAATAGAAAAAATTGTCAAAATTTGTATTGACATTCATGAATTCAATCATGCACTTAAAGATTTCATTGAATCAAATAGAAATGGAGACAAGATAAATACAAGTGCCCTTCCTTGGTTATTAACAAAGCAGCAAAGTGATGCATTAAAAGAAGTCATTAAAATAAAATAAAATTCCAATAGGATTTGCTGCAAATATAAGCACTCTTCTATCAAAGATAAGTGATTTTGGACTAGGGTTGAAAACACATGATTGGCATAGCTTCATCAAGGTAAATCATGTTCTCTAGTTACTGTATATTTGTAAAATTGAATGTACTACATATTGCATTATTTAATAATTTATTGAAATGATAATTTTTTAATGATTACAGTACATCCTACCTCTATCTCTCCCTCACCAATTTGACAACAATATTAAACAAGTTATATATGACCTTGGAAAATACATGAGGTTAGAAGTGTTTTGTCTTAGATTTGTATAATTTTATCTGAAATCTATTGTATAATTTTATTTGAAATCTTGTTTCTATGTTCTTGTGTGTTGAATCTCTTTTAGATGGTTATCATCTAAAGAAATTTATAAAAAAGATAAAATATTGGAAGAGAAAAAATCCATAGCTTATGTGTGAAATACAAAAGTATCTACCTTCAACCTTTTCCAATGCTCAAGAACATTACCTCATACATCAAATTGAAGAGATTGAATTGTGTGGACTTGTACAAACTTGGTCAATGTGGATGCTTGAGAGGCACATGAAATTTATGAAGGTCTTGGTTCAACAAAGAGCATATCCTAAGGGTTCTATGGTAGAGGGATATATGGTTTACTAGACCATAGTGTACATTAGTGAATATCTTCCAAAGTTTGCAGCAAATATCCATGTAGATCACATTTGGGATCACAACTCTAAAGAAAATTTCAATGGAGAGTACCTGATACGGAAAGGTGTTGGCATTATATTATATTTTTCATTAATGAAAACACTTACTCAATTCTGAATGCTTACCAAACATCCAATGGTTACCTTGTAAGCTTAGCAATTATATAGTTTACACCGAGCATTCCTGAAGCTATCGAGTAAATGTAGACAATGTGAAGACCAACAGTGTCTATCGAGCAGTAAGGTTGTGACATGAAAATTTAGAGAAAACTAAGCATTGGTAAAAATAGTGTTTGCTGAGTAAAGCAATGTAAACTCAATGTGTAGTATCTACCAAGTGACACTAGATCTACCGAGTCACCAATGGTTACCAAGTTCAGAACTACATCGAGTGATTAGTATGGACCGAGCCTTCACTTCTATTGAGTGCATGACGATGCTGAGTAATGTAGTGAATGCCATGTATCAAAAGGTCACTGAGTTAGTTTAGTGAACCTGAATTATTTACTGTTACACCAACTTTGTAATATATTTGTCCACTTCTATTTTAGCTGACATTGCAATTTTGTAAATTTGAAAGGTATATATGTAAAATGTGTTGTAAGATATTGATCATCAAGGAACAACAAATTAATGCGAAGTAATTTTGAGGAGTATCTGTGAAGGATTTCAATAGCAGTTCAAGGAGTTTAGCAAGGTCAATATAGATGGAGAAATGTTATATTCATCACACAAGGTGATTAATGCATAAAGGATCTTATCAGCAATCTGTTGTAAGTAGATCCACTATTTCATCTTATCTAGTGAATTAGTCCTCTAAATCCTCTAACAAGGTAGACTTAATAGTCTTTGTATAAATCTCCTAATCGAGTGCATACTTCATTGTATATTTGTAAATCCTCTAACAAGGTGTACCTAGTAGTCCTTTGTGCTCCTAATAGGGTAGATCACCAAAAGTGGTCAAACTAAGCCTTAATAGGCCAATGCTATGCTACAATGTTGAAGTTTTGTGGGTATCATCCCCACCCCAATTTTACTTTCTATTTGGAAGGTTTTTGGGTCAACAAAATATTGTGTTCTCTTGTGCAATGAATGTTTTATGTTTCAGAACTAATGAATGTAGTAGCATAGATATATGTGTGATAAATATGAAGGAAAGTTTTAAAGTTACTGATTCACCCCTCCTCTCTCAGTAACTTGTCATATCTTGAATATTTCCAACAATTGGTATTAGAGCTTTGTGGTTCTCAGGATAAAAGTTTGGTAGCTTGAGCAAATATCTAAAAGACAAATGGAGATATTCAGACTTAACAAGGAAAATGAAAATGAAAAGCTAGATCTAGAGATGCCCATAGCTCAACTCAAAGAAGCAAAGGAGCACCTTTTTGAATCCTTGAAAAGAAGGAAGGAACTTGCAAGAAAAATGGAAGACCATCAATATGTTGAAGACCTTTTACCATTAAGAAGCTCAGATGAAGCTACTAAGGCAATAAAGGAACTCTTAGCAAAGAATGACTCTTTGTAGGAAGAAGTAAGAAAACTCAAAAGAGAGAAAGAAATCCAATCAAGCAGGCTATGTGAAATTTTGGAACAAATAAATAAGGTGAATGAAGACTTGTCAGCATTAAGACCTCATAGATCAAATCTCTAGAGCAAATGAAGAAATTAGGATTCTCAAAGCACATAATGAAAGAATAAGAAGTGATCTAAATTGTGAAAGGGAAATTAATGAAAGAATATTGAGAGAACTAAGATGTGAAAAGAAAATTGTTGAAAAGTTAAAGAATGACCTAAATACTGAAAAATAAATCAATGAAAGAATGTTGAAATCGCAAGAAGACATGAATCAACTAATTCAAAAGATTGAGCAGAATCTTCATAAGAGAAAAGGTAAAGTATGACTTGAATACAATGAAGAACAAGGTGAATCTTCCAAGCAAGGTGCAAAAAGGAATCTAGAACCCTAATGCAATCATTGTGGGAAAATTGGTCATACATCAAAAAAATGTTGGAGCAATGGAAATGGAAAATTCAATGGAAAGTGCTATAATTGTAATTAGCATGGTCACAAAGCCAATGAATGCAAGGAGAAACCAAAATTTGAAGGTGATTGTCACAAATACAAAAGGCATGGTCACAAGGCATCTCAATGTAGATCCAAATCATTCAATCCAACTGAACAACTTGTAAAGACAATATTTGGATGGGATTGCAATACCTAGTGCAGATGTAATTATTGTGGAGAATATGGACACACTGGCATAAATTGTGAAAGGCACCACCTAAGAAAGAAACATACTAATATAAGGTGTTACACATGCGCCGAACTCGGTCATATACCTAAAACTTGCATGAATATAGACAAAGATGAAGATGAAAAGAAAGCAAGAGCTAACAGCATAAGGAAACAAATGAGGCAACAATAGATTCCTAAATCTACTGAGGATACTAGCTCAAATCATGGTAGTGAAGTGACTCAAGGAGTGGGTAACTTGATCACCTCAAACTAAATTCCTAAGAATGCATTGGAGCTACACTCAGCCAAAAAATCATAAGCAGTTCCAAGAAATATAAGGAATGCAGATGATCTAATTAGTATTACAATCATAAAAAGGTTATCTTTCATCAAGTTGCATCATACTCTATTGAGAAAAGTAATCATAGACCTTACTGAGGAAGGTCAGGAGTAAAAGGAATTTGGTTTGTCTACCAAGTTGATACTCTTGCCAAGTTAGGTCATTGGATGATAGTCTGTCACGCACTATGACGGAATGGTACCTAGCATTAATGGAAATTTTTTTTCAAAATGAGTGAAATTCAACTTCATTTTTCATTGTATCCTCAGAGCAAAGAGTTCTCCAAGTGCATCTCAAGTGATTCCAAGTGATTCTGACTGAATTTGTTGTTAGGGAATTTGTTCAAAGATTTCCATCACTTATCAAGTAGCAATGGCATCTAAAAGAACTAGCAATAGCAAGGTGAAAAGAGGTTAAAAAATGTTGGTCAAGGGTGTAGAATGGAAAGCACCAAATTAGAATTTAGTTCCTGTAGTGGTGGAGGAACTCGACCCTAATGGAACACAATCAAAAATCCCACCAAAGGTACTTCTGATTAACGATATCCACACTCATTTTAAATGTTCAATTCAAGAAATAGGAATGCTAGACATGGATAGTGCTTTAGAAGAAATGTGTATTGATGGCTCACTAAAACCTGAGAACAAGCATTTAGAAACAAAAGGGTTGACACACATATCCCACCTGCTAAGAAGCTTCCAAATAAAATGGATCAGGTATATTCTTAGTTGTGTTCACAATGGTTAGCTATGGTTGGAACAACCTGTATTGATCTCCAAAAAGATGATTCACAAGATTACTAGCCTTCCCATTTTGAGCAAAGCCAAATCCACCAAAACCCTAGGTTGGGATGAACTTCAAAAGAAAACCCTAGCCGAGTGGAATGGTAGAGGCTTGAAAATTAGCACCAATACTGATGTAGAGCTAAGATTCAAAATTCATGTAATTGCTCACAAGAATTATAGTTCCAGTCATTTGAATAGCATGCCATGTGAGGCAGTAGACTTCGCATTCAAAGTTGTGAAGAAAAATTTGGATTTTGACCTGTCAGAAATACTACTAAGGCAACTAAACAAAAATATGGATAGCATCAAGTCATCAAAGAACAATACTTACAAATTTGGTTCTTTGTTAACATGTCTCTTCTTTTATGTGCAAAAATTCTTTCCATCTAAAGGATCTATCATATGGAGAAAAGATGTTCCCATTTTGTATCAGATAAATGAGTTTATAGCATAAATGGGTGTAAACTTTGACAGTATAATGGATAATTATTTTGAAGACTTCAAAGACAGAATGAACATTACGTTCAAGATTTCTCCTAAACTTGTTGAGGACTATAAAGATGATGTATGTTTCATGGTAGACTACAATAGAGTATACATTCAGGTAGTCAGGCCCCGAGTTACATGGGTGAAACCTCTCCCTTATGAGGTAAATATTGATGAAAGTAGGGACATCATTAAAGCACTAGTAAATGATCTTGTAGATCCCAAGCAACCAATTTTTGGTACTTATGATGAGGCAAAAGCTAGAATTGAACTAGAAATTAAGCTACCTCAAGCAATTAGCAAAGGTAAGAGAAAGGTTGCTAAGATGAAAACTATCATTGGTCCCTTAACGCTTACCAAGGGAAAATGAGAGGATGAAGAAGAGGATCTAGAACAAGAAGAAGAAGAAGAGCAAGAATCAGAGTAAGAGGTAGAACCAACAAAGAAGAAAGGGAAGGTTACCATTACTAAACCTCCAAAGGCCTCCAGACCTATTTTCACCAAGAGAGGCAAAGGAAAAAATAAAGGTGAAGTAGTATTCAACAAGCCCAAACCTACCTTCCAAGAAAGGTTGAAACAGATGGAAGAAGGAGCTGGCATCACAAAATTCGAAGCTTTAAAGTTTGAAACTAGAACTAATGCAAAAAAGATGCAAATTGAGGAGTTGGTACACACCAAAATGGGAAAATGGAAGTATTTCCTAGACCAAATTGCTCCTCAGATCTCAAAAGAATTATTAGTAAGACTGCAACCAAGATGGGAATCAGCCACACAAACAACAGGATTGATAGCATCTACATCATAAATATCATCTGCTCCTGCCACCCCATAGCTCCAAGCATCTTCTATGGAAGTATTAGTTACTTCATCTACCGAGCTATAGCTCTCTTCATCAACACTCAAGAAATCAATAATAGCATCATCAACTGTGCCAACTTCTTCTACTCCATGTACAGTAAGTGCACTAACCCATTCTACAATTTTGTCTACAATAGCTCTAACTGCACCAATCTTTGTCAGTACTTCAATTATAAATATGCCAACTTGTACATTACCCATTGGTACATCATTTTTGGGAAGCACATCAATTGTGGATATATTTGGTATTTCTCTCAGTGTTCCTCTAATTCAAGCTTTTTCTACTAGTCCATATATATCAACTATTGTTTCAATTTCTAAATCCAAGGAAGTAAGCACTGAAGTAAAACAAAAAACTACTCTAAAACTTCTACTTACTGGTAAGGTAATTGATGAAGATTTAGACTTGGATAAAGAAATTATTATTCCCAAGATAGATTTGGACACTGTCTTAGCCAACAAAATGAGAATGGTTAGTCAGCTTTTAGAACAAAAGGCAAGGAAGAAGTAGCCAAGAGAAGAGAGAGATAGAGAATACACAATAATAAAGAATGCCAAAAATATAATTATTGAAGCTATTGGTGTCAATGTTGATCCATCTCAACATATTTTGTTACAATTAGAAGAGGTTGCAAATAAGTTCAATGAGGAAACCTCTGGGCAAGAGAAGCTCATTGAAAAGGCAGAGAAGAAATTTGACAATAAGGTGCTTGAGTAAATTGCTCAACACATTGCAATAAAGCAAGTAGAATCAACTGCAACCTTGAGCAACCTTGAGAAATCTTTTACAAATGTAACATTACTTTTTGGAAAGCTCTGTGATGTCACCGAGTACACCAAGGATATTAAAGAAAAATTAAATAAGATAGATGTGGAAATGAAGGCTAGTGCTCAAAAGTTGTAGCTTGACCATAGTTCAAGCTCTTCACATCACATGATGGTGAAATTTTTGTCAGAAAAGGAGGCAAAGTTACTTAGAGAAGAAGCCAAGATCAGATCTACACTGATTGACATCCAAAATATGATCCTTCCAGTCATGGACCAAATACAAAAACATATTTCCTATTCCAAAACATTGATTCAAGACAACAATTTTTCTATAGCAGATCACATGATTGAAATTTCTATAAAAGTTCAAGTGGCTCTTTCCACCTACAAAATTTTGCAAGATAATTGGGATAAGACATTGTCTCTTATTCTCAAGGTACACTCCAAATTTCTCTCACATTTTTGTTTCTCTATTTGAATTTATTTACTCTTTGGCATTATTATCAAAAAGGGGGAGTATGAGATGAACAAGAAAAGATAGCAAGGGGAGTAAAAGAGACATTGTGGAAAAATAAAAATAAATTGACATATGTATAGATAAAAGTTATGCATGCCATATGTATGGGGGAGATATGTAAGATATGTATATAGCAGATTTAAAAAGATCAATTTCGGTAAATCAAAATCAAAATGTCAGTCAACAGTTTTGGTTCATAAGTATTTTTGTAACTAATGCCAAAGGGGGAGATTGTTGGCATTGTATTATATTTGTCATTAGTGACAACACTTACTCAATTCTGAATGCTTACCAAGCATCTAGTGGTTACCTTGTAAGCTAAGAAATTATACAATTTACACCAAGCATTCCTAAAGATACTGAGTAAATGCAGACAATGTGAAGACCAACATTGTCTACTCAGTTTCTCAGCATCTACTATGCTTCACAATGTCTACTGAGCAGTAAGGTTGTGACATAAAAATTTAGAGAAAACTGAGCCTTGGCTAAAACAATGTTTGCCAAGTAAAGCAAGGTAAACTCAGTGTGTAGTATCTACCGAGTGACACTACATCTATCGAGTCACCAATGGTTATTGAGTTCAAAGATGCATTGTGTGATTAGTATGGACCAATCCTTTACTTCTACCGAGTGCATGATGCTGCTAAGTAATGCAGTGAATGCTATGTATCAGGAGGTCACCGAGTCAGTTTAGTGAACCCGAGTTATTTTTTATTGGGTTGACTTTGTAATATATTTGTTCACTTGTATTCTGGTCGACCTTGCAATTTTGTAAATTTGAAAGGTATATATGTAAAATGTGTTGTAAGATATTGATCATCAAGGAACAATGAAGTAATGCGAAGTAATTTTGAAGAGTATATATAAGGATTTCCACAACAGTTCAAGGAGTTCAGCAAGGTCAATACAAAGGCAAAAACATTATATTCATCACATAAGGTGATCAGTGCATAAAGGATCTTATCAAAAAAAATTTGTAAGTAGATCCACTATTTCATCTTAACTAGTGAATCAGTCCTCTATATCCTCTAACAAGGTAGACTTAATAATCTTTGTATAAATCTCCTAATTGAGTGTATACTTCATTGCATGTTTGTAAATCCTCTAACAAGGTGGACCTAGTAGTCCTTTATGCTCCTAATAGGGCAGATCACTAGAAGTGGTCAATGTAAGCCTTAATAGGCCAACTTTATGCTACAGTATTGAAGTTTTGTGGGTATCATCCCCACCCCAATTTTACTTTCTATTTGGAAGGTTTCTGGGTCACCAAAATATTGTGTTCTCTTGTGCAATGAATGTTTTATGTTTTAGAACTAATGAATGTAGTAGCATAGATATATGTGTGGTAAATATAAAGGAAAGTTTTAAAGTTACTGATTCACCCTTCCCTTCTCAGTAACTTGTCATATCTTGAATATTTCCAACAAAAGGTAGACTGAGGAGATTGACAAGTAATTATAAGTTTTTTTTTTGTAGTTTATTAATTCTTATCCATCATCAATATAAGTTGTTTTTAACTGGTCTAATTATTTTTTTAATATTTGGTCATGAGTAGGATGCACTACATTTGTATATTGCAAACAATCTTGATTGGATGATAGAATGGATTGAACAGTCTCAAGAAAATGGTTGCTCATTAACATGGGACAATGTTGCATCGTTGGTTAAAGAATCTCATCATAATGGAGATGCCAATGTTATGCAAATGGTACATGATCTAGTATATGGCTTAAGAGATACAAAGGTAAGTAGAAGATTACTAATCATGAGCCATAATTTTTATATCAACTCATAGATCAATGCAAATAATCTTGTCATGCTTGAAAAATTGCAGGTCAAATACCACAAAGCTATGTACTACCATGGCCATAAATTTTCCATTAAAAAGTTAGACAAAATGAAGAAAACGTGTCAGTCTAGGATAAGTGTAGTCTTTGTGGTCACCAATATTTCATCTAGAACTAACATACATCCTCAACAATTTGAAAATTGATACTATGACATTTTTGATGATATACTTGAGTGCAAATTTAATTCATTCAAAATACTTCTATTTGCTATCAAATGGTACAAGCTATGGTTAATCAAAATGATCCTAATAGTACTGTTATTGAACATGATAGTGGATTTACAATTATTAATACAAGGTCATTTGAGCCAGTCAGAGATGAGCCCTATGTTCTTCCATGCTAATGTGAGCAAGTGTTTTACTTTATCATTCCAAGAGAAGATGAAGAAGAAGAAGAAGATTCAGATGATTCTGGTCATG
The DNA here is from genome assembly GCA_028749045.1 of Cupressus sempervirens. Classification (NCBI taxonomy): domain Eukaryota; kingdom Viridiplantae; phylum Streptophyta; class Pinopsida; order Cupressales; family Cupressaceae; genus Cupressus; species Cupressus sempervirens. The sequence goes on from CM053788.1 coordinate 31,134,696, forward strand.
CTGAAGGTAATGGTGATGATGATCATGATCATGAACATGGTGATGATCATGGAAATGATGGTCATGATGATGAAGATGATGATGATGGCAATGAAGATGGTGGTGGTGATGATGATGATCAAAGTGATAATTAGAGTGATGATGATAATCATGATGATGATGATGATGATGATGATGATGATGATGATGATGATGACAATGATGACATGGATGAAGATGATGATCAATGAAATGTATTTCTTGGTACAATCAATGTCAACTATAATGGGGTCATGTGTGGTGAAATGTTTCTTTCAAAACAATATGTGTAGATATTAACATTAAGTAGAACATATCAAATATTTTTTTTAACATATACACATTAATGACACCAAATTTTTGGCTAACTCTAGATAAATGATTTACATATACAATCTACTTTATTATTAATTTTTTTTTTTTGGTAAGTCTATTACTTTCATTTTTCTACTAATTCTTTCTCACAAGGTGACATGGATAGACCACCACATCACACAGGCGAGGATGCACCATCTCATACACATTCTTCGATAGAGGTAAACCTTAATTATAGGAATTGTTCAAATTATATAGAAACAAATGTTGTATTATTATGTACTTTCAAATCCATATGTGTAGATACAAACATTAAGTACAACATGTCAAATACTTTCATTTTTCTGGTGATTCCTAAGAATTACTAGTCTTTTTCACAGGGCAACATGGGTAGACCACCACGTATAGGTGCAGATGTACCATTTCACACACTTTCAGTAGAGGTAAAAATTAATTATTATAATTTTTATTGTTATATACAAACAAATGTCATATTATTATGTTCTTTTCATTACGGCTTTGGAGTTATTTTGATGAAATTTTACTAATTTTGAATTTTGCAAATATACACATTAGTAACACCAAATTTTTCTTTCAAAACTATATGTGTAGATACAAAAATTAAGTACAACATGTCAAATATTTTCATTTCACTACTAATTTCTAAGATTTAGTAATCTTTTTCACATGGCAACATGGGTAGACCACCACGCATAGGTGGGGTTGCACCAACTAAGACACCTTCAGTGGAGGTAAACATTAATTATTGTAATTTTTTTTTTTAATAAGAAAAATAGGACTTATAGGGATCCTAAAACCCAAGAGTTAAAAGATATCATAAGGATGATAATAAAAAGTTAAAGCCCAACCAAAAAATGAAAGCCAACCAAAGGGCCAGTACAACTGATAGACAAAAATCCAAAGGCTGATAATAAGTAGTTAAAGTCTAGCCAGGAAACAAAGGCCAACCAAATGGCCAATAGAATAGATAGACTAAAAGCCAACTAATCAAAAATCTAAAGCATTCTAACAGTCCAAAAGACAGGAAAAGAAAAACCAAAGTTATTCCTTTGTCTTTCTCTCAAGCTCCTACATCATTTTCACTACTTCATAGGCTTTGTTAATCTCCTCAGCCATCTATTCCTACTTCTTCTGACCATCCCAACCATGCTATTGAAGGTAATTTCAATCTTCACATCCTCTTCCATTCTAGCTCTTTCTCTATCATTTTCCTCATTTTCATCCATAAGACCTCTAACTTTCAACATTCCAGTAAGGGACAAGATATTATAATTGATAGAAGTCAGAATGGATATCATCTGATTTTCCAAATTATGATTGTAGTTCTCCAAATTCTAGATTCTCTTCTTAGCCAAACTTAGCTGATCTCCCTACTCATTCAAATTACCACAATTTGGAATGTTCCTTTTGTTTTCAAACTGGCATATTTTTTCTTTGAACTCCTCCAATTCATGGTAAAGCCATTTGATTGACTTGAAATTGTCAATCATACTATTTCTAGCATTATTAAGAAAATTCATGCCAGTTTCCCTTACATTATCCATAGTGGCCACCATTACTGGATCAATGAGATCCTCCAACTAGAGCTGACCCTATCTTTGTTCTAAAATTTGTGGGTTCATGGCCTCTCTGACTATACCCATTTTGAATGTTTTTACATTAAATTTTCTCTAGGCCATGCACCTATCCTTAATTACCACCTCTCCTCCTTCACCATCTTTCTTCTCCTTTTCCTATTCCTGAGGATGTATAAGGGAAAGAGGAATGGTAGAGAGCTCTAGCCTAGAATCCAAAATCCCCTCTGCATTCTTCTCTTTAGACATCCTCTATTTTTTAGCCACCCATTCCTTTTTCTTAGTTTCCACCTCCTCTACAACCTCTTCCTCATTGTACTCTTCATCTCCATGGCCTGAAGCTTTAGACTCATGTCCTTTAGGGATCTTCTTGCTCAAGTTTTTAATTGATGAGGGTGATTTATTCTCTAAATCCTTGGCCTTTTTTCCAAGTGAAATGTTTTCTTCACCCTTCAAACTAATACTTTCAACATCCTCTAAATTAGATGAGAAGCTAGAACTTCCCATATCCACAGATGCATCCACACCTTATAGGGGGTTTTGGTTATGGTCTGACCCTTGAAATGCTCATAAATTAGAAGCAATAACCCCTCATGCAAGGCTAGATTTCCAGAGAGTTTCTTCTTGTGTCCAAAAATACCCTTACACATTGAAGTATATAAATAAAAAGGGAATGAAATCTTGACACCATAGCGAAAGTGATTGAGTAAAATAAAATGGTGTGTTCTTACTCTATCAAATCTAGTGTCCAAAGAAATATACTTTATAATAGCACGTAAGACATACCTCCATAACTTCTTGATTGAATCCATTTCATAGTAAGTTTTAAACTTTACTAGCTCATTTCTCTCCTAAATATTCTTTGGAAAATCCTTCACAATGTTCGCTAACAACTTCTTGTCTCTATAAAACTTCAACCCCTCTTCTAGAATTTCAATTACAAAAGCAATGACTTCCTTGGTGACATGAAACAAAACTCCATCCACTTTAACCCTCCAATCCTCCCATGAATCAACCATAAAATTAGTGATCATAGGGTCGAAACTATGAAGTTTAGAAATATAGTTGGCTATACCACCCTTCTCTAACATTTCCTAGACTTTAGTCCTTTGCTTCCATTTATCCACTTCACCAACAAGTTCCTTCCTACTTCTTTCCCCCACCATTTATGTATTTTCAACACTAGCTATTCTCATAAACTCTAACCTCTAATATCTGTTCTCCAACCTCTAAAAACCTTGATGGCTGCCTCTTTGATAATCACCAATATTTCTTTCTTTTCCCCAAAAATAGTAAAGGAAGAGAAAAAAAAAATCAACCCAAGAAATATGTCAATTTGACACTGATAACCTCATCTGACTTTGTTTCTGTAAATGCCATAATTATAAATACTCAAATCCCAACTCTCCTTAATAACCCTTAGAAAAATTAGATATCCACTGTACCTCCCTAGATTTTTTCTAGCTCAATTAGGCTTTTTTCTTCTTCCAAGATATTTCTACCCAAATTACAAATCTTCCCCTTTTCATGCCTAACTACTTCATTGGCAAACCAATCTACCACAAAATTTGCCTCCCTGTATTCATGGGTGACATGGGCACTTTCAAAATTGCCAAGAAAGGAGTGTGTCTCTTCAATAATATTAACTATGGACCATGATGGTTGGGTGACTCCTTTAATACACCTTATGATGTTATTTGAGTCCCCCTCCAACCATAATTTTTTAAGTCCCATGTCCAAAGTTAATTTCACCATGTGGCATATAGCATTGACTTCTATGTAATGGTTTTTCTAATAATCCAAAGTAATTTTTATTGTTATATAGAAACAAATGTTGTATTATTATGTTCTTTTCTTTATGTCTTTGGAGTTATTTTGATAAAATTTTACTGATATTTATGTCACAAATGATAGGAAAAATCTAGAATGATAGCATATCAAATGTGATCTGAAATACAGGCGTCATTTCTACATGACATTGCCTTTAGTTCTGACCCTATGTTCATGGGCTAACAACTCATACAAAGATACACTGATGAAATTTTTAACATTATCATCAACTGTGACACAAGCAAGGAGAAAGAGGAACTAAAAAAAGAATTGGACCGTAGAGTCCAATCTTTGAAGCTAAGCAGTAATTAATCTAAACCAATAATAGAAGTTCAATAGATGTTAATATTTTATAGTATCTTATGGATCATGATCTAAAATATTATGTGTTCTTGTACATAAATATGTGATAGTTGTGACATCACATGGTGAACATGGTGAGGGTTGTAGTGCACAACCTTCATGTAAGTAATACTTTATTTATTTATTTTCATCAACATTATAACTCTAAACTTTTTTTTTGGATGCTTCTAGCTAGTATACCATTTTATCTTTATCCATTCAAGTGTCTTTGCTAACAATATTGTATTCTTCAGCTCACGATGAAGTGTGGATGCCTCCTTCAGTCGATGGACCAATCATGCATTGTTCTTTTGTTGGGTGGATTATTTACTCATGTACCTATTTTCTACACTAATAGATAGATCTTCAGTTGATAGAGCAACAAAGAATAGTACTACTGAAGTTGATCCATTTCTTGGAGCAATCCATGTGACTAGTACTGGTTCATTTGAAGGGACATTGTTGCTAACCATGAAAACTCTATTTTTGTTTAAATTACAAAAGCTTCCAGGTGCTTTAAAATTGTTATTATTTAAAGTGTAAATTTAGTCTAGTTATACATAACTCATTTTGGATTGATAATCACTTTATGTTTTTGTAGGTAATAATGTTTTTTTTGACCATCTTTTTGATATGACATTGAGGCTATTTGGACCCACCATACATAAAAGGTACATAGTTTCATATCACTGCTACATAATTTTTCTTTTCTTCCATTTATTGTACTATATTAAAGTTATTGATCTAACAATTTTTTTTTTTTTTTAAATGTGGAATTTACAAGCTTCTAAATTAAAAAATCAGCTAATTAAATTTTTTGAGGACCTATTTGGAAAAAATATTTTTGACACTAACCTACTTCTAAAAAGAGCATCAAGGCATATAAAGACTATGAGGAATCAATATAGAAGGGGTCTTATGGAGAACCCAAAGTACGAGCATCCTCCTATGATTCCACTGATGGAGTGGAATGAAATAATAGAAGATACAAAGGAGAAAAGGCTATGTGAAAATAGAGTAAATGAACCAGCATAGAACAAAAGAAGGTATGTCATGATAGTATTAGGTAAATTATAATCATGTACTAATTAGTGATCATTATAAATATATAAGCTAACATGTTTGAAACTGTTCAAAGACTACAAGACACATTCGTGGCTACAAAAGTGAGACTAGAAAAAGTTGGCCAACACAAACTTAGCTTTGGTGGCTATATGAATCTTCAGTCTCAACTTGTAAGTAGTAGCAATGAAATTTCATATATATATTTTTTATATAATGTTGCAAACAATTTTGTTTAATGAAACCATACATGAAAAACTGTTGATGTTAAGAAAAAAATATAGGGCACTAAATTCAATGTGGAGCTCATAGATGGAGATAGAAAAATTGCCTTGAAGGAATGCTATAAAGTTGTGGCTATGTGCCTACACCAAGAATCTGAAAGCCTTACAAAAGAATCTGGTGCACCAAATGAGACACAAGTAAATTGGTCAAATAAAAAGTAAATCAAATTGAATAGTTGAGAAAATTCTTTTTTGGTGCTAGTTTTGAACATAAATTGACTGCATGACAATGCACATAATATTTTACTTCAGCCTTCATATCCTATCATAGAACCTACTCATAATGAAGGCCATGATGTGTATTACAATGGTGTAGGTATTAATTTTCTATTGGAAATTAATTATGCAATTATGAATCCAATTTAACATCTTCAATTTCAATTTGACATGTATCCTTTTTTTGAATATTTTAGATCATGTTGAACATCATGGTGAAGGAGTGGAGCATGTTCCAAGTGTTTAGCAGGTTGATGTGGCAGCAGGTCAAAATTTTAATGTACATGATGTAGCATTGTTAGGTAACAAAAATGCATGTCATGTTGTACTAGTACTTAATTATAGACTTGTAATAGTTAAAAAAAGAAAAAGAGTATGCCAATTTAGTCCATTTACTTGTTCTTACAATAGAGCCCCCTTTAGTTTAGTAGTCTTCTGCTCCTCCAAAGAGGAGGAAACATCATAATTTGACACTACATGTGCCAGAAGAGGAGGATAATGAGGAAGATATTGATGCTCCTATCAACCTTTTTCTTAATAGAGCTAACGGTAAGTGCACCAAGTTGTGGTGCCAAAAAGATGACACCCTCTTTTTTTCTAGCTTTAGAAAGTGCATATATGCTATAGGGCACATGCACTATGGCTTGGGATACCCAAGCCATAGTGCATACACACTTTTTAAAAGTCAAAAAATTTATAAATGGGCTAGAAACCTATAACCCATTCATTTTTACCTCATTTTGCAACTTCTCCTCACAACACATATGTGAATTGAGAAAATTGAAGATTTTTGTGACTTGCCTCCTCAATATGCCTCCTTGTCATTGAAGTTTGAGATTGGGATCACGTTGTATATTTTCTAGCCTTCTTTTTACATTGTTTTATATGTTTTTCTATTGTTTTGTAGGTTTTTTTGAATTCTACTTTAAATTTGTTTATTTATTTAGATTGCAATCAGTTTCTTATCAGGAAATGTGAATAATGAATTGAAAAATCCCCAACAAGATCAAAACCAAAACCCTCAATAAGATCCAAATGAAAACCCTACACAAAATGATAATCAAAGTCCTCCACAACAAGAACAAGAAATTTTGCAACCTACACTGATTGGAAGACCTCCTCCTAGCACACAGAACAACATAATAAATGAAATAGAAAGAGGCAAAAATGAATTAGAAGCAATCATTGGTAGGTTAAAATCTTGTGGACAAACCAATCCAATGAGAGCTCAATTAACATCCTCCCTCAAGTCCATTATGACCCACATAGCTTCTATTAGTGTTCAGTTGGATATTTGGTGAATTAAGAGGGATGAACAAAAAAGATATTATGCAAAAAAATTATCATATCAAGATGTAAAAAAAGAAGAAATATCAAAAGGTAGCATTTGTGCATTGTTTAGAAAGCTTGGTGAACAAAATACTGTTAGACTAGCAACTAAATTTTTCCCCATCCATTGGTGCATACACAATGGTATTAGAAATAATTTTTGGAATAGATGGTGGATGGTTTTTGATGGCCCACCCTACAATAATCATAAGGTCCCAATGTATTTCTTAAAGAAATTGTATTGTGAGTTTGTCCTTGGTGAGATCTCCAATTATTTTGATATCTTAGAATCTTAAGGTAGAGGTGGGGGATCATCATTTGAGATGTTTGGGGCATGTCGTGACCCTAATGTAGTTAGGGCACTTTTTATCAAGCCACAGGGTGAGCATGTGACTATTCCTTTAGTTGTAAAGGAACATGTAGAGGATAGCACTCTAGGGGCTATTAATGCTTTGACATAGACCCTCATTCATTGTATGAGTTCATTATTTGAGGAGGAGCCTTCTATGCATCACAATCACATGTGCACATCATGTAGATCCTTATGCACATTTGGCAGTCATGTTGGAGATAGTGTGGATGGGGGGCTAGTCACTGATCAGTTCTTGAATGACACATTTGGCATTTACACATAGGAAAATTACAATTATAATAAACTAATTTGATCATATTTCATATGTTTAATGAATGAATAAGTAATTAGCATGTATTGACATTGTTCAAAATTTAGGGTCAAAGTGTTGGCAGCCCTAGTAGCGATCCTATGGCCCCATTGTTCAACCTATTGATGATTCCAGAGGTATTTATCAATTTAATCATATAAATTAGTACGTATATTTATTAAGTAATCATATGTAGGATTGACAAAAATATTTATGCATGCTCATCAGTTCTCTACAGGATTGTCGACATTCACTAGTGACTCTGAGCATAGATGTGATACAACTTTCATAGAGGTACATTTGTTTCATGTTAATTTAATTCATTTTATTATATTTTTTTGATGTTTCATGTTACATGTAACGTTTATTTCAAGACATGCAAATCTTGACATCTGAGACTCCTCATCTTCGACAATCCATCAATCATGGAGTGGTTGCAACTATGGCTAGTTCAGAGCCATTGACTAAGGTATGAAAGAATTTTCTTAGTTTTAGTTGTTGTTTATATTAGTTAGTTTTGAAATTTCTAATGTTATTTATAAGTGATTATATTGATTGAATTTTTGTAAGGTCTTTTTATGCCTAATCATCTATGAGCCTTTGAGGTGGACTTGCAAAGTGACTATTTGATGGCGGTAAGAAAATAATTAATTTTGTGTGTACATATATTTAATTTTAATGTATAAAAATTATTGATTCATATCTACTTTTTTTGTATCATCTTGAGTTGGAGAAGAGCCTAAACAAGAGGATGAGTGAGCATGTGAGGAGGAACCCATCATCCCCATCATCTCCCTCTACATGATGGCCAAAGACCTCTACAGATTTGTTTCCTTCCCCTCATGGAAAGGAGAAGATATAGTTGATAGACACACATGTATAGGCATAAGAGGACATATATGTTGGATTTTATGTTAGTGGACATATTTGATATATATTTGATGTATATATGACATTTTATATTTGATGTATGACATTATTGGTTATCATAATATATTATATGTTCCTTCATGTATGACATTATTGGTTAACATAATATATTATATGTTTGTTCATGTATGACATTATTGGTTATCATAATAATTTATATGTCTATTCATGTATGACATTATTGGTTATCATAATATATTATGAGGTTGCATGGGTACTTGTACCCACACCCTGGTACTCATACCCACATACCCAAGTACCGAGTGTATGCACACTAAAATGGTCGTCTAGACTATGGGCCCCCGTTATTCAACTTATCAAATTTTTTGAATCAATGGTTTGCAATATTTTATAAAATCAATTTCTTTGATCAATTTTTTTTTTTTAAGGTTGATCATTTTATCCTAAGTCTTATTTAATTAACAGAAAATCTCGCTTTTAATTAAATAAAATAAGTCCCCATTTAATTAAAAGAAAACCTCTCTTTTAATTAAATTCATCCCCATTTAATTAATTAAGAGAAAACTCCTCTTTTGATTTAATTAAATATTTCCTATTTAATTAAAAGAACTTGCTCCCTTTTAATTAAATAAATCCCATGTGAAAAAGGAAATGAAATAAATAAAAATTAAATAAATTCTTTTTTCCTACCCTAATTTAATTTTTCTCCTCTTTTCTCATTGGTGAAATTTTATCTCACACTGATCAAAATTATCTCACATTGGTTGTGAGAAGACTCCCAGCACCACATTTTACTTTATAAGGGAGAGCCCTATCCTCATTTTTTACATCCATTATTATTCTATTGTTATGCTACAGGTTTGGAAATACATTATTGTGCTATTGTTATGCTGCAGGTTTGGAGAGCGATTCTTGAAGAAGGAATTTGAATACTAAACCTTTTTTGTGGAGAACTTCTATCTTCTTGTCTTCTTTTGTCATGCATACATGGCTTCCATCATGAGGTTTCATCCTTGTATTTGCAAATTAGGTTAGATCCATATTTGTTTTCATAGAATAGTATTACATTGTTATTACATTTTCTTTCTTGCATTGTTTCGCATTATTATCATATAGATTAGTTTTCATCTCCATTTCCATTCATTTTAGATCCTTGAATCTCTTGTTTCATGGTGTACTTGCATGGGCACAAACTAGGTCAAACTGAGGGCCTCTATTAGAAACTCTTGCACTCCATAAATAGAGAGCTATGAATCACCATTCAAGACCTTATTTTTGAGAAGTCTTGGATATAATGACTCATAGAAGTGTGCCCAGATTTTAGGCATACACCAGGTACACATATCCCAACTACTAGGTACTTGATGGAGATCATCATAGCTGAGGATGTTGAATGAGATTTTAGATTATTTTTTCTAGTTTTGTTTGTGTATCAACTCATTGTTTATCAAACTTAATTCAATACCTAATCAGTTCGAAACTTTGACAGAATATTGATTAATAATAAACTTTATCATTGTTCAAGCATAAGTTTATCATTTCCAATATGTTATCATCATATGATTTATGATCTTGTTCATGTTTAAATTTTTCCTTCTCTATTATTTGTTTATCAAGCTTAATTCAATACCTAATCAGTTTGAAACTTTGATACAATATTGATCAACAATAAACTTTATCAATGTTAAAGCTAGAAATTTATCATTTGCAATATGTCATTGTCATATGATTTATGACCTTCTTGTTCATGTTTAAAGCCTACCTTCTATGTTATGCATCTAAATATTTATCATAAATTATTATTACAAACATATAACAAATCTAAAACTGAAAACAATACATTACATTTGTAAACTTTATCACTGTTCTTGATTTGAAAAATCATTGTCATGACTCATAAATTCAATTTTTCTATAACTATAAAAGTATAATTAGAAATAAAGTTTGACATACCCAAGTACCCCTATCCCCTATTATAAAAAATAGATGTACCTATACCTGTACCCTAAGTACCCCAAGTACCCCCATCCCCATGCAACCTTGTATATTATGTGGATCTTGGTGTTTTCTCTACATAGATGTGGTCTATATGATCTCTTGCTACTTATAACATCCCCTAACCTTGCCCAACCTCCTCACTAGGTTAACTGATCCAAACTTATAGCATCACTCCCTTACTCTTCAAGGAACACTATCCCTCTAAAGGTTTTATATGTCTACTAGGATACCATAGCACTCCCTAGTCCAACCAAGGTTTCCATGATGTCCTAAGTTTTTATTGGAACACTTTTACGATTCTTGAATGGATAAAAACAATGGGTTTGTACCTAATTTCAAGGTTTCTTCACAAAAGGGCTATAAGGAGAGCCCCTAATTAGGCCTCCACCTAGATTTCTAGGGCCAATAGCTCCTTTGTCTTAGAGTTTCAACACCTCTAGCCTTTAGAAAAATTGATACATAAGACCCATTCTCAAGGATTTTTAGGGTCTTAGGGTCTCTACAGGTCGTACAACAAAAATAACAAAATTGAGGGTTTGGGGTTTTCTTGGCTTCCTATTGTCACCACTTTTGAAGACATCTTCCACTCTTCATCAAGACTCCTCCACACATTATAACCTCCTCATACCCCTCTTCAATCCCTTAGAAGGGTAATTCTTCATTCTTTAGGCTTTTCTCTCGAGAGCTCTTTCTTTGTTGGTAGTCCCTACCCGGGCATTTCCTAGCTCACCTAGGGCTTGGTCAAAGAATTTTCTACACTCACTTTTAGGGCCCTTGATTGCATAATATAATACATTATGGTATGCATCCTTGAAATGAGTTTCCAACCTTTGATTAGGGTTCCTCCAAGCATAAATAGGTTTCTCCTTAGGTTAGAGATAGGTTTTAGGGATTTTCCAAAGCTTCTTTAAAAAGTGGGTCTTTTAGCAACAATTGGGAAAAGTTTCTCAGCAAGTTTTAAAACTTGCAAGCAAGTTTGGGGCAATTTGTATTGCTCAAGTAGTCTTGTTTTAACTCACACTTCAAGACCATGCCATGCCTTACCAAAACATCCTTGGGAGTGAAAATTTCACTATCTTGTTTCACCTAAGATTACCCAAATTCATAATAACATCCCTTCCATAAGGTGGCAGATTTACATAACATTGCATTATTTATGCACTTTGGTCTTCTAAACAACTATTCCACCTTGGAAGGTTCTTTCAATACACACCCATGCCTAAAATGAAATAAAAACTCCTAAATCAATCTTACCCCAACAAAGAGCTAAGAAGGATACCAACCCAAAGTCAAGGTACCATTCTCACGCGAGACCAAGCAAGAAACTTTAAGACCTATCCTAGCTTGGACACATAAGCATCAGCTAAATGCCCTTATTGTATTCACATACTTCTTCAAAGAAGTTCATTACACCAAAAATGATATTGTAGGAGCCTTGAAAGGGTGCTCTTGCACCACCTTCCAAGAGATTCTTCAACATCCTATGATTTTATTTTCTTTGTAACAACATGTAATTTGTTGATTTTGAACAACTCTTCAGAAAGGGAAGTGGTTATATTTCAAACCCATGAAATGAGTATTAAGAAAACCAAGAAGATCATTAACATCTTCCACTAACTTCATTTAGTGATAACATGTAGCTATATAAGGTGTAATGACTCTCAAAACACTTATTGAGTCAACTTATTAACAAAAACAACAAAAAAAGGAAAATCATTAGGACTAAGGCAATTTGGGTTTATAGGTAACCTCGAGTTCCTTGACCTTACAAACAAGGATTACCTTATTACCATAAAAAAAAAACATTTTGAAAAAGATGTGTATGATCACACCTTTACCTTCTATCATGAGTCTCCATCATTGGATGAGATGACATATCCAATTGCCATAGTAAAAGATCGCTACCCTATGGCATTTAGTGACTCTTAGGGATGATTCAGATCAGCATGCTTGAAATTGTTCACACACTCAATGGGATGGGACAAGGTTGGTGCTAGTATTTATCTAGCCACCTGGAGCTAATAGAATAGACAATTTGATCCCACGATGAAAGGTGAGAGAGATTTAGTAGTTGGCAACTTTGTATTGGCCAACACTACAAGTTTCAGCATCACCTGAGATGGAATTGCAAAACCAAAATGGAGTAAGATCAACAAAAAGTGAGATAGGTTATTGTAGGTCTCCACAATGCAATCCTATTGAACTTGTAATCACATCCATACCTCACATGAGCTTCGAGATATGCCCTGTCAAAGATAATTTCCCTATGACATTTAGTGACCCTTAGGGACATTTTGGTTTGGTGTACCCAAGAATGTTTGAGCACTTAGTAAAATGGGAGAAGCTTGGGGCTAGGTTTCACCTAGCCACCTAGAGCTAACATAATAGACAATTTGATCCCATGACAAATGGTGAGGGAGATTTAGTAGATGGAAACTTTGGACTGGCCAACACTATGAGTTTTAGCATCACCTGAGATGGCATCACAAAATGAAAATGGAGTAAGATCTCCAAAAAGTGAGAGATTATTATAGGTCTCTACAACACAGTCCTATAGGACCTAGAATCACATCTATACCTTTCACAAGCTTTGAGATATGCCCCATCAAAGATCACTACCCTATGGCATTTAGTGACCCTTAGGGACATTTCAGTTTGGCATGTCTAAGAATGTTTGAGCACTCAACAGGATGAGACAATCTTTGGGCTAGGGTTTACCTAGCTACCTAGAGCTAAGAGAATAGACAGTTTGATCCCACGATGAATGGTGAGGGACATTTGGTAGTTGGCAACTTTGTACTGGCCAACAGTATGAGTTTTAGCATCACCCAAGATGGCATTGCAAAATAAAAATGAAGTAAGATCTCCAAAAAGTGAGAGAGGTTATTTTAGGTCTTTGCAACATGGTCCCATAGGACCTAGAATCATATCCATACCTCACACGAGTTCCAAGATATGCCCCATCAAATATGTCTGCCCTATGACATTTAGTAACCCTTAAGTCCATTTCAGTTTGGCATGCTTGAGAATGTTCAATCACTTAACAAGATGGGATGAGGTTGGGGCTAGAGTTTATCTAGCTATTAGGAGCTAATAGAATAGGAAATTCGATCTGACGATGAACAGTGAGGGATATTTGGTAGTTGGTAACTTTGTACTAGCCAATACTATGAGTTTCAGCATCACCCGAGATGTCATTGCAAAATCAAAATGGAGTAAGATATCCAAAAGGAGAGAGAGGTTATTGTAGGTCTTCACAATGTAGTCCTATAAGACCTAGAATCACATCCATATCTCCCATGAGCTCCAAGATATACCCCATCAAAGATCGCTGCCCTATGGCATTTAGTGACCCTTAGGGACATTTCAGTTTTGCGTGCCTAAGAACACTCAAGCACTCAATGAGATAGGATGAGCTTGGGTATAGAGTTTACGTAGCCACCTGAAGCTAATGAAATAGATAGTTTGATCCCATGATGAATGTTGAAGGAGATTTGGTAGTTGGTAACTTTGTACTGGCCAATACGAGTTTAAACATCACCCAAGATGGCATCGCAAAATCAAAACAGAGTAAGATCTCCAAAAAGTGAGAGAGGTTATTGTAGGTCTCTACAACATGGTCCTATAGGACTTAGAATTTCATACATACCTTGCAAAAGCTCTAAGATATACCCTGATAAATGATCGCTGCCCTATGGCATTTAGTGACACTTAGGGACATTTCGGTTTGGTGTGCCTAAGAATATTCAAGCATTCAATGGGATGGAATGAGCTTGGTGCTATGGTTTACCTAGCTACCCCAAGCTAATGCAACAAATAGTTCAATCCCACAATGAACAGTGAGGAAGATTTGGCAGTTGGTAACTTTTTATTGGCCAACACTACGAGTTTCAGCATCACCTAAGATGGCATCGTAAATTCAAAATAGTGTAAGATCTCCAAAAAGTGAGAGAGGTTATTTTAGGACTCCATGAAATGGTCCTGTAGGACCTAGAATTGCATCCATACCTCACACAAACTCTGAGATATGCCTATCAAAGATCACTACCCTATGGCATTCAATGACCCTTAGGGACATTTTGATTCGACCGATCAAAAAACCTTTGAGCACTCCATGAGATAGGATGATCTTGGGTATAGGGTTTACCTAGCCACCCAAAGCTAACAAAATGGACAATTTGATCTCACGATGAATGGTGAGAGAGATTTGGAAGTTGGCAACTTTGTATTGGCCAACACTATGAGTTTCAACATCACCCGAGATGGTGTCACAAAATCAAAATGGAGTAAGATCTCCAAAAAGTGAGAAAGGTTATTATAGGTCTCTAGAACATGGTCCTATAGGACCTAGAATTGCATTCATACCTTGCATGAGTTCTAAGATATGCTCCATCAAAGATTTCTGCCCTATGGCATTCAGTGACCATTAGGGACATTTCGGTTTGGTGTGCCTGAGAATTTTCAAGTGCTCAACAAGATGAGAAGATCTTGGAGCTAGTGTCTCCCTAGTCACCTAGAGCTAACAAAATAGATAGTTCTATCCCATGATGAACGGTGAGGGAGATTTGGCAGTTGGAAACTTTGTACTGGCCAACACTACGAGTTTCAACATCACCCGAAATGGTGTCGTAAAATCAAGATAGAGTAAGATCTCCAAAAGGTGAGAGAGGTTATTGTAGGTCTCTACAATGCAGTCTTGTAGGACCTAGAATCACATCCATACCTCGCACAAGATCTGAGATATGCCTTATCAAAGATCACTGCCCTATGGCATTTAGTGACCCTTAGAGATGTCTTTGTTCAGTGTGCCCAAGAACATTCAAGTGCTCAACGGGATGGGACAAGCTTGGGGCTGATGTTTACCTAGCCACCTAGAGGTAACAAAATAGACAGTTTGATCCCATGATGAATGGTGAGGGAGACTTGGTAGTTGGCAACTTTGTATTGGCCAACACTACAAGTTTCACCATCACCTAAGATGGGTTGCAAAATAAAAATGGATTAAGATATCCAAAAAGTGAGAGAGGTTATTGTAGATCTTTTTAAAATGGTCCTATAGGACTTAGAATCACATCTATACCTCACACGAGCTGTGAGGTATGCCCCATCCAACATCACTTTCCTATGGCATTTAGTGACCCTTAGGGATGTTTCAATTCAATGTTCCCAAGAACATTCCAATGCTCAATGGGATGGGACAAGCTTGGGACTAGGGTTTACCTAGCCACCTAAAGCTAATGGAATAGATAGTTTGATCCCACAACCCTTTTCCCATGAAGCTGCAAATTTGAGCAACTTTTACAACTTTCAACAATGCAACTTTGCACAAAAAGTGCAATTTTTACATTGTTTACTTCATTCTACTTCTAAAACTTGGAAAAGGTTTGGAAACACTAAAATAATTTATTTCCTAATTCTTAGCCCTTCACCAATTCTCAAACTCTTTCCATTCACAAATTAACATGCTACAAGAGGTCAAATCCTTCATGGTATTTGACCTAAGGCTTGATAGGAAAAATCACAAAACACAACCTCCAGTCTTGAAACCTTGGAATCTCAAAAATACCCTAATAACTACCATTTCCAAAGTGGTCATGAAATTTCAACCAAATAAATTTCAATTAGAGGCCCATTTTTGTTGTGTGCACCAAAATGTTGTCCTAAAAACCTAGTTTCACTAAAAATACAATAACTTGAGTTAGAAAACATATAAAATGATGAGACTAGAAGGAAAAGAAAGTTGATTCAAAGCTCTATTTCAAAAACTAATCAAATCTAGTCTAAAAGTCCATAAATTTCATGAAATATGAAAAAAATAGTATAAATGACTCAAAAATTGAATTTCTTTCTTTGCAACTTCTTCCAATCCATATATTAATACCCTCTAGACCTCAAAAATGAGGGGGGGGGGGGGGGGGCGCGTGGGTGTGTGTGTGTGTGTGTGTGTGTGTGTGTGTGTGTGTGTGTGTGTGTGTGTGTCTATATATATATTAATTGTTAGAACCAATATTTTAATAGTTATAACCCTTTTCCCACTAGTTGCAAATTTGAGCAACTTTTACAACTTTTAACAATGCAACTTTGAACAAAAAGTGTAATTTAAAAATTTTTCACTTGATTTCACTTAGATTACTTGGAAAAGGTTCCAACATACCTAAAACCAACTAAAATAAACTCATTCCTAGGATTTCTTGAACAAAAGCATTAAAAAATCCTGAATTTTCCTGATGAGCAACTTTTTCTTATGAATTGCATAAAGTGCATTAAGCATACAAAATAGAGGGAAAATTGTGTCTACTAATCCTATTCATCATTATGATGGTGTATATTAGAATTTATACCTTTAGACTATTGTTTATTTTAGACTTGATGATCCCCTTGGTTTTATCAATTGTGTCATATGAATAATCCACACCATTTTTCCCACCAACTAGTCTCAAAACTCTAATTAGAGACTTCTACATTTGTGAAATTCTTGCTCATATGAATAAAGATCTCAAAAAGTATATAAATATACCTTAACTGATATGCCTATGAGATCCTAAAACTTATCTTTCATTAACCAAATAATCTAATAAAGTGAAACGCGTATGTTTTGATATGGGCCTATGTAATGCATCTATAGATTTCATGAAAATTTGTGCCAAGATTATTTTTTAATCATGTAAGTCATTTTAGATGATATGATAACCTATCATATCCCACTCTTTATAGTGTTTGGCAAGTACATCTATTGCATCTTGAATTGCATCCCTTAATATTCTTTTCCAAAAAATATCATGTAAGGGAGATTTAAGCCCAAGACATGCAACTATAATTGTGTCCACCATTTCTTTTCAATATAGAGACCTACAAAAATTATATGGTATACTAGAATTAAATAATTTTTTTTTTTTTTTTTGTAGTTCACACATGAACATATACAAGAATACAAAAATATTTGGGAAAGTTAGGACATGACCAAATGACCCTAAGGACTATTAAAACCTTCTAAGGATCACAAAAATCCTATTTTCATTGAAAAACAACTAGAATTGCTTATTTTTGACCCATTGGTACAATTTGGCACTTTGGCTTATAATGGCACCTAGAGCTCAATTGACCTTACATTTTGGTCTTATTACAACATTCTTATTAATGTTCCAAATCTAAAACTAGGATCACTATCTATTTGCCTTGGTGCCTTGCACCAATTTTCTTCAAGAAAAATGATGTAACCATCCCCTTTCTATTCTAACTGTGACTTGGGTATGGATTATTAACATGTATCATATGTAATTATGTAGACTAATGTAGGGAATAGTCAGAGGATGTGGATGATTAGTGTAGAGTCTACAACCTTAATCCACCAAAACCTTCTTAAGTTCCTGATAGCACCCAACCCATTACAAGATGCGAAACAAAGTTTCCCGCCTTTACCCAATGCTAACCTCTATCTCTTGAAGTGGATTCTGCTTCTCCAAGGTCTTACACTCTCCCTAGGGTTCTTAGAAAACTTGGGCCTAAATAAGGCTTTAGGGACACTAGTCCTCAACTAGGCCAAATAGGGGAAATTAGGAAAAATTCTTTCATGGGTTCAATCAAAGAATTTTTTTTGTCATACTTATTCCTATCACACTAGAATTCATCCACTTTTAGGGTTCCTACACCACCAATAGACCTATTTCCCAAATCTAAGCCTAGAAATCCTGGTAGGTCTATTTTTAGTTTTCCAAGGTTAACTGTCAAACTCCCCAAAAAATGTGGCAAAAAAAAAACCTTTTTGAATACCCTTTTATAGAATCTTTAAGATTCCAAAGACTCATGAGTTGATCCTACTCTAGCATACCTAAACACCAACTAGGTTCACTGTCTTAATAGGCCTAATTAGGCTAGCTTTCCAAGGAAAGTATAAAGAGATGAGGCCATAGAATTAGTAAAACCACTTTGTACTCTTCCTCACCATGCAAAAAATTCATTCAACCCTTCACCTGGGTCATTACAGCAAGTTTGAGAATTTTGCACCAATTTCTCTTCAAAACAAGGTTGAACACATGATGATGTTTAGCCTAGGGCCTTCAAGAAAAAATAGTAAACCAATTTTCCTACTCGTAAAATTTTTCCATATATAATAATACACCTCTAGCTTGCTTCCCACCAAATGGCATCAAGATCCCACGGTTGGATTGCAAGTTAGAGGGCCATAACTGCAATCTAGTCAATTTACAAGCTTACACGGGTAACCCTTAGTACAATGGTAGTATCTTACACAAATGAATATATGAAAACCTCAAAACAAATGAAAATGAAAGATACTTTAAATACCTATCCAAACATATCAAATTTTTGTATGTGTTAATCCCTAAACATTTGTACAATAATAAAACACAGGAAAAATGGCAAAAAATTAGGTTTTTATTGCTTCAAAAGACATCAAATTCGTACAACCATCACTCAATGAGGCCTATATGGTCATCTCATACATATATTATTTCATTAAAATTTTTATAACTAAATTTAAAATGGTGGTTGTAACATACGCTTGGTTTTTCAACAAAATTGCAAAGTTGTCAGCGTTTTTGCAATTTTGCTTGACAACTTTTGTAATTTTTTGCAAATTTTGACATATTAACTCTTAGATACCTAAAACTTAACCCAATGACCCTAAGGACCTTTATAACCTTCTAATAAATATAAAAATATTTTTTTTCCTTGAAAAATTACCTATATTGCTCATTTTTGACCCCTTGGTTCAATTTGGCACTCTGGCTTATAATGGCACCTAGAGTCTAATTTACCTTACATCTTGGGCCTTATTACATCATTTTGTAACCTTGTTCCTAATTCACAACTAGGATGATACCTATCTATTTTTGTTGGTTCCCTACACCAATGATCATCCAATTGGACAAGTTTGGAGTGCTTGCGTGCATGAAAATGCATTAAATTTGATGCCATAGGTATAGCAGCGAGAGATCTGCCTAAAGGAGGCCATGGTTTTATGTAAAATATTCAAATTAATCATCATAAAAATGGTGTAGGATCAACTAATAGGTCCTAAAGGTGATTTCTTGGTCAGATTTGAAGAGGTCATAGTTTTTGGCCTTGTTTGGGGAGGGTTTTGTTAAAAGCTCATATAGAGAGTTGATGGGTTCAATCCAATTGAATAATCCTCAATTTAGGTTCATATTAATATGCTTTACAAATTTGTATGGTTAGGGGATAATTATTCCATATAGTTCCTTTGTAAATGGAGGGGTTTTTATGCCTAAAAAGTGGCCCATAGTGTAATAGTGGACCATACCTCATCTTTTGATATGTTATAAATAATCCAAATGGGTATCCTAATATTCAATTTATTTTCTTAATGTTAGGAAAAATGTGGAAAAAAATGCAAGAGGACAGCGTTTGAGGGCTAATTGGGCCTTGTAGACCTAGTAGGCTAGGATGATTGGTCTACCTTAGAGATGGGCTCTTGGTATTTGGTAAACTAGTTATTTTGGGTATATTAGGGTATTCAAAATCATTATATTACTAATAAGTCTTTGGATAAGTCATTTACCTAATTTAGGAAACTTAAGCCTTAAGGTTGCATTTGGAAACCTTTTGGGAAACACATTGTTTGGAGTATTTTCTCATAGAACTTGAAAGGGCCCATCTTGTTCTGCATTACTTTTCCTACAATTTTCTATAAACAAGATATTTAATCATACCCTAAAGACCCTATTGCAATTTTAGAAGAGATACAATACGTAATTGGGTCCTAGAGCTACATTACAAGTTGTAGGTTCAATACATGTTGATATGCAGTCAAATCTCAAATACTTAACTATGATTCTGTTAAGAGGGTGATATGCAATTGGGTCTTCAAGAATATATTAGAGGGATGCAAGACTTAACCCAATGACATATGAAGATGCTTCAAGAGCTTGTAATCAATTCATAAAGACTTGATTGAAATACATGTCTATCAACATAGAAGGATGAGATTCAAATAGCAACCTATACACTAGTAACTATGAGGATAATGCAAGGGTATTCAAAGATATAAAAAAGGGCCTAAGTGATTCAAGTGGTAGGGTGCTAACAAGGTATATTGGGAGAGTACAACCTACAAGAACAACCTAACAAGGTTTGATAGCCCAAACAAGGCTCAAGACCCCATACTTGCACCTTGACAACAAATATTGCTTAATACAAGAAACCTAGACCAGACATGGAACTAAGAACTCTGACTAAAGAAATGATGTTCTTACATTAGAATAGGCATATTGATCAGAATTAAAGACCACAAACTGAGAAAAGGTCATAGTTCCTTCATTAACCTCTTGGATTCCTAGTAGCCCAACGAATGAGACTTAGGTCTACAACTTGTAAAATTAGCATGAAAAGAAAAGACTTAGATCAAGATTACTTCCTATTTTTTATGTACTATCAGATTCTAAAGTGGAGAGATCCCATTAGCAAGAAAATTGTCAAAAACCATGGGGACAACATTTAGACATAAGGGCCAATTAGGCCACATTTACAAAGGAAGTACCATTTAAACACATGTTAGAAACATGAGACCAATTGGAGATGTTGAGGAATGATCCAGATATGCTGATTACCAAGTTACAGACCATAATAGGGAGTTTTGAGGCCTTAAAATGCTAGGATAACATGTTTGTGTATTGATGCATACAAGGTATATGCATCTAGGGTATCATGTTTCTTCTTTTTCCCTGCATCTTATAAGCTAAAACCAAAAGAATCTTAAATTGCATTAAAAATACAAGGATTCAACCAAAGGCCATAATTTTCCTATGGTGGAATCTCACATTATATCTTGATTCCAATCAAAACCCTTGAAACCCTTGAATTTTGGGTTGTCAACACTAAAATAGGAATAACTTGAGTTTTACAGTGTTTGAAGACCTCAACCCAATTTTATTATAAAGGTGATTCAAATATAAATCCAACCATAACAAGCACAGATCCCTAGGCATCAATACATGATTGCATCATGCTAAAAAATAGCCTAGAATGTAGAAAGCAAGGTTCTTTTTATTGATTTCAATGCCAAAAATGTACATTGTACCTTCCACCTACCTGAAATGGCTATATGAAGGTCTTCCCCAACTGATCCAACCATATTTGAAAGGTTGTGACAATTGGAGGAAATATTAGAAGCATTTTTGCTTAGTTATGCAAAAAGTTGCAAAGTTGCATAGCAACTTTTACACTTTTAATGCATTTTTTAGATTTTAGTGCCTAAAAGGCATTTTAGCCATTTAAATGAGTCTAGATTGACCCAACACAACTACTGGACCCCAGAATATAATTATATGCATTCGAATTACATAAATTGTGCCCTTGTGACCTCATTGAGCAATGAGTTCATGATATACCCAAATTGCTAATGGGAAACACAAAAGGGTTAAAGGTGAACCTAAGAGGCCCAAACACCCTTATTTCATCATTCCATGTGAGAGTGCTCTTGCACCACTAAGAGACATGAGCCACAATGAAAATCAATTTTTTTGTAGATTTATACTAAATTCTTACCAAGAAAAAATAAAGAGCAACATATTGAAAAGTTATGTTAAACAAAAATAATGTTGATGATGACCTTCAATCTACCTTTGAACCCTTTTAAAGAAAGTGAGATCTCAATATACTTTGTTATTTAAGATGGAACAATATGTTCTTTACTCTTTTCTATCCTTGCCTATATAATTCAAACTTCTACTACATGCAAAATACTTTCCAACACATCCAACTTGTTAAATAGGCTATCCCTTAGCAATTCCATGTTAGGGACCCTTCCCTAATCTAGAGACTTATCCCTTAAGTTTCTCATTTCCATATGGTAAGGTATTCCTTGACTCTTAGGCCAATTAGTGACTCTTCTAAATACATTGTGACTTCCTACACCTTAGCTATCACACCTAGGTCTAATGACCCTTATTGATGCAGAGCACACATCTTACTTTTGCCACTTGGTTCTTAAACCTCTAAGGATACCCAAACCCACTTCAAGATGATTTCTTGGTTACCAGCCTTTTCCAAATGATGTCCTTTACATATCTAAGTGGACTCCACACTCCTAAGGTCCGTCCCTTTTCCTAGGGCTCTTGGCAAACTAGATCAAAATATGGCTTTAGGGATACTTACCCTCAACTAAGCCAATTAAGGAAAAACAAGTAAAAAGGTTTCAAGACTTCAAACTTAGACTTGATTCAGCATTTATAGGACTAAGCCACTAGGATTCATGCACTTTCAAGGCCCCAACACATTCAAAGGATCAATATCCCTAACTTAGACCTAGAAATCCTAGTAGGTCAAAATTTAGTTTTCCTTGGCAAACTTCCAAACTTTCCAAAGGACAAGGCCAACTTATCACCTTTAAAATTATCTTTTACCTAGTTCTTGAAGACTCAATGAATTCTCAATTATCTTCAGATTAGAATATTACACAAATGTAAAAAAGTTAGATTTTTAAGATAGATATCAACTTTAAACAACATTTAAAATGGCACTAGCTTTTTATGTAGAATTACCCATCTCAAATTTAAAAAAAAAATAAGTTCTACCCAAAAAAACAAACACATGAACTATCTAAATAAATTATAACATAAAATAAACTATTTAGATGAAATAATGAATGATGATAATGTACTTAAATTGACATGCATTTCATCATCAACTTTAACATAGAAATTAGAATCCCATTTAGCGAGTGTTTTAGGGATGTAGATCTTTGTCTTTGCCAAGCCTTCAACATGTTTGAGTCTAAGGAAGTCATTATGCTTTGCATCTTCTTCTTCAATTGCATGATCCAAAATGTCATCTAGTGTCAAAATGTCAAAATGTCCTCCAACTTCTTCATCTTTGCCCTTGCCATTCTAATTTCCCATTTCCCATTTTATTCATGGACTTTAAAAAAGACATAGTAATATTCAAATTAAAAAACATACATTTGTTACATGTGTTTCAATTGAGTATAGTTGTTGAGCTTGTGGCATCCAAGTGTGTTACACAGAATCACATCATTTTCTATTGCTAAAAGCAGTATTGATTCCCACCACAAAAAATGTTTTTTGGGTAGAATATTTATTTTCTTTATCCACTCCATTCATCTTCATTCCACTTGCAACTCTTGCTGCTCATAATTCTATTTCTAGTGAAGATATTATTTTGTCTAATGACCTGCATCACTCATGCCTCTTTATATTCTTCAAATGAATCTTAAAACTATCCATTACAATACCACTTATCGCAATAGATTCAACTAATTTAAACTTCACACACACACACACACACACACACACACACACACATCTTAGATGATAGCACATAAAAATTCAATCTAGCATTATAAGATGAGTTTTATAAGTTTATGATTAAAAAATAAATTTGTTTTGGAGTTTATTTGAAATAATTATAGATGACAAAGAAAATAAAAAATAAAGCATATTACTCATAATATCATTGTTGGTAACAATGTTCCAAATGAAAAGAATTATATGTTTGAGCTTCTAGCAATGATCAAGTGGCTTACTAAATGGCTTGATGAGTCCTGGAAACTTCTCCCATTATATCCTTGCTTTCACTAGTTTCAAGTTTCTAGTTACATGCACACAATCATGACTTCACATCACAAACCATTCACATTCTAACAATTTTCATGTTCTTTCATTACAATTTGATCTAAACAACAAATTCTAAACTTTCACTTATTCAAATGACTAATCTAAAAATGGGTCCTATTAAAGAAACAAATATAAATTCAAATAATCTATCTAGATTCTAAACAAATCAAAACATAAAATCTACGATTTAAACTTATCTCATCACTTACACATAATAACAATATCCACCTTGTCATGTGGACATTCTTGAGGGAGAGGTTGCAAAAATGTATTTGGATCCAATTCATCACTCTTAATCTCTCTCTCTCTCTCTCTCTCTCTCTCTCTCTCTCTCTCTCTCTCTCTCTCTCTCTCTCTCCCTTTCTCCCTATTCAATCTAATGAACCAACTAGATCTGCTCTACATTTTAATGTCTCAAATATTGCCTCATGGTCTGACTCGTGAACTTTCCAAAGAATCTTATTATGTGATTTTCCACCATATTTTATCAAGTGGACATTTGATGCAACAACAAGGTTCAAATAATGAAGAATCTTTCTCTTTGTTTGCCAATTCTCGAATAACCACAAATTAGGGTTCTTCATAGAATATCATCTAAGCCATGTGTCGGTTACAACCACCACACCGATATGTTACTCTAAATCTTCACCATCTATGATTGAGTGATCCCATTTTTCTTTGGCTTGGACACAAAAACAAAAATAATAATTTGTCCCTTCTTCATTATCTTCAGGTGTAATAAAAACAAAAACATGGCCTGCAATGATAAATGTACAAAATGCGGTCATTATTTCAGAAAATACTTAGGTAAAATTTATAAAGTTACATATTGAAATTAAAAAGATATATAAATATATATATTACTAGGTTGCACTAGATTAGACAAGTGGTCAAAGTAAACAGAAAAATCCATCTCTACCATTTCCAATGCTCGTAGGGGATGATAGGTGTCAATTTGGTCAAAAACCCATATTTTCCATGTGTCCACCCATTTAGTTGACTCACAGTCATCCCAGTTTTCCTCTGCACATGATGGAAAATAGCATGCCATTTTTTGTGTGTGGATACTCCATGAACTTGCATCAAAGCTTCTAAAAGAGTGCAACTCACTTGATCCTGTTAGTGTGCAACAATCCTCATATGGTGGAATGTTAGTATTATCCATTATCAAAAAAATCTATAAACTATAGACTCACCTTCCATACCTAGACCCATTGTAGCATTACACCATTGGATAATGAATTTTGCATCTGTAAATATTGCTCCATTTTTGTACTTTTGTTCTTCACAAGCTAAGGCTCTTTTGATACATGCCCTTGCACCATAGTGCTCTCCCTATCCATGACTAGCCTCTATGAAATTCCACATGTATTGAATTCTACACAACCTATGCATCTTGCTCAAGAAATAGAACATCTATGCATTCTTGAATTAAGATGCATAATTGTTTGACCAAATAATGTGTTGACAATATATTATGCCTCTGTTAGCCAAATCTCCATAAAATAGTTGAAAGCAAGCATATACAAACTCCATAGAATGTGATCGATCATCGCTGATGTAAAAATGGTACTCCCTCAAAATCTTCCTAACATCCTCTATAGTTGTAGATAAATGCATGAATGTTATGTGAAAAAATATGGAAGCCTATTGAGAAGTATAATACTTTTCTTGCACCTCATTTTGTGATTGTAGTGTGTACTTCTCCGTGAAGTATACAACTAAAACAATGGTATCCAGTGGAAACATATACTTGCACAACTTGAATTGCAAATCTAGCCATCAAGCTCTATGTGTATGCCTTGCATACTCATAAATAATCTTTTCATGAAAAATATTCATGAACTCATACACTGGAATCTTTTCAATGACTAAATCACATCTTTTACCCTGTTTCCCATCTTTTAGAGCATATGTCACTGCCTTAAATTTTCCATACTCTACTATTTCATTTCCAATTGCATGTGTACTATCCACATGTTCAAAAGTTGATAAAAGTTGCAAAGAACCACAAAATAAGCATGTACCATCCAAGCATGATGTCTTTAAAAATTGTTGGCCATTCCCTATTTCACATTAAATGTTGGATATGAATTCTCTTGAATATCTTGGTGCATCATTCATGTCACAATGCTACAAAACAAACTTAGAATGCAAAAACACACATATATGCCTAAAAACATCAAAATGGTTAGAAAATTCTATATGTATCCTACAACACGTTGTGTGTGTGTGTGATTTATCTTCACATAAAAAGGTTTACCCATCTCAAAAAATCTTTGACTTATTCAAATTTGAGGATACATACCAATAAATTTTGCTAAAATTTGTTTCTAACTTGAGTCCATAAAATGTTTCGTGTGTGGCTTGCGATTTTGGCTACCAATCCTCCTTACAACATCTCTTCGATTAGGAGAAATACGTGTGTTAGTTTTCCAAAAATATTTGATCAATAATTTCAAAGCTTTATTAATTTTTTTATCCTTTTGTGGTAGTCTACTACTAAATATCCATAACTTATTTTTTGTTGGATCTTCCAATCTCTCATGCCTTAGCATGGCTCTCCTTAGAGTACCTCTACCAATTTTCAATATTTTTCTTGTCTTTCTCATGAGTCAAGCTTTGTTCATTTGTGTACTTACTATTGTCAATGTAAGTACTTGTCTTGTGATATTACTATCTTTGGTATGTGATTTAGAATCCACTTTGTCATAAGAACTCATTAGATTCTTTACAATATTTTTCTTATTTGAATTGTCCATTATTCTTAGCCGAAGAATCTTCATGATAGGCCTAAATTTAAAATTTCTCATCATTTAAACAAATAATTGGCATTGATCTATAATATTTAATTCTTCAAAGAATAATCTCCACATATGATTAATTTTTCTTTGACAAGTGTGCTTGCTGATCTTGTTACGCATTGATTTCAAAATGTTAGTATCAATATCAATAAAATATTTTGGTCTTCTAAAACCAATTGTAGAAGGTGTTATAATCTCTTCCATTCCCTCAACATTTTGAGCATCAACATGAGGTTGAGTTTTTTGTGTACCTTGAACTGAAGATGATGTACCTTGACAATAAGATGCAAAAGATGGAATATCACCTACTTGATATGTTGATGTTGTGCCTTCAACATGACATGATGGAGTGTGTACATCGTTGGATTTAAAAATTATCCTCTCTTCAACATGAGAGGATGATATGATTCTAACATTGGAAGATGGTGTAGCTTCACAATTCAATTATCTTCTTGAGCGTAACAATCTCATTCATTCTCTTTGTCTTTCCAATTCTTCCTCTTTGTTTCTTTGTATTAATGGTTCTTTTTCCTCTTCAAAATTCAATTCTTCATTATTTCTTTTCAATTTTCTTTGTTCATGTAGTAGTTTCATTTTATCTATTTATATTTCCAAATCTACCTCCCTCTCTTCCTTTGTTTGAGTTTTTGGTTTCTTCCTTGGCATGATGATGCTTTCTATATGTCAAATTATTCAAACATCTAAATTACTTGTAATTTGTAAATTACAAATCATTCAAATACATATAAAAATTACAATTATTTTAATGAATACATAATATATATCAAACAACTTGCCAAATTTCTAACCATTTCGAACTAACAGTTCATTGAAACTTACAAATTTCAATGAATTCATTATATATTAAACAACATGTCAAATTATAATCAAATTTGTCTCTATATATCAACAAACAATATTGAAAAAGGACTCCAAGTTAACCTTTTCTATAGAAACAATATTCAAAAAGCCTCCAAATAGCATATCCAATGATTGAATTTGGTGTTTGATAGCTTCAAAAAGTCTTCAAATAGTGTTTGCTAACTTCCAATAGCTTGAAAGCCATATTTTCTATTAGAGCAATACAATGCACAATAGACAAAAAGTAGAATATGGATCAAAAGGGACCCAAACTTCCTTTATGACCATCTTTGGCGATTTCACATAGCGTGTATGCACTATAGGGCATATGCATTATGTGAAAATAAATCTCTTCCTATCCCACCATCCCCCATCCCCTACTCTCTCTCTCTCTACTCTCTCTCCCCTCCCCCATCCCCTACTCTCTCTCTCTCGCTCTCCCTCTCCCATTGCCTACTCTCTCTCCCATCCCCTGCTCTCTCTCATCCTCTCTCCTCTCCCATACCCTGCTCTCTCCTCACTTTCTCTCTCACATCCCCTACTCTCTCTCACTCTCTCTCAAGTCTCCCATCCCCTACTCTCTCTCACTCTTTCTCCTCTCCCATCCCCTACTTTCTCTCTTTCTCTCTCCTCTCTCATCCCCTACTCTCTCTCTATCTTACTCTCCCTCTCCTACTCCCTCTCCCATCGCCTAATCTCTCTCTCTCTCTCTCTCTCTCTCTCTCTCTCTCTCTCTCTCTCTCTCACAGGTTGCTCTCTTTCCCTCCCTCTCCCAAAATCTAATCTATCTCTCTCACTCACACACTCTCATCCTCTTCT
Organism: Cupressus sempervirens; assembly: GCA_028749045.1. Taxonomy (NCBI): domain Eukaryota; kingdom Viridiplantae; phylum Streptophyta; class Pinopsida; order Cupressales; family Cupressaceae; genus Cupressus; species Cupressus sempervirens. The sequence goes on from CM053788.1 coordinate 31,163,335, forward strand.
CTCTCTCTCTCCCTCTCCCTCTCTCACCCCCTCTTCCACTTCCTACTCTCTCTCTATCTCTCCCATCCCCTATTCGCACTCTCTCTCTCTCTCATCCCCTACTCTCTCTCACACTCTCTCCCATCCCCTACTCTAACTCTCTCTCTTCCATCATGTTCTCTCTCTACCACCCCCTACTCTCTCTCTCTCACTCTCTCCCATCCCCTACTCTCTCTTATACACACTCCCATCCCCTCTCTCTCTCTCTCCCTCTCCCACTCCCTCTCCCACCACCTACTCTCTCTCTCCCATCCCCTACTCTCTCTCTATCTCTCTCCCCTCTCCTGCCCCCTACTCTCTTTCTTTCACACACACACACCCATCACCCCCCTCTCTCTCTCCTCTCCCATCGCCTACTTTATCTCTCACTTTCTTTCCCTCTCCCACTCCCTCTCCCACCACCTACTCTCTCTCTCACTCTCTCTCTCTCTCTCTCACTCATTCTCACTCTGTCCCTCTCTATTCTCTCTTTGCCACACCCTACTCTCTCACATTTTCACACTATCTAGTATCCATTACTATCTCTCTCTTACACACATTTCCATCCCCTCTCTCTCTCTCTCTCCCTCTCTTGCTCCCTCTCCCACTACCTACTCTCTCTCTCCTCCCTCTCCCATCCCTTTCTCTCTTTTACACACACATAGTCCCATCCCGCCTCTCTCTCTTCTCTCATCTCCTACTCTCCCATCCCCTACTCTCTCACACTCGCACACTCTCATCCTCCTCCTCTCTCTCTCTCTCTCTTGCTCTCGCTCTCCCACTCACTCTCCCATTGCCTACTCTCTCTCACCCATCCCCTACTCTCTCTCTCTCTCTACCACTCCCTACTCTCTTTCTCAATCTCACACTCTCTTCCATCCCCTACTCTCACTCTCTTTCTCATCCCCTACTCTCTCTCTTCCACCCCCTACTCTCTCTCTCTCTCATCTCCTACTCTCTCTCTCTTACACACACTCCCATCACCCCCATCTCTCTCCCTCTTCCACTCCCTCTCCCACTAGCTACTCTCTCTCACTATCTCTCTCCCATCCCCTACTCTCTCTCTTTCACAGATACACACTCTTATCCCTCTCTCTCTCTAGATCTCTAACACACACTCCCATCACCCTCTTTTTCTCCCACTCCCACTCCCTCTCCCACCACCTACTCTCTCTCTCTCACTCTCTCTCTCTCTCCCATCCCCTACTCTCTGTGTGTGCCACCCCTATTCTCTCTCACACTCTCTCTCATGCCCTACTCTCTCTCTCTCTCTCTCTCTCTCTCTCTCTCTCTCTCTCTCTCTCTTTCTCTCTCTCTATCTCTCTCTCTCTCTTACACACACTCCCATCCCCCCTCCCTCCCTCTCCCACTCCCTACTCTCTCTCTCAGGCTACTCTCTCTCCCCCTTGCACATCCCCTACTCTTTCTCTTTCACACACACACACACTCCCATCGCCCCCTCTCTCTCTCACACACATGCACTCCCATCCTCCTCTCTCTTTCGCTCTCAGTCTCCCACTCCATCTCCCACCACCTACTCTCTCTCTTCCCCATCTCGTACTCTCAATATTTCTCTCTCATCCTATACTCTCTCTCTGCCACTCCTACTCTCTCTCTCACACTTCCTCTCTCTCCCATCCCCTACTTTCTCTCTCTGCCACCACTACTCTCTCACACTCTCTCCCATGCCCTACTCTCTCACACACACACACCCATCCTCCTCCTCTCTCTCTCTCTCTGTCCCTCTCTCACTTCCTCTCCCACTATGTACTCTCTCTCATTGCCATCCCCTACTCTTAATCTCTCTCTCCCATTGCATACTCTCTCTTTGCCACCTCTCTCTCTCTCTCTCTCTCTCTCTCTCTCTCTCTCTCTCTCTCTCCCATCGCCTACTCTCAATCCCTCTCCCCCATCCTATACTCTCTCTTTGCCACCCCTAATCTCTCTCACACTTCCTCTCTCTCCCATCCTGTACTCTCTCTACCACTCCTACTCTCTCTCTCTCTCTCTCTCTCTCTCTCTCTCTCTCTCTCTCTCTCTCTCTGCCTCTCTTCTTCCCTCTTTATGCACTATTTAGGTCTCAATAGTGTGTGTGCACTAAAGTGCACATGCACTATTAAGACTCAAATTTAAAAAGCTCTAAATAGCGCATGTGCACTATAGTGCACACGTGTTATAGGGTGCATACACTATTCAAAACTTTGCATTCTACCAAGCCTAAGGCTTGGTTTTGTCTTGGGGATCCAACCCAAAGGTTTAGAGTCTGTGAACTAATATGAGACAGGTTTTTTTGCAAACATATAAAAAATGATTGATTTTTCTTGTGTGCTCTCCTTCAAGATTCCTTCTGGTTGACCATCGATAAGATCATGTTACAAGACATTGTAGGTCTCTATGTTAGCTAATAACCATATAACTTATTTTTTATTTGAACTATTTCAAGCCTTTCATTTATAATTTCTTTTTAATTTATGTCCATTTTTTGTCAAAAACCAACATGTACTAATTGGGCTATAGATTTTAGCTAGTTCATTGAATTTTACAAAAATTTAGATTTTGAGAAACTAGACTCCATTCTACAAACTTTGAAAAAAAAAGTTTTGATTTTAGATTAGTTTTCAATCATTTATAGGGGGAGCACTTAGATATTTCACATTTTTTGGATATGTCTAGTTCAAAAATTCATTAAAAAAAATACACATTATAAAATTATCCAAAAAATTTGGGATAAATTACATAGTGTTAAGTAACTTTTGACTAGAGAAATTAAAGAATTTCAAAAAAAAAGTTAAAATTTTAGGGGGGTCACACTTTGTACTATGTTATGTTTTTTTGGAATAAACATTACCACTTTCTATGGCCCCTTTTTTTGAGGACCTAAAACTAAACCATTTTGAAAAAAAAAATTAGTAGTTTAGAAACTAGATTCAAAGGACTACTACTTTTGTTTTTGTCATATCTTAAAATTTTGAGCATAACTATCTTCAAATTCTTGTTGAAGTTCAAAAATTGCTGATTTCAGAAAAAAGGTGTCCACTTATACCCCCCTTTTGGCACCACAACTTGGTGCACTTACCCCTAAGAAAAACAAAAGGAAGAAATGATGTTTTCAAAAAGGTCTTTGATAAACCTTGTTGGATAATGAAAGAACTTTGTTTTAAGTAATTATTTATGAATGTTGCATATTAATATTGATTTTTATTTTATGCTAATGAATATTGTTATGTATTTATGAAGTCTTGATTAGTATTGTGTATTAATGAATTTTATATCATATTAATGATTGTTATGTGATTTTACTGATTGAATGTTATAGGTCATAAATGGATGAATGAATGAATGAAGTGTTTAATTAGATAATAATGGATAATTTAAATTGATGTTAGTGGGAAGGGGGGTTGAGGCCAAATGAGCTTGCACCTTCATGTGGTTGGCCTTGTTAAGTAGAGAATATTATAGTATTCTCAAAACCAAGTGAAGCTCAAACTAACATACCAAGAACTCGCAAAACCCAAATCCATCTACCTCTCATCTTCTCATCCCAATAAGTCATCTTTTCCACCACATTTGGCATATTCAATATTCTATTATTCATAATCTTGATAATGGAAACCTCCATCTTGTTGGTAGGTTGTTCCTATACTATCCTTTTATTTTTAAAAATGCATCTATTTCTCTCCTACCATAACTCCCATATGACAATAGATGGTGTTGCAGTCCACGAGCCACCATACAAACAATCCTTATTTCAAATAGATGTTTGTCTTTGGTCTTAGCTATTTTGTAATTAGGTAATTATAGCCCTCCTTAGTGTTCTATTTTGCAATAGTCATTTGACAGTTTCTCTAAACAACCTCAACCCCATAAGAAATCTACAAACCATAGTCGATGAGCACTATTGGAGCAACCTTCACTACTACATCGAAACCAAGCTAACCTTCATATTTAATTTTAGATCTCTATTTCAATCTAATATTATATAGTTTTCAATATAATGTAGTGGATAAAAAGAAATTAGTTGCATGAATATTATTTGCTTAAATCACTATGTGACATTTGTTAAATTTGAAACAAATATTCTTTGGGAGGTATTACATTATTATCTATGAAGCAATTTCTTTTGCACTAATTCTGGTTGCAAAATATAGTTTTCTTATTTGTATTGTCTACCATAGTTGAAAGTTGTTTTCTGGTAAAGGCTTTCATTAATCAGACTTGATATATTATCCATTATAAATGTTAGTTAACAACAGGGTGCCTTAGGAATTAGATGGTTGAAAATAAATAATTGACATTGAAGTCCTCGACCAATTGCTTTTCATTGCAATAAATAGTAAATGACAGACCCACACTTCTAGTTTGACTCAAAATGCCTTTGCCCACTGAGCAAAACTATGATTGTGATTCTACTGGTATGTTGATAATATCTAACTGTGAGAAATATCACCCTTTTCCACAACCTATTTTTAAGGAAAGTTGGGCTCTTTAGTATTTGATGCTAATTACTGCTATAGGAATTTGTCACATTTTACTTTTATCTAGCCTACCTATATCAGAATTTCTCTTCAGATATATCTTTGATTGGAGGTATATTCTATCCTCTTTTTTTGGATTTCTGATAGAGCCTCTTTTCCAGGACCTTCTTTTTCATTAATTTTATCTTTGGAAGCCTTTGCTAGATTAGAATATACTTGAATTTCCCTACCTATACCATGAGCTTTTCAATCTGCAGTGTGTTCTTAGATATCTCCAGAGTGATCGAATTCTCTAATCATTTTCATACCATTGTTCTTAAATTCCTTCCAAAGCCAAGGAGTCAATAATTTCACAACATCCATTCTTGATGTTAAGGCACTAGTGATATGAGAATTATATTCACTTCATTAACACAACAACTAAAAAGAATGAGCAATGTTATGAGAATTCTTTAACTATTAATTGGCTTTTTCTAATAGGTTAGATGGGGTACCCAACATCAGATTCCTAAGAGAAAAAGGAAGCATTTTAAGAGGCTTTTTTAGGATATTGATCTCATGCAAAATATTTCTATTTTTCTCTGTCAACACTTAGACTCCACATTCTCCTTTCATAGTTTTCTATTGAAATCTCTTGTTAGGTTATTCCTCATTTCTTCATACATTTTATTTAATCCCACTCCCACTCTTGTGAATTCATGCTCAATTTAGATTATACAATTTCTTGCTTCCTCCATAGTTATATGCCTGACATTTGTAATATAGGAAAACAATTTGATACCACTGAGAGTGAGGTACTTATATCTGACATTTTGTGTGGGTTATAGAGATGAGATGATGATTTTTCAAGTCCATTCATTCCTTTTACTACTATTATGTATTTACATTATCTAATCTATATTTATATCTTTTCCCTATATAACAATCTTGTCAGTACCCCTTGCAATTGCATTAAATTTAAAATTGTATTTTATTCTTGTATCCTAATATAAATCAAAATGGTATCTTGATTCCATACACTTTCAAACACACTCATTGATTTGTAATTCACTTTGGCTTTCATCAGACTATTGTTTCAACTTTGTTATAATGTCCACATATTATAAATTTTGAAATTACTAAATTATGTATCCACATAAGCTACTTTTTCCTGAGGTGTGGTTTTTAAAACTTTTGCAAGGACTAGAAATATATTGAATGCCCTACTATTTCCTCTTTTTATTCTCATTCTTAGGTTAGGTGTTACTGGAGCTACTCTTTCCACTATTATCTCTTGGTAAGTGAACACTTATGGTCATCAAATGCGATGATCTGTATTTATTTTGTTATAGTTCTTTCCTCTAGCATGTGAGTTTTCCTAAGAGAGAAAGTTTTGAGAATGTCATATTTGATGGATCAGATTGATAGTAAGGTTATGAAAGTATCCTATTGGCAATCTTGTAATATAAATCTATTTCCATTAGTAGTACTTGTTCCTACATTAGTTAACCACCAAGTATTGTTCTTGCTCTTGTAAACATTCTTGTAGGTTCTCAAGTATGGGTGCAAGATTCTAAAGTGGCCTAGATTGATGGAGAAGTCATGGAGATTAAAGGTTAGTAGGTTAAAGTTCAGATAGTTGATGGAAAGTTCATAAGTAGACAATTTTATTTTGAATGACAATCTCTTTAGGTTTCTTTTTTAATTTATTGTGACTGCTTACAATTAGTTTAACAAAATCCTACCAATGTCAATTCGTTTATAGGAAAACCAATGGGTTATGTCTAGGAATATTATTTCTAGCATTTCTTTGTGGATTTTTTATGCTTGTTTTTTGGTCAATGGTTAAAAATATTCTTTTTCAAGGAAGCTATGTTGCACATATTTCTTTTTTAGGACTGCTTTCATTTTCTCCTAGCAATATAATCCTACTTTATGCATACTAACCTTGTTCTCCAAATTTATGGTGACCACATGAGACATCAACATATCTTGAAAATCAACTAAGCCAATAAATCTACTCTAGTTGTATGCTTAATCCTTTCACCAAATATGCTACACTCCCTTCACTCCCAACACTACATTTTCTAGAGTTGCTAGGTAATAGCCATCAAACATTTCTTTAAGGCAATGATTGAGATTGAGAAAAGAAAAATGGGTACAGTGTAGTTTCTTTAAGGCAATGACTGAGATTGAGTGAAGAGAAATGAGATCAACATCGTTAGAAGCAAGCACCCTCAGTGTAGTTGATTTTGCAAAGCAAGGAATTGCTAGATTTCACCTCATCATCACTTGTTACTTATAGATGATCTACATGGAATCATGAAAATTTAATTCATACATATAAAAGCAAATCTAAATCATTTCATACAGTGTACATTTATGTCTAGCTAGTTCTTTGAATTTAAGATCTCTCAACTATGGCCAATCTTAGATAGCACCAGAGGTTTGTTACAAGAATTTGCATTGAATTAGCTTTTACCAGTTGCTGAAAGTGAGTTGAAAATATTACTATTTGAAAGCACACCTTGATTTAATTTTTTCATTGAATCAACTTCATGGTTCTTATTGCAAAGAGTGAATGTAATATAATTTGGAAATCAGAGCTAGGCTAAATGAGCATGTTGACTAATTGTCAGTCCATAGTTTGAAGGATGAAGATTAAAAGATGGGTATACATTGATGATTGAATTATTATCATATCAAGGTTTTAGATGTGTTAATTTTTGGTTTTTAGTCCATGTTTTCTTACCCAATGATTAATGTACCAATTTCTTCTATGTTGTTTGCCTTAAAAATATTGTTATAGGGCTTGAACATGTATCATCACTATGATTGTGGCTACTGCCATGTTAGTTGAAAAGGATTTTGGTGCACATTTCTAGGTGATGTAATGCAGATAATATCATGAACATGGCCATGATCACATTCTACTCGTAATGAACTAAATGTAACTATGCAAATTTTGATCCATACATATAAAAGAAGGTCTATTCAATTTCATATAGTGCATAGTTATGTCTAGCTAGTCAATTGAATTTGCTATCTCATAACTACAGCCAATTTAAGGTACCACCAATGCTTTGTGAAAAGAATCTCTGTTGAATTAGCTTTAAAAAGTTTCCAAACGTGGCTTCAAAATATTACTAATTGGAAGCATTTCCCGATTGATTTTTTTTTCAAGTTAGCTTCATTATTCTCATTACAAAGAGTGAACCTACTATATTGTTGATAGAGCACTGAAGAGCATGAGTATTATCCAAGTGTATGTTAGAAAATGATCACTAGAGGAGAATTATCTAAGTTTGTGTTAGAAAATGACTCTTTTATGCAATCATCATTCATATGTACAACCTTATATGCACAAAATTAATGGTTAAACTAGAAAAATGAAAAAAAAGGCTTGACATATCAAATAGTTTTTGTTAAGTAGAGATAAAATAAAATTAGTCTCTTGGATATGGTGGAGCCTTTGGTGCTAGGTTGCCATTGTGGGCCTACCAAAAGTAGTGTAGTGGTATAGGAATGTTTATCTATAGGTGCCAAACTCTACGCCACAACAAATTTTTGACATTACTTATCAGGTTGAATAATGATGACATGAAATTAGTGTGCTCATTGTATCATGAAACACAAATTTTTTTATAAGTTTGTCAAATACTAAGCTGTTATTTCATATGATAGACCAGAACATGTAACCTAGATACTATAGAAATTCAGTCCAAGTCTAAATTAGTTGAGTTGACCTTGGAAATCATTATGATATATATATCATCTAACTAATTAATTATTATTATTTCTGTGGTATTTTTAGCTTTATATCTGGTAATCACTTTGATGAGAAATTTTAACCAGTTGTCATTCGACTTATTGATGAATTAGGATTTATGAGTACAAAGTCCTTGGATCTTCTTGTAACAAACTTGTACAAACAAAAATGACTAAGGAATTTCTTTAGTTTGCAAAGAAACACATATGTAAACCAATTAGAAAATTCATTAGTGGATTACAAGTATTGGCTTTGTAATAGACACCTCTATTTTTCTTTTTGAAAATAACTTCCAATAGAAAGTAAGATGCAATGTGGAATCCTTCCTACTTTTTGATCACCCATATCACTGAATAGACAATGTGAGAGCATGTCGTGTTTTGGAATATCATTAATTGAAATCTAGTACAGAAATGAAAGCATCAAGTAGCAAGCCAACCAATACCACTTATTCAATGGGCCATGTTGATGCAAGTTTTATGACCACTTCAACATGTAGGATGGATCTCTTAGTACTCTAGGATAAAGCACCCAATACTGAATCCTCTCTCGAAGAAGGAAGCTTAGATGCTAAACATGGGACAATGTGAATCCACTAAGACAACCCCAAGGTTCCTTCTAATTGTGTACTTTATTTAGTTCTATAATATGATATGTTAGGCATCAAAAATGGACTTACTCTATCCATTCAATGGACATCAACTTTACAAATGCGAATGATTTGGAAATGATATCTCTTCAATTACTTCTAATAAAAAAATTCCAAATAGATAAAGGGTTGAGACATCTAATGTAACTCTAACAATGCAAGACATCATTGTTGATGAGGTGAACTCTAACCAATCCTTGCTTTACAAAATCAACTACACTGAAGGTGCTTCCTTCTAAGGATGCTAATCTCATTTCTTCAGAACATGCCTATATTGAAGCTATTGAAGGAATGCTAATAGATGATGTCAATTCTAACAAAGCAATCAATTTACATGGAGCTAGATTTATTCTATGCCAAACTAACCAAACTTAAAACCTTAATTTTTTGACTCATTGCAACACTGGAAGGTGTGACTAAACTTCAATAATATGTTTGATGTATCCATTTCTTTGTGAACTTTGCATGATTCTAACATAGCTTAGTGATGTGTTTGGCTAGTATTGGAACTACTAGATATGGTATTGCTCTTGGTTTGATTCGTGCACTTCATTCTAAGGGATTTTTAGAGACTGCTTTTTGCATAGAGATGAGACCATTCAACCAGGTACTACGGATGGTTCTTTGTTAATTTGTACTATGGATGGTTCTTTTTTCTTTATAAAAGTGCAACCATGATATATATTTTGGCATATAATATTTAAAATGTCTTGTGTAAAATAGGCATCAATACAAAGAAGGATCCAACTTCCATGTTTGATGTAAAGGAGTTCATAGAGAGTGTTTCTTAAGGAGCAAACAAAGGATACATTGGGCAAGTGCAACTATTATTTCCATAATAATTTAAAGAAACTAAAGTACTCTTCAATCATTAAATTCTAAAAAAGAGCAAAATGACTGCACAAGTAAGCTTCAAAAGTAGTTGTTCCACAATAAACTTCAAAAGTAGTTGTTCTAGTGGTGAAGTTTTTATAGGATAAAATGCATAATTTTCATATAGTGGTGTTCAGTTTAGGATAATTTTCTTCATCAACTTATGTACTATACTATACTATACTTTGAAAATTGACTATCATGAATATGAAATTCCTTTGTTACTTCAATTATATAGTATATCATTATTTGTAGTTGAAATTTTTTTTGTCAACTTTAGCAATATCAAGAGTGCATAATGAGGCATGTTACACATCAATAGTTCTATTTTTGTTGACATTCTTGGATGCTTTAATTTCAAAGAATACATGTCCATGCTATATGTTTATGTTCTTCTTTGTTCCATGTTGTATCAAGCAATTGTTTCTTATCCAAGCCATTTAATTTGCAACCTTTTAAATCTCTGCAAAGATAAAGTTGGAGCAGGAGAATTTTTCTTCTCAAAGGTGTCCTCTAATTGTAAACCAGATGCTTTACATTTGGAGGACACCTTTGAGAAGAAAAATTCTCCTGCTCCAACTTTATCTTTGCAGAGATTTAAAAGGTTGCAAATTAAATGGCTTGGATAAGAAATAATTTCTTGGTACAACATAAAAAAATAAAATTTGACCAAACATTGTTGGAAATTTCGACCAATTCTTGATAGGCTTCTACCAAGAATTGGTTGAAATTCCCACCAATTGTAATAAAAAAATTACCAAACATTGGTGGAAATTTCAACCAATTCTTGATAGTTTTCTACCAAGACTTGGTTGAAATTTCCACCAATTATTTAAAAAAATTGACTAAACATTAGTGGAAATTTTGACCAATTCTTGATAGTTTTCTAACAACACTTGGTCAAAATTTCCACCAATTATATAAAAAATTTGACCAAACATGGGTGGAAATTTCAACCAATTCTTGATAATTTTCCACCAAGAATTTGTCAAAATTTCCACCAATTCTAAAAAAATTCGACCAAACATTGGTGGAAATTTTGACCAATAATGACAAATCAGAGCTAACAATTTTTTTTTTTTTTTGACAAATGTATTGGTTGAAATTTCAACCAATGTTTAGTTTGGTCAAAATTTTGATAAGAAAAATTACCATGAATTGCTTGGTCAAAATTTTGACCAAAATTTGTCAAAAATTGAGTTTAAATTTACTATTGTTTTATGACATATTGATCTTTAGCTTAGGTCGTTGAAACCTTTCCTACAAGCATGAAGTGCTCTGATACCAATTATTGGAAATGAAGAGACTAAATGAGAGGGGAGGGGTGGATCAGCTCCCACAAAACTAATTCCCTACCCCTAGATATCAAATCAAACTTTTCACTAATAATGCAATATTGTCTAGCTTGATTATAACCAAGTTATTACTATAACTTGGTTAATAAAGAGGTCTTATAAATATTAATCTATTTTAACTTTTAGTAACTTAGTTGGAGAAACATAAAGCATAAATAAAATAACATGAACAAAGATGACACTAAGATTTAATGTGGAAACTCAAATTGGGAATACCATCATGCAGCTAGTTAGAATATTTTTCACTCTTCTAATGTGAGCCCTCTTAGGAGCTAACGCTATTAAAGGTTACAAAACATATATTAAGTATGACCTTGTTGGATGATTTAGATCACCCTGTTAGGAGCAGCTTGGTTAGAAGTTTTCAAACACTTCAAACTTGAAATGTCACTTTGTTAGAGGATTTACAATATGACTGTTAGGCTAACTCTATTGAGATATTTCTTCACTACTATAATGGTTAGAAGGTACCACTAAATTTGACCTAATTTATGAAGCAACTATCTTTTCAGATTCAGATCTATGTTCTTGATAGAAACAATAGTCTACCAAGATTACTAAGAGGGGGGCAGGGGAGTGAATCAATTATCTACTAATTAAAATATTTATCCTCATTAAATAATCTTAACCAAAGTAAAAAAAACCCATACAAAGATGTACATACAAAATTACACTAGATTTGTTAACTAGGGAAATCCTTAATCAGAAGGAAAACTCCGGTGGGAATGATGCCCACAAGATGATGTACTAATATAAATATTCCTCGTTAGAGGATGGACCCTATTAGGAGTCTATTGAAAATTTTAGTAAATATGAGTCCCTATTAGGAAACTATGAATCCTTGTTATAATATTCCAACCCTATAAGGAGTTTAACCAACCCTGTTAGGAGCTTTAGAAGACAAAAGGACCCACTATCCCAATAGCTTCTAGGGCATGATCACCAAATTCACTATCCAACTAATCTCTCAACTATTCCTTGTAGAATAATTGTATGTACTATACTTTACCTTCTTTCCTATGTCCTCTCAATTGGACCAATCACCAAAAAACCTTGTAGACTAGGGCACAAACCTCAAATCCAAGTATCAAACTTTGAATCACACAATGAAACCTTGGCAATGAAGTTTTCTTCACATTTTCTCTTCTCTGCTTATCTTTTTATTCTGCTCTTTATTTTTCTTATAATCATTCACATTCATCCATACATAATATAGGAAAATTTCCTTCCTTTATATTGAATCCATAAAATAATTCCCTAAGTTGGCTATTACACATTCTCAATTAATTATTATAGGACCTCATTAAGAACATGTTACACTTAGCGATAACAATAATATTCCACCTTGTAACTTGAATAAATTATCATGCATGCAATATTATGATGACCAAGCTTAGCTATGGGCATATGCACCGAGTTGTGGTGCCAAAAAGGTGACAAGGATTTTTTTTTTTCCTATTTTAAAAAGCGCGTATGTGCTATAGCGCGTACTCGCTTTAAAAAAATAAAAAGTATATATGATGGGCTGCAAACCCGTAGCCCATCATTTTCATCAGCATTTTCTTCTACTCCTACAGTGAGCAGCACGTACGCGAGTTGAAGACTCAACATTTGCACCACCATTTGCCAAAATGCCTCCTCGTCGATGAAATCCAAGACCACAAGCGCAACCACAACGACGCTGTAAGTGATATAAACCTAACTTTGCATTGTTTGATATATTTTTCATATTGTTTTGTAAGTTTTTAATATTCTTTTGTAGGGTTTTTACAAATTTCATTTAGATTTGTTTATTTATTTGAATTTCAATTGATTTTTTATTAGTAAATGTTCATAATCAACCAGAAAATCCACAAGAACATCAAAACCCTCAAGAACCCCAAACCCAAAACCCTCCTCAAGAAGAAGAAAAAATTCCACAACCCAAACCAATTGCAAGACCTCCACCAGGCGCACAAGAAAATATAAGAAATGAAATAGAGAGAGGCAAAACCGAATTAGAAGGAATCATTGCTCGGTTGAAAGAATCCGAACAAACCAATCCAATGAGGGCTCAATTGGCATCATCCCTCGAATCCATTAACACTCAGATAGCCTCAGTTAGTGGTCAGTTAGATATTTGGTGGGCTAAGAGGGATGAACAAAAAAGAATTTATGCAAATAAATTGTCATATGAAGATGTTAGAAAAAAGGAAATACCAAAAGGTAGTATATGTGCATTATTTAGGAAACCCAGTGAGCAAAATACTGTTAGAGAGGGTACTAAATGATTCCCCATCCATTGGTGCATACATGATGCTATTAGAAATAATTTTTGGGATAGATGGTGGATGGTTTTTGATGCCTCTCCTTGCAACAATCACGAGGTCCCCATGTATTTTTTGAAGAAATTATATTGTGATTTTGTCCTTGGGGAGATCCCCAATTATTTTGATATGTTAGACTCCTAGGGTAGAGGTGGGGGGTCATCATTTGAGAGGTCAGGAGCACATCGTGACCCTAATGTACTTAGGGCAGCCGTGGTCTATCCACAACGCGAGCATGTGATTATTCCTTCAGTTGTGAAGGAACATGTAGAGGCCAGCACTCTAGGGACCATTAATTCTTTGATGCAGACCCTCATCCATTCCACAAGCCATTAGTTGAGGGAGAGCCTTCTATAAGTTGTGGTCACATGTGCACTTCATGTGGATCCCTATGCACATTTGGCACTCATGTCAGAGATGGTGCAGATGATGGGCTTGTCACCGATCAGTTCCTGAACGAGACATTTGGCATTGAGACACAGGTAAATTACTAATTTGATCACATTTCATACGTATAGTGAATGATTAATTAATTAGGATTTATTGACATTGTTCAAAATTTAGGGTCAAAGTGTTCTTGGGCCTAGCAACGATCCTCCAAACCCATTTTTTGTCCCTTCGACAAGTCTTGAGGTATGTATCAATTTAATCATTTTAATTAATACATATATTTATTATGTAATCATATTAAGGATTGACCAAAAAAAATATGCATGTGCATCAGTTCTCCACAGGACCCTCAACCTTTACCACAGACGCAGAGCAGAGAGATCATATGAGCTTCACACAGGTACAGTTGTTTCATGTTAATTTAATTCATTTGATTATATTTATTCCATGTTTCATGTTAGATATAACATGTATTGTATGACATGCAGCTCATGATGTCGGACACACCTCCTCATCTACGACAGTCTGTTGATAGTGGAGTGGCCGCAGCTGTGGCTAGCTCATAGCCACTGACAAAGGTATGAAAGAATTTTCTTCATTTTAGTTGTTGTTTATAATAGTTAATCTCAAAATTTCTAATGTTATTTATAAGTGATTATATTTATTGAATTGTTGTAGGGTCTTGTCATGCCTGATCATCCACGAGCATTTGAGGTGGACTTACAGAGTGACGATTTGTTGGCGGTAAGAAAATAATTGATTTTGTGAGTACATATATTTGATTTCAACGTATAATAAATATTGATTCATATCTACTTTCTTTGTATCAGTTGGACTTGGAGAAGAGCCTCAACAAGAGGTCAAGTGAGTGTGTCAGGAGGGCCCCGTCATCTACACTGTCTCCCTCCACACGACGGCAAAGGACGTCGAGAGACTTGTTTCCTTCCCCTCGTGGGAAGGAAAAGATGTAGCTAAGATATTTGATACATATATATATATAGAGACTTGTTTCCTTTCCCATCTATATATATAGACATCTGAGAGACATATTCGATACACATTTGATGTACATATGACATTCTATATTTGATGTATGACATTATTAGTTAATATATGATATGTTTGCTCATATACGACATTATTGGTTATCATAATATATTATGTGTTTGTTAATGTATATGACATTATTGGTTATCATTTTATATTATATGTTTGTTCATGTATGACATTAAATTAGATATGTTTGTGTATGACATTAAATTAGATATGTGCATGTATGAAATTAAATTCAATTGCTAGAGAGTTGCCATTATGTCTACCAACTAGTAGATGTTCTTTTTTACTTTATTAGTATTTCTCAAAAACTGCAAAGAAGTTGTTTCTGGTGAATAGTTGTAAACAATTGTGATCATCGACTTCATGTACTCATGGCTTTGGCTGCGAACACTTGTAACTTTGGCTATAAGCATCCATGGCTTTGGCTATGTGCACTAGTGGCTTTGGTTGTGAGCATTTATGGCTTTGGTTGTAGGCACAATATACCCTTGGCTGCAGGTTGTTTTTCTTGCTGCATGTCGAAGTTACCTTCAAGAATATCATTAGTCTAAGATCATTACAATTAAAATACTATGACATAATACCTTGGAAATAATAGTCTTTAACCCATTACTTTATTTGTTAAAACATCATGTAGTATCTATTGTAGTCCTTCTACTCAAATATGTTTTCAAAAATACTTAGTATGGCAAAGAAATGTCTATGGAAAGCTTGTCAAATAGGATATTGAAGAACTAAATGCGGATAGTCATTAGTACCCATCAATAAGAACACGAACATTTTTCTCAAGCAAGCCATATGAAATTAGCAAGTAATTTATAAATTTCCTTTGCAAATAACTAGAAGATGCTATGAATCTTAATACAGAGTTAATCACGAACTCATTATTCCATCCAAGAAGCATATATCACCCTAAGCCAATTAACCGACAGGATAAAAATTAATTCAATTTCAACAAAATTTTGAGTATAACAAGCATCTTAGGGATTCTTACAAGAATTAACACAATGTTCACAAGAGCATTACAAGTTCTTGTAATGTTATTTCACATATTGTAATCATATTCAGTTTTGAATGGCCATTTGTGTTACAAGCATAAATGTTCTTTAAGGTCTTTTAATTCTAGACGTGCATTTTATTATGAAGCTTTTTTATGACAACCCACTCAATGCATATATTGTTGTTCCACATTATGCTAATTTGACTTTCATTGGTTGATTTGGGTCTAGACATCATGTTATTCACTACCTTTTTTATATATTATTTTTTTGTAGTGAGGTTCTCGCCTAAATGAATGTATTAATCATCGAAGTTGTGAACCTTGGTCGAGATCCTTACAAATATATTTTCAAATTGGACCTCAAATAGTTTTCTCAGTCACCCCCTATACACAGATACTGAAATTGTAGTTAATTACAAAATTAATACTGAATTAACACAAGTTTAATTGAGAAGTATTATGTAACTCAATAGGCTAGATTATTATTGATCGGGAAGCTTTATCTTAGAGCAGTTGGTTTCCTAAATCTTTAGCGCAATGACAGTCTTATGGAATGTGGAATTAGGTCTACTAGCTAAGGAACGTTCTTTAGAAGGTAGAGGAAACTCAAGACTCACGTGTTTCCAATCAATATAAATGTTTAAATCGCCTCTCTAATTTTTTCTATTTATGATCTTCTTAAAACTTAACTTTCTAAATGCATTGATGGGGAGATAAAGATCTTCTAGGAACTAAAGGTTAATCATGTTTAATACTTACAATTCTCTATTTTTATCTAATAATTTAAAAAATATTTTACAAGTGTTTTCAAAGAGCAACACTTGTCACTAACATCATAAGAAGGAATATCCAAGGAGACTTACCACTGATCCCCCACCACCAAAATCAAGAGAAAACAAAATTCCACTAATAAAGAGATAGTACCAATGATCATCCCTAGTCTCTCCCTTATCACAAAATGATTACCATCAAAATTTGCATTTCCAATTGCATCAGGTGCATTGAAGCGATAGTAACATTTTCACTCTCTTACCTAATGTTTCCCATTTTTGAAACTCCTAGGGAAGGGCAAGGCCATCTTCTCAGTACTTCAAAATACAACGAGTTCCATTTTTTTACATATTGATAATCGTTGACTTAAAGTATAGTCAAAGTATTGATAGCCCATAGATATGCCCTATCAAAGATCGCAGCCCTGTGGCATTTAGTGACCCTTAGGGACATTTTGGTTCAGCGTGCATGAGAACGTTCGAGCACTGAAGGGGATAGGAAGAGGTTGGAGATAGGGTTTATCCGGCCACCTGGAGCTAATGGAGCAGATAGTTTGATCCCATGACGAAAGATGAGAGAGATTTGGCAGTTGGCAACTTTGTACTGGCCAACACTACAAGTTTCAACATCACTCGAGATGGCATTGTAGAATGAAAATGGAATGTGATCTCCAAAAAGTGAGAGAGGTTATTGTAGGTCTCTATAACACAGTCCTATAGGAATTAGAATCTCATCCATATCTTGCACGAGCTCTGAGATATGCCCCATCAAAGATCGCAGCCCTGTAGCATTTAGTGACCCTTAGGGACATTCTGGTTCGGTGTGCCTGAGAATGTTCGAACACTGAAGGGGACAAGAGAAGGTTGGGGATAGGGTTTACTTGGCCACCCCGAGCTAATGGAGCAAACATTTTTATCCCACAACGAAAGATGAGAGAGATTTGGCAGTTGGCAACTTTGTACTGGCCAACACTACAAGTTTCAACATCACCTGAGATGGCATTGTAAAATGAAAATAGAATGTGATCTCCAAAAAGTGAGAGAGGTTATTGTAGGTCTCTGCAACATGGTCTTGTAGGAACTAAAATCACATCCATACCTTGCATGAGCTTTGAGATATGCCCCATCAAAGATCGCAGCCCTATGGCATTTAGTGACCCGCAGGGACATTCTGGTTCAGAGTGCCTGAGAACGTTCGAGGACTGAAGGGGATAGGAAGAGGTTGGGGATAGGGTTTACCTAACCACCTAGAGCTAATGGAGCAGATAGTTTGATCCCATGACAAAAGATGAGAGAGATTTGGCAGTTGGCAACTTTGTACTAGCCAACACTACAGGTTTCAGCATCACCCGAGATGGTATTGTAGAATGAAAATAGAATGTGATCTCCAAAAAGAGAGAGAGGTTATTGTAGGTCTCTACAAAATGGTCCTATAGGAATTGGAATCTCATCCATATCTCACACGAGCTCTGAGATATGCCCCATCAAAGATCGCAGCCCTGTGGCATTTCATGACCCTTAGGGACATTCGGGTTCGGCATGCCTAAGAACGTTCAAGCATTGAAGTTGACAAGAAAAGGTTGGGGATAGGATTTACCTAGCCACTAGGAGCTAATGGAGCAGACAGTTTGATCCCACGACGAAAGATGAGAGAGATTTGGCAGTTGGCAACTTTCTACTAGCCAACACTACAAGTTTCAGCATCACCCGAGATGGCGTTGTAAAATGAAAATAGAATGTGATCTCCAAAAAGTGAGAGAGGTTATTGTAGGTCTCTACAACACGGTCTTGTAGGAACTAGAATCGCATCCATACCTCGCACGAGCTCTGAGATATGCCCCGTCAAAGATCGCAGCCCTATGGCATTTAGTGACCCTTGGGGACATTCCGGATTGGCGTGCCTAAGAATGTTTGAGCATTGAAGGGGATAGGATGAGGTTGGGGATAGGGTTTACCTGGCCACTCGGAGCTAACGGAGTAGAAAGTTCAATCCCACGACGAAAGGTGAGAGAGATTTGGCAGTTGGCAACTTTGTACTAGCCCACACTGCAAGTTTCAGCATCACCCGAGATGGCATTGTAAAACAGAAATGGAGTGTGATCTCCAAAAAGTGAGAGAGGTTATTGTAGGTCTCCGCAACATGGTCTTGTAGGAACTAGAATCACATCCATACGTCACACGAGCTCTAAGATATGCCCCATCAAAGATCGCATCCCTATGGCATTTAGTGACCCTTGGGGACATTCTAGATTGGCGTGCCTGAGAATGTTCGATCACTTAAGGGGATAGGATGAGGTTGGCAATAGGGTTTACTTGGCCACACAGAGCTAACAGAGCAGACAGTTCGATCCCACGAGGAAAGGTGAGAGAGATTTGGCAGTTGGCAACTTTGTACTAGCCGACATTGCAAGTTTCAGCATCACCCGAGATGGCGTCATAAAATGAAAATAGAGTGTGATCTCCAAAAAGTGAGAGAGGTTATTGTAGGTCTCCAAAAAGAGTGTTTAAAAATTTACCTTATCTTTAATGTCAAGTAAGAAAGAAAAGGGCATCTATGATTTGGGTTTGTGAGTGGAGTCTTGTGATGATTAGGAGAGTTTGGAAATATCAAGTTGAGGACCATATAATAACCCTAGATATTGCATTGGGGTTTGTGCCTAATTTTTCCTAGTAGAGAGAAAATGCCTTCATTTGAATATTGGGGTGATTGAAGTTGACATAGTCAATTGGTGTGCATAGATCCTAGGGAAGGGGATAGTTGGGAGATATCCTCTTGGGAATAGGGTCAGGAAGAAACCCTATAGGATCAGAAGAAGTCATTGGTTAGTTTGGGCATAGTGGCCTAAACTAGCAGGGTGGGTCTCCTTACATTACTGTTGGTTAGAGAATTCCAATTTTTATTTGTTCAAGGCTAAGAGACATATAAAAAACTACATTTTCAATTATGATCTCAAGGCCTGCATGGTAGTCCAAGTACATGGATGGATGATGAAATAATTATTCTTGAATTGGCTAGACCACTTTGTAAGAACAATTCCATGTGGGGTGTTTCTCTCAAAAAGGTGTCTTCTAGTATTTGATGATCATGGAATCCATATGACATGGAAAATAATTGATAAAGCAAAGAAGTTGGGCATAGATTGTGTGTCACTTGTAGCGTATACCATCTATAGGTGTCAATCATTGGATGTTAGTTTTTTCTCACCATTAAAATCTTACTTAAAACATATTTGGAATGTGTGGTTGGCTAGGAACCCTCAAATCAATATTGCTCGTGAGGAGTAAGGAACGTTATCGAGCAAAGCCTCCAATTTGGCACTTACACCCGATAATATAATGAGTGGTTTCCATAGGATAGGGATATGGTCTTTGAATAGGGAGGTTTTAGTGAATGATATAGGCCCAAGAAAGTGATTCATTGTTGATGAGGATGGAAAATAGGGATCTAAACCACAACCCAAAAGTAGTGGATTAGAAGAAACAACTATTAAAGATGATGCAAATATTGATGAGTTGTAAAGCGAGGGGGAGGAAATCACTATTTAATCCTTCCTGAAAATCAATGGCTTATTAGATGAACCAATTAACACTTTTTTGAGGAGTTATGGACAAAATATGAAGGGACTAGGTACAATTGCACCTAAAAATACCCAACCAGAAAACCTGAACTAGCCAGTGGACTATTATAGGAGATGAAACCTTGAGCATACAACAAAAATTGATATTAGATTAAGCTTGCTAATGCAAGATTCACAACCAGATTGGTTGTAGGAGGTTGTCACAAACCTTGGGTAACCAAATACTTGTGGGGATGAAAATGTTTCCCTTTTAATTCCATCCCCACCACATGTTGACCCCAAGGACATCATCTAATGCTTTGCAAATGGTGGCAACCATGATGAAATAAATAGTTAACAATTTTTTGATACCTAGGCCCAAAATGACTATGATGGAGATGTTGATTTTATACGTTACATGCCACTAAATAGAAAACAACATAGTGGTTTACCCAGTAGATTCCTATAGCTACCAAAGAAAAGGATACAAAATTCTAAGGAACAAGAGAGACTAAGAAGTTATTTGAGGCTAATGCACTTTACATGAAGGAGAAGATCAGGGATAGGAAAGATGGGAGAGAGGAAAAGATTGCAAGAAATGAGATCTTAGATGCTATAGAGAGGGGAAAATGAGTTGCAGAGAAGGTTGCACTAAAGGAATAGAAGAGGAAAGAAAGAGAGGATAATCTAAATGTTTGAAAGAGATATAGACCAAATATTGGAGGTGCACCTTCAACAACTATAGGAATTATATTTAAAACACTAGTGGAAGGAGATGTAATTGCACTAGCCCTAGAATCAATTAGTATGCCCAACATACCTCTTCTCCCATAGCATAAATCGCATTCTGATATGTTCAATGCTCTAATCCCTAGATTAGGAAATATTTTTACTTAATAAGTGTAACCCCAAGCATTGTCACCATAGTTGGAAACAAATGGTGAGGGTCCCAATCAACTAGTGAAAAAAATGACTAAGTTGATGGAGCTGAATCCTACATTACACACATCTCCTAGTAGTGGATAGGAGGATGTTGGGATTGGGAGCATAGCACCTATTCTCTTTCCCAATTTTATGGACAATTGATGGGAACTCAAGTAGATTGGAGAAATTCCAATTTTTTTGAAGTGATAAAGTTTTGTGATGTATTTAGAATATCTAAGATACACTTATTTTTTATGTGAACTAAACCATTCTTACATTACTATTTAAATGTATTTGTATTGTTATAATAGTTTGATTGTTGGTCATGGTGTACTACTAGCATACCTAAAATTTTAATTAATTTTTTTGGTAAATTAAGTTTAGAGATATCTAATTTAAAATATGTAAAGTTTAGAAATATAAATAGTTCATCATAGAGATATTATAGAATTAATTTATTTTAAATAATAGAAATAATCATAACAAATAGATAGAAATAAAAAATAATAATTTTATACAAAAAGTTTTAATTTATTTTAATTAATTAAATAATAGAAACATCATAGAATTAATAATTCAGTATAATCATAACAAATAGACACTAAACAATCCCAAATTCAAACATACGAAGGTCCAACTAGAATAATGACGTTAAATAACCAAATACCAAAGCCAAACAAAGGAAATGGGACTTTTACCTTAAATGAATAAATTACATGAAGAAGGGTGGCTGGCTGTTTGGAAATCTACTTATTTTTCTTCTCTCCCTCCTGTCATCCAAGAGAACATGCAATGAAAGAAAAATATCGTCACAATAAGAAAATATGAAAAATATTGTTCTAGCTTTAAAAAAATTGGAGACATCAAAACATAAAATCTAGATTCTAAACAAATCAAAACATAAAATTTATGATTTAAACTAAATCTCATCACTTACGCATCATAACAATACAGTCCACCTTAGTCATGTGGACAGTCTTGGGGAAGAGGTTGCAACAATGTATTTGGATCTAGTTGATCACTCTTTCTCTCTCTCCCTCTCTCTGTATTCAATCTAACGAGCCAACTGGATCTGCTCAACATTTTAATGTCTCAAGTATTGCCTCGTGGTCTGACTTGCAAACTTTCCAAAGATTCTTATTATGTGGTTTTCCACCATATTTTATCAAGTGGACATTTGATGCGACAACAAGATTTGAAAAATGAAGAATCTTCCTCTCTGTTTGCCAATCCTTGAATGACCACAAGTTAGGGTTCTTCATAGAATATCGTCTAAGCCATGTGCCGGTTACAACCACCGCACCGACATGGTAATCTAAACCTTCACCATCTATAACTGAGTGATCCAATTTTTGTTTGGCTTGAACACAATGACACAAATAATAATCTGTCCCTTCTTCATTGTCTTCAGGTGCAATAACAACAAAAACATGGCCTGCAGTGACAAATGTACAAAATGCGGTCATTAATTCAGAAAATACTTGCATAAAAGTTATAAAGTTACATATTGAAATTACAAAGATATATAAATATATATATTACCAGGTTGCACTAGATCAGACAAGCAGTCAAAGTCAATAGACAATTCCATCTGTACCATTTATAGTGCTTGTGGGGGACGATAGGTGTCAATTGGGTCCAAAACCCATATATCCCATTTGTCCACCCATTCAGTCGACTCACAATTATCCTAATTTTCCTCTGCACATGATGGACAATAGCATGCCATTTTTTGTGTGTGGATACTCCATGAACCTGCATCAGAGCTTCTAAAAGAGTGCAACTCACTGGATCCTATTAGTGTGCAACAATCCTGATATGGTGCAATGTTAGTATTATCTATCAACCAAAAAAATTTGCGAACCATAGACTCACCTTCGTTACCTGGACCCATTGTAGCGTTACACCACTGGACGATGGATTTTGCATCTGTCAATATTGTTCCATCTTTGTACTTTAGTTCTTCATGAGCTAAGGCTCTTTTGATGCATGCGCCTGCACCATCGTGCTCTCCCTTTCCATGACCAGCCTCTGTGAAATTCCACATGTATTGAATTCTACACAACTTGTGCATCCTACTCAACCAATAGAACATCCGTGCATTCTTGAATTGAGATGCACAATTGTCTGACCAAATAATGTGCTAACGATATGTGATGCCCCTGTTAGCCAAATTGCCATAAAATAGTTGAAAACAACCATGTACGAACTCCGTAGAATATGATCGATCATCGGTGATGTAAAAATGGTACTCCCTCAAAATCTTCCTGTCATCCTCTATACTTGTAGGTGAATGCATGAATGTTATGTGAACAAATATGGAAACCTGTTGAGAAGTATAATACTTTGCTTCCACCTCATTTTGTGGTTGTAGTGTGTAGTTCTCTATGAAATCTACAACTCAAACAATGGTATCCAATGGAAACGTATCCTTGCACAACTTGAATTGCAAATCTAGCCATCAAGCTCTATGGGTATGCCTTGCATACTCGTAAATAATGTTTTCACGAAAAATCTTCATGAACTCATACACTAGAATCTTTTCAATGACTAAATCACATCTTTTACCATGTTTCCCATCTTTTAGAGAATATGTCACTGTCTTAAATTTTCCATAATCTACTATTTTATTTCCAATTGCATGTGTACTATCCATATGTTGACAAGTTGATAAAAGTTGCAAAGAACCACAAAATAAGAGCGTACCATCCAAGCATGATGTCTTGTAAAATTTTTGGCCATCCCTTATTTCACATAAAATGTTGGATATGAATTCCCTTGAAGATCTTGGTGGCTCATTTATGTCACAATCCTGCAAAACAAACTGAGAATGCAAAATTACGCATATATGCCTAAAAACATCAAAATGGTTAGAAAATTCAATATGTATCCTACAACAACAAGTTGTTCATGTGTGATTTATCTTCACATAAAAAGGTTTACCCATCTCAAAAAATCTTTGACTTATTCGAATTTGAGGATACATACCAATAAATTTTGCAAAAAATTGTGTCTGAGTTGTGTCCAAAAAATGTTTCGCATGTGGCTCGCGATTTTGGCTACCAATCCTCCTTCTTACAACATCTCTTTGATTAGGGGAAACACGTGTGTTATTTTTCCAAAAATCTTTGATCAATGATTTCAAGGCTTCACTAATTTCTTTATCCTTTCACGGTAGTCTACCGCTAAATGTCCATAACTCATTTTTTGTTGGATCTTCCAATCTCTCACGCCTTAGCATGGCTCTCCTTACAATACCTCTACCAATTTTTAATGTTTTGCTTGTCTTTCTCAGGAGTTGAGCTTTCTTCATTTGGCTACTTACTATTGTCGATGTAAGTACTCATCTTGCAATATTACTATCTTTGGTGCGTGATTTTGAACCCACTTTGTCATAAGCATTTATTAGATTCTTTACAATGTTTTTTTCATTTGAATCATCCATCGTTCTTAGCCCAAGAATCTTCATGATAGGCCTAAATTTTAAATTCCTCATCATTTCAACAAATAATTGGCATTGACCTGTAATATTTAATTCATCAAAAAATAATCTCCACATACGATTAACTTTTCTTTGACAAGTACGCTTGCTAATCTTGTCAGGCATTGATTTCAAAATGTTACTATCAATATCAATCAAATATTTAGGTCTTCTAAAATGAATTCTAATCTCTTCAATTCTCTCAACATTTTGAACATCAACATAAGCTTGAGTGTATTGCATACCTTGAACCGAAGATGATGTACCTTGGCAATAAGATGCAAAAGATGGAATATCACCTACTTGATGTGTTGATGTTGTGCCTTCAACATGACATGATGGAGTGTGTATATCGTCGGATCTACAAATCGATGTCTCTTCAACATGAGAGGATGATATGACTTCAACATTGGAAGATGGTGTAGTGGACGATATGACTCCAACATTAGAAGATGGTGTAGCTTCACAATTCAATTGTCTTCTTGAGCACAACAGTCTCATTCGTTCTCTTTGTCTTTCCAATTCTTCCTCTTTGTTTCTTGGTACTGGTGGTTCTTGATCCTCTTCAAAAGTCAATTCTTCATTATTGCTTTGCAATTTTCTTTGCTCATGTAGTAATTTCATTTTATCTCTTTTAATTGCGAAATCTCTCTCCCTATCTTCATTTGTTTGATTTTTTGGTTTCTTCCTTGGCATGATGATGATTTCTACATGTCAAATTATTCAAACATTTGAATTACTTAAAATGTGCAAATTACAAATTATTCAAATACATATAAAAATTATAATTATTTGAATGAATACACAATATATATATAAAATGACTTGTCAAATTTCTAACCATTTCGAAATAACATTTCATTGAAACATACAAATTTCAATGAATTCACTATATATTAAACAACAAGGAAAATTATAATCAAATTTGTATCTATATATCAACAAACAATATTTAAAATAGATTGCACTAACCTTTTCTATACAAGGAATATTCAAAAAGTCTTCAAATCGTGTATCCAATGATTGAATTTGGTGTTTGCTAGCTTCCACAAGTGTTTGCCACCTTGAAATAGTGTTTGTTAACTTGAAATAGTGTTTGTCACTTTGAAAGAGTGTTTGTTGTGTTGAAACCCATGATTTCTGTCAGGATAACAGAGTGCAAAACAGAACAAAAGCAGAGAATGAATGAAACAGGCCCCAAAGTTGCTTTTTGACCATTTTTAGGCTATTTCACATAGTGCGTACGTGCTATAGCGCATACGCACTATAGCGCGTACGCACTATGTGAGAACACATCACTCTCCACCCTCCCTACTCTCTCTCTCTCTCCCTACTCTCTCTCTTCCTACTCTCTCTCCCCTCTCCCATCCCCTACACACTCTCTCTCTCCCCTCTCCCATCCTTTACTCTCTCTCGCTCTCCCTCTCCCACCACCTACTCTCTCTATCTCTCTCACCCTCTCTCCTCTCCCATCCCCTACTCTTTAGATCTCTCAGACACACTCCCATCCTCCCTCTCCCACTTCTTACTCTCTCTCTCTCTCTCTCTCCCCCATCTCCCTACTCTCTCTCACACTCTCACATCTGCTACTCTCGCTCTCCCATCCCCTATACTCTCTCTTTTACAGATACACACTCCCATCCCCCTCTCTCTCTCCTCTCCCATCCCCTACTCTCTACTCTCTCTCTCCCATCCCCTACTCTCTCTCACACACTCTCTCCCATCCCCTACTCTCACTCTCTCTCTCTCTCCCATCCCATTCTCTCTCTCTTCCACCTTCTACTCTCTCTCACACTCTCTCCCATCCCCTACTCTCTCTTACACACACTCCCATCTGCCCCTCTCTCCCATATGCTACTCTCTCTCTCTTGGGCTGCTCTCTCTCTCTCTCCCCTCTCCCACCACCTACTATCTCTCTCTCTCTCTCCCTCTCTACTCTCTCTCTCCCATCTCCTACTCTTACTCTCTCTCTCCAATCCCTAACTCTCTCTCACACTCTCTCCCATCCCCAACTCTCTCTCACACTCTCTCTCATCCTTTCATTCTGTCTCTCTCATCTCGTACTCTCTCTCTCTCTCTCTCTCTCTCTCTCTCTCTCTCTCTCTCTCTCTGCCACCTCCTACTCTCTCTCACACTCTTTCCCATCATTTCACTCTGTCTCTCCCATCTTGTACTCTCTCTTTGCCACCCCCTACTCTCTCTCACACTCTCACACTCTCTCCCATCCCCTACTCTCTCTCTTTCATACACACACACACACACACACACACACACACACACACACACACACACACTCCCATCCCCCCTCTCTCTTCTCTCCCATCCCCTACTCTCTATATTTGTCACATGCACTCCTATCCCCCTCTCTCTATCTCCCTCTCCCTACTCTCTCACACTCTCTCCCATCCCCTACTCTCTCTCTCTCACACTCTCTCCCATCCCCTACTCTCACTCTCTCTCTCTCTCTCCCCCATCCCATTCTCTCTCTCTACCACCTCCTACTCTCTCTCACACTCTCTCCCATCCCCTACTCTCTCTTACACACACTCCCATCCGCCCCTCTCTCCCATCCGCTACTCTCTCTCTCTGTCTCTTGGGCTACTCTCTCTCTCCCCTCTCCCATCCCCTAAACTGTCTCTTTTGCAAATACACACTCCCATCCCCTTCTCTCTCTCCCCTCTCCCATCCCTTACTCTTTAGATCGCTCATACGCACTCCATCCGTCTCTCTCCTCCTCTCCCACTCCCTCTCCCACCACCTACTATCTCTCTCTCTCTCAAGTTCTCTCTCTCCCTCTCTACTCTCTCTCTCTCTCTCTCTCTCTCTCTCTCTCTCCAATCCCCAACTCTCTCTCACACTCTCTCCCATCCCCTACTCTCTCTGACACTCTCTCTCTTCCTTTCACTTTTTCTCTCTCATCTCATACTCTCTCTCTCTCTCTCTGACACCTCCTACTCTCTCTCACACTCTTTCCCATCCTTTCACTCTGTCTCTCCCATCTTGTACTCTCTCTTTTCCACCCCCTACTCTCTCTCACACTCTCACACTCTCTCCTATCCCCTACTCTCTCTCTTTCACACACACACACACTCCCATCCCCCCTCTCTCTTCTCTTCCATCCCCTACTCTCTAGATTTGTCACACGCACTCCCATCCCTCTCTCTCCTCCTCTCCCACTCCCTCTCCCAGGTCACCTACTATCTCTCTCTCTCAAGTTCTCTCTGTCCCTCTCTACTCTCTCTCTCCCATCCCCTACTGTTACTCTCTCTCTCTCCCATTCCTAACTCTCTCTCACACTCTCTCCCATCCTTTCACTTTGTCTCTCCCATCCCGTACTCTCTCTCTCTCTGCCGCCCCTACTCTCTCTCTCTCTCTCACTCTCTCTCATCCTTTCACTCTATCTCTCCCATCCTTTCACTCTGTCTCTCCCATCCCATACTCTATCTCTCTCTCTGCCACCCCCTACTCTATCTCTCACTCTCTCCCATCCTTTCACTCTATCTCTCCCATCCTTTCACTCTATCTCTCCCATCCTTTCACTCTGTCTCTCCCATCCCGTACTCTCTCTCTACCACCCCCTACTCTCTCTCACAGTCTCACACTCTCTCCCATCCCCTACTCTCTCTCTTTCACAAACACACACACTCTTATCCCCCCACTCTCTTCTCTCCCATCCCCTACTCTCTACATTTGTCACGCACACTCCCATCCCCCCTATCTCTCTCCCTCTCCCTCTCCCACTACCTACTAGATATCTCTCTCTCAAGTTCTCTCTCTCCCTCTCTACTCTCTCTCTCTCTCTCCCATCCCATCTCTTACTCTCACTCTCTCTCTCTCCCATCTCCTACTCTCTCTCACACTCCCATCCCCTAATCTCACTCTCTCTCTCCCATCCCGTACGAGCTCTCTCCACCACCACCTACTCTCTCTCACACTCGCACACTCTCTCCCATCCCCTACTTTGTCTCTCTTACACACATTCCCATTCCCTCTCTCTCTCTCCCTCTCCCACTCCCTCTCCCACTACCTACTTTCTCTCCCCCATCCCCTACTCTCTCTCTCCCCTCTCCCATCCCCTACTCTCTCTTTTTCATAGACACACTCTCCCATCTCCTCCTCTCTCTCTCCTATCCCATCCCCTACTCTCTAGATTTGTCACACACACTCCCATCCCCCCTCTCTCTCCCTCTCCCACTCCCTCTTGCACCACCTACTATCTCTCTCTCTCAAGTACTCTCTTTCCCTCTTTACTTTCTCTCTCCCATCCCCTACTCTCACTCTCTCTCTTCCATCCCCTACTCTCTCTCACACTCTCTCCCATCCCCTACTCTCTCTCTCTCTCTCTCTCTCTCTCTCTCTCTCTCTCTACCACCCCTACTCTCTCTCAAATTCTCAAACTCTCTCCCATCCCCTACTCTATCTCTCTTATGCACATTCCCATTCCCCCCCCCCTCTCTCTCTCTCACTCCCTCTGCCATTGCCTCCTCTCTCCCATCCCCAACTCTATCTCTCTTACAAACTTCCATTCCCCCTCTCTCCCTCCCTCCAACTCCCTCTCCCATCGCCTACTATCTCTCTCTCTCTCACTCTCTCCCTCTCTCTCCCATCCCCTACTCTCACTCTCTCTCTTTGCCACCCCTACTCTCTCTCACACTCTCACACTCTCTCCCATCCCCTACTTTCTCTCTTACACACACTTCCATCCCCCCTCTCTCTCCCTCTCCCACTCCCTCTGCCATTGCCTAATCTCTTTCTCTTCCATCCACCCTCTCTCTCCCTCTCCCACTCCCTCTGTCATTGCCTACTCTCTTTCTATCCCATCCCCTACTCTCTCTATCTCTCTCTCTCCCCTCTCTCATTCCCTACTCTCTCTCTTTCACACACACCCATCCCCCCTCTCTCCTCTCCCATCCTCTACTTTTTCTCTCACTCACTCTCCCTCTCCCACTACCTACTCTCTCTCTCTCTCTCTCTCTCTCTCTCTCTCTCTCTCTCTCTCTCTCTCTCTCTCTCTCACTCTCACTCTCTCCCTCTCTACTCTCTCTATGCTAACCCCTACCCTCTCTCACATTTTCACACTCTCTCTCTTTCTCTCTTACACACATTTCTGTCCCCCCTCTCTCTCTCCCTCTCCCACTCCCTCTCCCATCACCTACTCTTTCTTCCATCCCCTACTCTCTCTTCCATCCCCTACTCTCTCTCAAGCTACTCTATCTTCCCCCTCTCCCATTCCCTACTCTCTCTCTTTCACACACATGCACTCCCATCCTCCTCTCTCTCGTTCTTCCTCTCCCACTCCGTCTCCCACCACCTACTCTCTCTCCCCCATCCCATACTCTTAGTCTCTCTCCCCCAACTTGTACTCTCTCTCACACTTCCTCTCTCTCCCATCCCCTACTTTCAATCTCTCTCCCCCATCCCGTACTCTCTCTTTGCCACCTCTACTCTCTCTCTCACACTTCCTCTCTCTTGCATCTTGTACTCTCTTTGCCACCCCTACTCTCTCACATTTCCTCTATCTCCCATCCTATACTCTCTTTGCCACCCTTACTCTTTCTCACTTCCTCTCTCCCCTCTCCCATCCCCTACTTTCTCTCTATCTCTCTCACACACACAAATAGCCATTCCCTCGCCCCAACCCCCCTAGCTCTCTCTTGTTTTTGGTTTTCAATTTAGGTCTCAATAGTGCGTGCACACTACCTCAAATTCAATAGCATTTTAATAGCGCGTGCGCGCTATAGGGCGCACACGCTATTCAAAGCTTTGCATTAAAACCAACCCTAAGGCTTGGTTTTTCCTTGGAGATCCAACCCAAAGGTTTGGAGTTTATAAATAGGTCTGAGATGTGTTTTCCAGCAAACATACAAAAAATGATTGATTTTTCTTGTGTGCTCCCCTTCAAGATTCCTCGTGGTTGGGTATCGATAAGATCAAGTTACATAATATCATAGGTCTCTGTGTTAGCTATCTAACCATATAATTTATTTTTAATTTGAACTATTTTAAGTCTTTCATCTATAATTTCTTTTGAATGTATGTTCATTTTTTGTCAAAAACACCATGTACTAATTGGGCTGTAGATTTTAGCTCATTCATCAAATTTTGTAACAACTTAGTTTTTTAGAAACTAGACTCCATTCTACACACTTTGAAAAAAAGAAGTTTTGATTTTAGATTAGTTTTCAATCATTTCTAGGGGGAGCACACAGATATTTCACATTTTTGGGATGGGTCTAATTAAAAAATTCATTAAAAAAAAAATACACATTATAAAATTACCCGAAAAATCTGGGATAAACTACATAGTGTTAGGTAACTTTTGACTAGAGCGATTAAAGAATTTCAAAAAAAAAGTTAAAATTTTAGGGGGGCCACACTTTGTACTATGTTATGTTTTTTTGGAATAAACAGTACCACTTTCTGTGGCCCCCTTTTTTGAGGACCTAAAACTAAACCATTTTGAAAAAAAAATAGTAGTTTAGAAACTAGATTCAAAGGACTACGACTTTTGTTTTTGTCATATCTTAAAATTTTGAGCGTAACTATCTTCAAATTCTTGTTGAAGTCCAGAATTTGCTGATTTCAGGAAAAAGGTGTCCACTTATACCCCCCTTTTGGCACCACAACTTTGTGCACTTACCCCTATGTCATCTCTAGAATGTCTTCTTCACATCTTTAACTTTGGCTTCATAGAATAGCAATTCTGCTAAGAGATATAACAAGTTTACCAAAACATGCCTCTATAAACTCTATCTTAGAATAGTCTCTACTGAAACTTGCATAACTTCTTCCAGACTTAATATCTTATGCTTCTAAGGTTAGATGCATATACTAGACACTTAGTAATATCTCATTTTAACCTTGCTTAGTGAAAATACTCAATTATCTATACATACCAGCTTGATCTTTCTGTTATTCTTCTATTAGATACCACAAACAACTGCTATGTTGACATCAATAAGAAACACAGTCATGAATGTAACATATCATCATGATCTGATCAAATCATGTTTCTACAATACTTCCCCATAGCAATATCATCAGCATTCATGCTTCCAACAGTTCTGGCTTGACCTCTATGTGAGGCCTCACTCGAATCGTCATAGTATAGAAAACATATTTGCATTATGACACTTCTAATTTGATGTTTTGATATACTTTTGAGACTATAGGGTTATCATATTTTAATATCTACATTTTGATGATCTACGTTTATATCTGCACCTTAAGACCTAAAGGATATAATTAATGATCTCGTTCATGTTCTAACACTTTTCGATTGCTGAATTTCAAAAATGATTCTGATATGAAATTGTAATGCTGAAGTGGGGGTATGTCACTTGCATTTTGATATTAGGGATTTGGATATTTTGACATTATTCAAGATTTAGAGGGACAATGACTTATTTTATCTATTGATTTTGACATTTACAGTAGTGTTTTACATCTACAAGATGTACTATGAACCTGATATTGTGAATGGAATGATCGAGCACATATGGATACAACTTTATGACATGATAGAATTAGATTCTGATATGATGATTACGATGATTTATGATTTAATGTGATATGTAGACAAATGTTGGTTTGATTATGGGGGTTTATGATATGCAAACCCTAATATTTTTCATTTTGAATGATTTATTTGAAATGATTAGGAAAGGAAATTTAATTGAATTATGTTAATAAGATTACATAATGTTTGAAATTATTTGCATTTATGATATATATACTTATATAACCTCCTTGGACTACTGATGCTCAAGTTTAATATGTAGGAAGTGGAACCATGGAAATTCTTTGGGGGAACAAGTTCCAAACCTATGTGAAAATAGTTTAACCAAAGAAAATCTTTGGAAGATTCAAAAACCTCATTGTGAAAGTATTTATCTTTGTAAATCTGAGTTTGTCTATATGTGGAAATGTTTAATCATAAGGATGCATTAAGGGCATGCCATGGTGATGTGGAATGTTCTTTTATGTGTCACTTGACACTTGTGGATTTTGTGTACATTGACATGTCATTTAGGGTTTTTGATCATGGTGGCAATTTACCCTAAAATTAAGTACCTTGTTAATAACTAAGTAAACCCACTTGACAAGGGGTAGGATGGGTCACAATCAAAGGAAATTCGAATTTGGACTTGACTAGGATTTTGAGGGGTCATTAGGTGGTCCCAAAGTGTCTTCTACGTGAAAATAAGTTACCTATATGATAGTATATCATGTTAGGGACCTAATTTTGACCATGTGAGTGCCTAGGTAGCCACTGGGCCCTTTTACCCATGCATTCTTCCACCAATTCGAGATTGGAGTTGTCACATGTGTTTCCTCCCATGTTTCCACTAAGTCAAAAATAGAAAACTTAGAGGGAGACAAGCTTGTAAGAGGAAGTGGCTTGATGTCTTTGCTAAAATAGCTAGAGAGAAGGCCTTATTAGAGAGTCTCAAACAAACTAGTGGGGTGTTCACCCACTCTCTAAGTTTAGAGACAGTTAGGTTTTGGAGGGAGATTAAGGGAGCTCTACAACAACATTCTTTGCCTTAGCTTGGACCAAGGTTAGTGTTTCAAAGCATGATCATTTCCCTCTTTTGTATTGCATTATGAATCTGCAAGTATGGAAAAATTTGTTATGGGTTCATGCAATGTATTGTGAATCTTGTATTGTAGATTGGGCATTGTGTTGTGATGTTTGCGAATCTTGTATTGTGGATTTGGGCATTGCATTGTGATGTTTTTGAATGAGTATTGTGTTCATGTAGTTTCTTGGTTTTTCTTCTTGATCTTTTTGTTTTGATTTGAATGTCAAGTATTGATATGGGTGTTAGGGCTTCACTCACCCTTTGGGAAGGGAAGAGAAGCCTAGGATGAAGGTCTTAGTTGAGTTTGAAATATAGTTAAGAAACTTGGAGTATGGGCTCCATTGTATGCCATATTCATTCATATCATGCTTTGGGGTGATAAGGGGAAAGATGGTGTTTTGTGGAAGCCCTGAAAGGGCACGAAAATTATGATTGAATTGTGAAAAGCCTCGAAAGGGCATGAAAAATTGTTATTGCAGATATGATATGATATGGAAAGTCTCCTTGTTGAAAGCACACCTTCACCCTATGTGCAATGGTTCCAATGGTGAATCATAGTGTAATCCTTGGAAGGGAGTATTATGTGTTATCTTGTAACTTCCTCATGCATGATCATATGTTGTATGTGTGTATCATATTTGGGTCTTGTTTCTCCTACTTGATAGGTGGCATCATGAAAGCCTTGCATGGGAGGTGAGCCTCCATGGTTCCTAATTTGTGTGTGTATGCAAGTTTTGTGAAGATGGATTCCTTGGAGATATTAGGGTTTCACCCTTGACAAAGTTGAAAAGAAATCCAAGTGTGTAAAGAGAGATCAATGTTACATGCCTTCTCAAATGTGTTGTGATTTCTAATCTCCATTGTTGTTTATTGTGATTTGGTTACCATTGTATATTGTCCAGTTGTGTAAGGAAAGATTGAGAAATTTGTATATAGTTTACTTGAAGGAAGTATTCATTGTAAGTTTCCATAATTTGTGACTTGATGGAATAGGGAGAAATTATAAAAAGAAAAATGAGACCCTCCTTCTTATGATGATCTATAAATAATCAGTTAAGAACATTTTAGAGTGTTCTGTGAATGATTTATTTGATATAGTTGGTTCAATTTTGTTGATTGCATGGTAAAATTATATGTTATAAAAGGGAAGAAAGTTGATATATTTTGATAGTTCAAATCATGTGCATCAGAGTTAGATCACTTAGTTTTTTCAAGATCTAATAAATCCCTAGGCTAAATAAAACTATCACATCATCAACATGTTCACCACAATTCCATAGAAGGATAAAAAGAAATTAAACTTGAGGGAGATACATAGACCAAAACTAAGAAGAAAAAAAACTCATTGTAGGAGCACATTATGCTCTCTAGAAAATCTATGGATAAGAAAAATAATCCTTTCCCCATAATACAGATCAATAAAATATTCAAGTGAATATACCCTTGGAAATCCAATATCTAAAATAATAAGGACTAGGCCATTAGTATAGTGATTCACACAAATAATAAACTTTTAACTTAAAAATAATTGAAAACTAGTGACTCATATCAGTCATGTGACCCTTGTCACATCTTTCTCAAATAAATAAATATATTTATATGTTTTGGGCTAGGACAAGATTGTATTAGTATCTATGAACCTAACACTAAGCACTAAGTGTTTCTCAAGTAGACATCACCATATTATAAAGAATAAACGTTAATCCATGAAATTCTAAAACAAAACAAAAAACAAAAAAACAAAGCAAAAAAAAACTTGTTGCTGATTTGGGAAGTAGTGCATTCACCTTCCTTCTAAATCTCAAAAAGCATTTGGGAACCTTTGTAAAGCCACTGGCATGAAGTAGGCACCCCATCTTGGGATTAGACAAACTTACCTTGGGTTGAGTGTTAAAGTGGAAGTCCTTTTTCCTTGAAAATGTTCAAGTCTTTTACCTTGGCATTCTCCACCTTGATTTATGCATAAAAGGGTATGATGATTTGTGGCTTGGGACTGAATTTGATTAGAACACTCCCTTTTAGGCATCCCCATCTATGGGGTAAATCTGCACACCCTCCTAGGATGTTGGGTGCTTGCGGGGGGGGGGGAAGGTGTAGATTTAAGTTGCTAAAATGGTGAAGAGCACTTATGATTATGCTGGGGAAGAAAGTAAGATGGTTAGGTATTAGAATATAGTGAGATGTTAAAAAAGTTAATAAGTATGTTTAGGGAATTTATGTCTTAAGTGTTAAGATTAAAGTTGGATTTTTTTTGTATGAGTCATATGTTAGTAATAGTTAGCAAGTAGGATAGTTAGCAAAGTATGAAAGGGGTAGGTTAGTCTTGTAAGAATCTTTGTGCATAGGATGATGTTAGTTATTATATGGAAATTTATTAATGTAATTTGTTTTAGATTTGTGTTAAGGTGACATTAGTATTAGTAGACTTAGTTAGGTATTTAGTTGTTAGGGAAAGTGGCAATTAATATTGTCATGGAGTGATTACTTGGGAATTAATGATTTGTAATGTGTGCTTGAAAGAGAATTAGGGTATTTAGGATCAGTTTTTAATACAATGGATTAGTAGTTATAAAAGTAAGTTAAGTGAGTTTACTTTATTTTATTGTTTTGTTTTAATTCATGTTATGTGTAGAGAAGAGGATAAAGTGTAGGTGGTAAGTTAGGAACTTGTAGAGAATGGTTGTAAGAGGAAAATATAGATTCATTTTATTTATTTAATAGGATAAAATATGACATTGGAAGTAATATCTTAGTTAGGACATAGGAAAAGAAAATATTAATTATCAATTCCGATGATACATAATGATGCATAACATGAAATTATAATTCCTATATCTAGGTGATCATCCAATTCAGAAGTCATGCAGAAAGAAGTTGATTAAAGTTAAGGTTTGCATGTTGATTAATATCCATAGGGCTAGCAAAGTATTTCTTATTAGTTTGCAAAGCTTATTAGGGGCACATATGCCTAGTTAGTTTTACTGTTAGGATTATTGAAAATTTTCTCATTAATTAAGGATTGGTGAATGGTAATATAATTGTAGTAGTTTGGAAACTAATAAATAATTAATGATTAATACTACATATTTAATAAGGAATAGTCATTATGGGATAATTAACATATATATAAATTGATGTAATGTGTAAGTTTCATTAAAGGTTTTGAACTATCCTGATTAAGTTGTTAGTGATTTATATGATGAGTGTAAACATATTATATGACACTCAACAAAAACAAGTAACAAGTATTATTGGACTTTTATATATTGGACACTATGTAATATGATGCAAGTATATATATCCTCATGTAACGAATAACAAAACTATATGCCCAACATAGGATAAATCCACACATTTTTACCTAACCTATGAATTAAGTGAATCCTCACAAGTGTATGTTTTATAAAACCTCCTAGAAAGTAGGTTCAAATTAATTTAGGTGAGATAGACATTACTATCAAGAATATTTTATAACTCATATTTGAGTAAAAGAGTGCCTAGGGTTGATGTTATAAATGTTTACGAAAAATGTTCACTTGATATGCTCCTTTTTCTTCTATAGATCATTTGTCACTATAGTTAATACTTTCATAACTGTTTCATACCCTGAACTTCTAATTAGAGATAATTGAGTTGATAATGAATAATTCTTTATGAGAACTTCTAAGTTATGTAACAAAAAAAAAATGGTTGTGTTTTGCCTTGTAAATGTAGGGCATGACACTCTAGACCCTCATTGATTCAAATAATCTCTAGAGCTTATCTTTCACAGTTTCTTTCTCTTCCTTTCGATCACATGTCCATCTTATTCCATGTCTTCCACTTGCAAATTTTATCCTCACTACTATACCTTTCTTATATATCATAAGCTTTGACAAGTCGGCTTGAATACCCTTTCAAATAATCATTAAGCATCCAAATAGTTGGCCTCAAACAATTAATTATTAAACAATTGTATTCTGTTGTCACTCAATCAATACTGGGAATCAATGCTTAGTTAACACTGGAATTCCTTCGATGCCCAACCACTTGATTACCACTACAAGTAGGGTATCATTCATTAATCAACTACTTGATTAACACTGAATATTCTTCATTACCTAACTATTCCGCTAATACTAAAGCTACTTGGTAAATACTATAAGCCCTTCATTGCTTGACTAATACTGACATTTGTGTAACATCAATGACAACATACAATTGAAGAATTGTTTCAAATAATACACACACACACACACACACACACACACACACACATGTCTAATATGTGTACATATATGTATACGTATATATACGTATACATATATGTACACACACACACACACACACACACACACACACACACACACACACACACATATATATATATATAGTAACATCAATGACAACATACAATTGAAGAATTGTTTCAAACTATGTGTGTGTGTGTGTGTGTGTGTGTGTGTGTGTGTGTGTGTGTGTGTGTGTACATATACATATACATACACATATATATTATTGTATGTATATATATGTATGTGTATATATATGTAGATATATATATATATGTGTGTGTGTGTATATATATGTAAGTGTGTGTATATATACATATAAATAAATGTGTGTGTGTGTGTGTGTGTTCTCCTTTATTCTTCATTTATGTTCCATGTTCTCCCCTCTTTTTAAATTTGTTTCTCTTTCTTTCTTTCTCCTTTTATTTCGGTCCTCTCTGCCTTTCATTTTGTATTTTTTCCTCTTGTCTACTTTTATTTTTGGACACTTTTCTATTCTCTTTGTTTTTTTCCTTGCTTATATTTTTTTCTTGAACAGTCTTCTCTTCTCTCTTTGAGATTGATTCTTGATTATGTCCATAGGTTTCATTTTTACTCATTTGTTTCAATAGTAGTAAAGCTCCATGCTTACAAATCCTAAAAGGAGGATGTTAATTGAGTAGCTTGTTTAAATATTCTATTATGATTTGATAAAGATATGTATGGGTCTACTTGATTTACTATGTGTGATTTCCTATACGAATATCGATATGTTATAGGCTTAATAGATTATAATAGACAAAGAGGAAGTTATAGTTGAGAATTAAATGATAGAAAACTTTTTTAACCTTTACTTTTTTATAGGGATGCTATGAGATATGGCTTATTTAGAGGACATTTCAGCTCTTATTAGCATTCTTAATTAATTTTTCATCAATCATGTCTACCTAATTCTATATAGCACACATGATATTAAATGTTTAAGAAATAAAGATTCTAACAAAATCAATAGTTCAAATTTATGATAACTCATCTAATAATTAGACATTATTTGTTGGAGATTCTTGGGTTCTTGTGTGACATTTATGACTTTGGGAAGGACAAAGCATATGATCAAATAAAGAACAAGTATGATTAAAAATGGCGTCATCTGAAAACATTAAAAATGTCAAAGCACATGTGAATAATGAAAGATGGAAAACCTGCAAATCTTGAAACCGCGTGAAATTTCGGCTTCTAACATATCTTGAATCCGCGTAAAACTCAACATGCGAAGAGACGTTGTAACAAAGATATGTGAAGAGAAATGGTATCAAAGATATGAGAAGGGACGTAAATAAAAGTAAAGATTTGACAGGAATACAGGTGCCCATTGTGGAAAATAAAAAAAAATAATGCTTGCTTGATCCACAAGTTATGAGAAAGTGATATTTCCATTAAGAAATGGAGACGTGGAGAATGGCGTAGTGCATGTGAATTTTAAAGACTTAATGTATTCAGGAAATATTTTTAATCCAAGAAACATACATATAAAATTAAAAATTAAGGTTGGTAGTATTTTGCATTGAAGATCAATGCAAAAATATATAATAATAATAATTTTGGCAGGATATTATAGCATTCAATTTATTTTTTCTTTTAACTAATTAAATAATACAATTTTTACAAATGTTGGTATCTTATAATGTTTCTAATTTCTATTTCTTTCATAAAAAAATTATTATCAATCTTTTATTTCATTCATTATTGGTTAGTATAATGAACATCATTAGTCCAATAGTTTCTAATGATTACTTTGAAATAAAAGTCAAATACTTCTCCTCAACTTTTGTCTTTTCCTACTAAGCTTAGGAAAAAGTCAATGGTAGGTGGTTGCAATTATATGTATAAAGTAAAAAATTTGTCATCATCTATTTAGAGATAAATTCAATACAAAATCTTCATTACTATTTCTCAAAGTCATATCTTAAAACATTTATTATTCTAATTTCATTTTTAATTAATAATAGTCTTTTTCAGAAGATTTTTTTGTATTCATAAATTAATAAACCATATTAATATTACTTTTTTCAAGTATATTTTACATAACAAAATTAGTAATGGTAGGGACTAGACATAACACATCATTCTTTGAAAAATGTAGTCAATAGGTTCTTGGTCTATTGGTAAAGTTGAAAGGTTTTTAAAGAGCTCACCAGAGATTAAGTCATTTTGAGTGTCATGTCCTGACATCAAAAAGGGATCTAATTGAGATTGTTCCCTTAGCAAACTTGGCAAAATAGGCACCTCTTAGTCCTTGGCTCTTAGCCACAGAGACTCATTCATAAGACTTGTGTTCCCATATTAGATAGCTAAAAGGATTTCGTTGAAGACCTCCATCTAGAAAAAAATAAGAGAGAAAGGAAATCTTGTAGACAATGATAACAAAATAAATTTCAAAAAATAAATCAAGCATTATAGCTATGTTATAAAAAGAGGAAGTTTTTGATATAGGCTTCTTTCAAACACTAGCAAGGTTAACACTATTGTGATACTGCTATAAGAATTCAACTTCATAGTTTTCAATTCAAGCTTCTAACTAAATATGCTAGAGGCATTAAATATGTTTTACTTATTAAGTCAATGTTAATTCCTAGCATTTGGATTTTTTTTTGCTTGAAAAGAATAGTGGATAATGGAAAAAAATGTTTTTAATTCACTGATACTTTTGGGATAACAGATTCTAAAATCTCCACCCACTTATGTAGATTAGAAATAAAAAAACTAACTAACTACGAGGATTAAAGAGGTTGGCATCTTCAATCAACTCCTAACTATTCAAAGTGATAGAAAAAATTTCATTCTTTACAAGAGGTTGTCAAATGTAAACTAAAGAGACAATAGAGATGAGGCATAGGAAAAATAGATGTGTAGGTATGCGCATAGGCATGAACTAGCACTTGGGCACACGCACACGCGCGCGCGCACGCGCGCGCACACACACACACACACACACACACACACACACACACACACACAAATTGAGCTTTCAATTCTCTTATACATCTTAGCATCTAGACTAATTTCTAAGTTCTCTTATTCTCCTACAACTCTCACTATTTCTACCTTTTATGGGATGCAAATGTATATTTGAGTCTCCATTTATTTTGCACGGGCATCAAAGTTCCTAAAGTAGATGTAATCTCCTTCCTTTTTCTTCATTCTCTTCCTCCATTCAGCCCCACACCTATTTCTCAATTCTTTTTCCACGTTTTATGTGGAATTTTATTAGACTTGTACATCTCCATCCAAACATCTAGTTCTATGTCATGACATTTATAGTGAAAGTTGAAAGCTAGGAATCATATTTGCAATCATATTCATAGATTGTGGATATGAGAAAGTAGGAAATTTTAAAACAATGAAGATGTCGTGAGCCCAAATTTAAGGATATACAAATATTCGAATAACATATTATACAATGATAATAATTAAGAATAATAATAATATAGTCCATTATAATAATGATAATATTAATATATAATATATAATATGTTATATGTTATAATTACATTATAAATCTATAGTGGGTAATATATCTAACTATTATCATATTGATAAACTATATAGATAAATACTTATGATTTATTTAATTATATTATTCATAATAATATAATTAATAATTAATAATAATAATAATAATTAATATGATTCATAATAAGAATAAACATATTTAGTAACATATATACATTAATTGGCATTATAAATATTTTAATATAAATTTGAAAAAACATAATCTCAAACAATATGTAATTAATAATTAATTAAGCATCAATGAATCTGGGAGACACATCCATTCAAATCAAGATACAACGGTATATATATGCGGACTGAAGTTGGTAGATAGGGATTTTAAAAATCATCAGGAGAAAAACATGGCAAAAGAATATAAATAAAAAGAAAGTCATAGATAAATGATGGACCTCCAAAAAGAGTTAATTACAAATGGTATCAGAGTGCAATGTCCTGCTAGCCTCTGAAACAAAATGGGGATATGAATAGAAAAAAGAGAAATGAAATAAGAAAGCAAAGTGATGAGGACTGAAAGGCAATATACACACATCTCCATGCATTAAATGGGGATGATCATTGAAAATTGAAACAACACATATAGCAGCTTTTGCTTCTCCACAACCAATGAGTTGGAAGAAACTCGTGTCAATTCCTTTGTCATAGCATTTTCAGCTGAAAGCCATGGGAGACATAGGAGTAGTTTTCAAACCTATACGCCATGAGCATGGGCTCTGTTACACAGAATAACTAGCCGTTTATGAATTTAGTGGTTGTAAAGGATTGGGAGGCAATACTGGATATAAGTGCCCAACATGCCACCAAATAATTAAGATATTGATGTTTTCCATTATTCAATCAGAATTGGAAGCCTCTAGAAAATGGCTTTAAAGAAAAATGAATCATAGGTGCATAAAAAAATCCAAGACTGCCAAAGCTTTTTGTAGTCAATGGAAAAACCCTAAGAAAGCTTGGCTACGATCAATTGAATCTATATATTAATAGAGTTTTTCATCATGGAAAACCTAAATGCCAATTTATGTCAAAAGAAAATGCTTTTAAAATATTGACATAATAAGTTGGGTAGTTCACCCGAGTAACAAACAAAATAGGTTTTTCTAAGAAAATTGCTGGTATAGAGGTTTTGACATGGAGAAAAGCGATCAACAGCTTATTTGTCTCTCATCAAGTTTAGTCGTCGAGAACATGAGCCATAAATAAGAAGTGAACCATAATAGACACGTCAACATAAGGATTTCAAACAATATAAAATGGACTTTCTTATAGTCAGTGATAAGGAAGATAGAGAACAAGTTTGGCAAAAAAAACATCAAAGTGATTGTGTAGCATCAGATAAGTTGGATTGAAATGAGCAGTGAAAATTCTAGAGCCAAAAGACTAAAAACGCCATTGAATCACGACATTAGGGTTGAAAGTTTGAAATGCTAAGTGCATGCACCACAAGATACAAAATGGGAATATGACAATAAATATGTGATAGGGAAAAAAAAGAAAAAGTATATAATAGAAGAACAGAAGGGTGATCTAAGAAAAGTCCATCCTATGAAAAGATCACGAACACCATAAGAGACATTAAAGGACAATAAATAGAAAGAGGATGATTAAAATCAACACCAAAAAATGATCTCTATCTTGTCAATTAATAATAACGATAGGTAAATCCACGCATGCAACCCTGTCAATCAGGTAAAGAAGTGACAAAACCAAAGACATTAAACACATTTGGAGGGCAATTACACTGCAGTTCAGTACTGCAACAAACCAACACATATCAAACATAGCTATATATTATATACTTAGTATCTAAATCTCAGAAGATACATTATGCATTTGAGATGTGTTATAGATTATGATACATATACAAGGGCAAGAAAACTATTGATACACTAGCAAAGATATTGTATGGAGAACAATAGTAACTATAAGAGGAGTTATTTGGTAATGAATAGAGGCATAATCGAGAAAAAGAAAAGACTAATATAAATGTTGAAAAAGAAAAAGGAATGTCATCTTCAAAGGACATCAATTTTGAGCTTGCTAATTCCAAGATAAGTCTTGCA
The DNA here is from genome assembly GCA_028749045.1 of Cupressus sempervirens. Lineage (NCBI taxonomy): Eukaryota > Viridiplantae > Streptophyta > Pinopsida > Cupressales > Cupressaceae > Cupressus > Cupressus sempervirens. The sequence goes on from CM053788.1 coordinate 31,206,402, forward strand.
CATGATTTTGAAGACTCAAGAGTGAAATGGCTTGAAGTTTTAGGTTTAGGAGATAATATTGAAGATCAAACCTAGAAGCCAATGATTGTAGCTTCAATGTTGTTTGTGCATAGTTAGTGTCCAATACCTTCAACAGCCGGAGAAAGCTTTTTCAGAGATTTATCGCATCTTTAGACCTACTTGTGGTGCAGTATTTTCAGTGTGTCATAGGCTTTAGTCACCCAGAGAGTTATCTGAGGAATGTTTTTGTGAATGAGAAAAAAACCAAAAATATAGGAAGCAGATGCATAAAAAGGTAGTGAAACAATTATATTGGACTCCCAAAACTTGTTGCCTTAATAAACACAAGGAGAGAAGTCTTTATCATGTAGGAATGAAGACAAGCATTACTGTGGAAAATGGGCATGTCAAACACTCAAACTTATCAAGCATTGTGAATCGGTACTCTTAGTGATGACAGTGTGATTAACAGGGAACTATGAACATTCAAGGCATCTTTATATCCAGAACTGATAGAAGTACTATAGCATTTAAAGCATAATCCTTTACATCCATGGCAAATTTGCAATTACTTTGGATTGATGGAGAAAGTGTTGATGGGCACTTCCTAAATTTATGTCCCAGTTGAGTTGGAATTCATGTTCATTAAAATGTTTACCATTGGAATGGTTTGCAAAACGTCTCATTGTAGTGGATTTGAATCCCAATATAAAGGGATCTCTTAGTGAGTTAAGAGAATATTTAAGTGGGTGAGACAAACATTGAAGATCCTTTTTCACTATCGTCTTTCAAAGAAGATGATATATGATCAAGGGAACATCAATAAAATTCAATCAATGAACAAAGAGGGAAGCCAATGGAGCTTTGAGGAAGTTCAACCATAGTTAAAATATGAAATTGTAAGCTTCATTAATTAATATAATCATAAAGGTGTAAAATTGATTATTAGAGAAATGATTTAGAGATTTCATGTAGCTTTCCTATGGAGTCTACAATCAAGAAAGGTCTATAAGATGCCTTATTGTAGTACTAGTTAAGGGAAAGACTATATAGAAACCCTATTGTATTTAACTTTCCTATGGAGTCTGCAATTAAGGGAGATACCATATTGTAGTACTAGTTAAGGGAAAGGCCATATTTAACTTTCCTATGGAGTTTGCAATTAAGAGAGGTTTTTTAAGACACCTTATTGTAGTACTAGTTAAGAGAAAGGCCACATTTAGCTTTCCTATGGAGTCTACAATTAAGGGAGGTTTGTTAAGACACCTTATTGTAGTACTAGTTAAAAGAAAGGCCACATCTAACTTTCTTATGGAGTTTGCAGTTAAGGGAGGTCTGTTAAGACACCTTATTGTAGTACTAGTTAAGGGAAAGGCCATATTTAACTTTCCTATGGAATCTGCAATTAAGGGAGGTCTGTTAAGACACCTTATTGTAGTACTAGTTAAGGGAAAGGCCATATTTAACTTTCCAATGGAGTTTGCAATTAAGGGAGGTCTGTTAAGACACCTTATTGTAGTACTAGTTAAGGGAAAGATTATAAGGGCATCTGTCCTTCCTATGGAGTCTACAATCAGGAAAGAGTTTCTATGATACCCTATTGCAGTACTAGTTAAGGGGAAGATAGTAAGGGAACCCTACCACTTTCCTATGGAGTCTGCCATTAGGGGTGAACACCCTATTGTAGTACTAGTTAAGGGGAAGATAGTAAGGGCACCCTACCAACTTTCCTATGGAGTCTGCAATCAAGGGAGAGCAGTTAGGACATCCTATTGTAGTGCTAGTTAACGGAAAGATAGTAATGACTCCTTTTCACAAGAACCTTTCTATCCAAACAAGAAATCCACTAAGTAGACTACCTCGTGTGGATTCCTAACACCTGCCATCGGGGCCAAGGGGGCCAAAGTCTTCTCTTGGGCTTAGTATGGAATTGGCTTGGATTAAATTATTATTATTCAAATTTCTTTGAAGTTTATATATATTTATATGCATGTACTGATGCTTATTTTGTGGTTGTAGGGTTCATAAGCCTAAAAAAGAAGTATAGTCATTGCGCATTATTTATCTAATCAAGGTTATGTATGATGTGTCTACTTTGTGTCTTCATGCATCAATGTGTATGCTTTGTGTTTTCTTTGTGTCTTCATACATTCAGATGTATACTTTGCATTCAAATGCATACTACATGTGTGGCTCTTTTATAGAATAGAATCAAGTAATCTTATAAGTAAAAATTTGAATAGGATCAGGGATAACTTAAAGGAACCCCCCCCCCCCCCCCCCCCCCCCCCCCCCACCAAAATTTACAGAATTGTGGCGAATCACATGTCATTTGGGTGAAATAAAAATTAATAGTGTTGGCAAATTATGCATCAGTGGATGGATATTTGGTGGGAATTTTCTTAATAGTTTAGACAATTTTTATAAAATAATGGCGATTATAATTTTTGTTTTTAATAAAATTATGAATATTGATGGTGAATTATGTTTTGAAATATGGATATTGGTTGGAAAATATTTTAATAACCAATACCTTTTTTATAAAAAGGTGGTGAAATTATTTTCCAAATAATTGAATTAATTTATTTGTTATGGTGAATGGTTTTCAGAGAGTTATAGTTGGTATGACTATTTTCAAAATATGGGAAATAAGTAGCCTAACCTAACATACCAACTTACATTAATTATTTTCCACTACCACTATAATTATGTTAAATATATTATTTGAGAACTCAGACCGTCTGATGATCCAAGATCAATGGTTAAGGTTTAATTTCAGCCAACATTTCTTGAAGGAAGAAGAATTGTCAAGGTAGTCACCGGAATGTTGACACGTATCAAGGTAAGTTTTATGCAGATTACAGTGCACCCGAAAAGAATTAAATGCCATGCCATGTCTAGAATGAAGCCTCGACCTTGTTCAAGTGTTCGAAACGCTGACACATTTCTGTCCAACGCGTATCACTTAAGTTGCAGGAGATAGTATATTGATGTCTTGTCACTGTTAATTACAATTTACAATTGGCCTTTTCCATTAGCGAAGCGGCTTCACATGCATTATAGGACATGTTACAGTCCACTAGCAGTAGTACTATTACTGTTAGTCTTAATTACAATTGGCCTTTTCCATCGGTTAGGTGGCTTCACATGCATTACAGGACAATGGACGATATTAGTGTTTAATTACAATTGGCCTTTTCGGCACGTACTTGCAATTATGTTCAAGATTTGAGAATATTTGTGAATTTAATGTAATTGAATTGGTAGTCGAATGGAAACAAACAAATAATCCCTGGCACCCTGCCCGCCAAGCTTATTTATAGGCAATTGAGCTACTTCTTTCATCATTTCTCATCTCATTTTTGGTAGTCAATAGGTTTGGTTTGTTAATTGTTTATTAATTGTTTGGTGTTAGTTTGAACTTTGCAGTAAAGATGGACAACCCTATTCGCCTGAGATGCATTTTGGAAGAGGAGCAAAAGGCCTTTCTAGGTCGCATTCCTGAGGAAAACCTCTTGTCAATTTGTAATGAGGTTGTTCCATGCTCTGGTGTGAAGTTTGTTATTGCTGTTGTCAAAATGGTTCTGGGGTGTGAGTTTTTGAAGAATGAGAATCAGTATCGTGTCAACAGTGACATTACGTCACAATTTCTAGCCTCCCTACTTGACCTCGGAGAAGCAAGGGCCAAAATTCTGCTCCTCCTGAGGAAGATTTTTAAAGTAGTATATTTGGGTGATGACATTGAAATCATCACTCATGCAGTTTTAGGAGTGGGAATCCCTTGTGCAGGTGAAGTCCACAAGCTTCTAGAACCTAGCCAGAATGTGGTCCTGCAACCATTTTTACTGGGCTTGACTGTTGGGAAGTTGTAGCACCATAGGAAATGCACTAGAATTAGGTTGAATTTTTTTCAAAAATAGTTTTTCTTGGATGAAGTGGAATATAGCAAAAATTGGCTACAAGAATTTGCAACCATGGTCAATTTTGGTGGTTTTTACAACGAAGAGTACAGTAGTTCTAGAGTCTAGGGTTTTCCCCCGATTTTGTAAATTTGTAAATTTCAAGAAATGTCAATGAAATTTCTCGAGTTTTAGTACCATATAAAATTGTATTTCATTGTTTTAACTTCTTATGCTTACTTATGCAACATTGCAATATTTTGCATTTTTTAATTTTCTATTGAATTGTTTATAAAAGCCTATGTGAATATAAAATATTATTAGTTCCTACCTTTCACAGGAAACTAATGGAATCACCTAGTTCCATACTAGTTCTATAATCTAAAAATTTCATTTATATACCAATGTTTGCAAAAGGTTATTAATTTGCATTTTTTTGAAATTGAAAAATACAATTTTTTTAAAACTTTATTGGTTCATGATGAAAAATGCAATGAAAAAATTCAATTTTCTTCATAAAAAATACAACTATTTTTTTCAACACCTCTATTAATGCAAGCATTAATTGCAACCTTATATTTTCTTGTGACAAGTGGATTACTTTAAATTAGAATTTAATTACTTTTATTTTTACATATCTAAACCAATGCTTTTAATAAATTTTCTTTTATTTTTTATTTATATATATATAATTTTATTAGATTATACATTTATTTAACATATATAATTTTTACTATATTGATATTTTTAATTTGTACTTTAAAATACATAATATTAATTTTGCATCAATTTTAATAAAGTTCAAATTATTTAGCTTGGTATATTATCAACTTTATTTTTTATAAGTGTGTTTGGTTTTTTTAAAGCATAAATGTTATTTTAAAATTAATTTATGTTTTTTATTAATGCATTATATTTAACCTTAAGAATATTGTCCAGCTTCTGCAATTGGATAAATTTATCAATTGAACAAGATATATCAAACAATTTAATAATTGAAATTAATCAATTTAACTCTTTTTTAAAAAAATATACAATTTTATCTATATCTCATGTATAGTATAATTAGTTTATAAATATCTTTGTAATGATAAATGTTCTTTAGGATATCATCTAATTTTAATTTAGCATGATACTATAATGTTTATTTTATATATTCTTTTACTATTTCAGTTAATATACATCATTGCAGTTATATAATTTAACGAGTGCCACGTTGTGGCATGTACTTGCCTAATAGTTATTAGACTAATTAGAAATTAGGATTTAATTTTTTTTTAAAGTTATTATACAAAAATTAGAAAAATAGAATTAGTATGGAGTTAAGTTATAGTTTTTATACTAATTAAAAATTATAATTTAAATAATAAATTTAACACTTTTACTAAAATATTATGTCTTTATAGTAAATTGAAAAAACTTCTAAATTTGCATTACATTTATGAAGAGTATACAAAAATTCTAATATTGGTTAAAATAAAGACAAGAATTTACTACTTTTTAATTTCAATTAAAATAAATTCTAATTAGGTACAAAATAATTTAATTATTTTATTAGAATATATATAATTATACAAATATACATTTAAAATAGTTTACTAAATTATTTAATTTTAATTTTTAAAAATGAAGTTAGTGAAGAAGGTTCTAACCAATCCTTCTCTAGATTTAAAATTGTATAATTTATAGATTATTGCATATCAAAATGTTATCAGAATCACCTAGCTTAGGATTAACCCAATAAACTCTTTTTTCATGAATTATTAATTTTTTTAATAATATAATTATTTCTTATTCAATTTACAAATTGTGATATTGAAATCTATGTAAAAGAAAATTTATGTCAAAAAGTATGCAAGAATCTAGCCAAAAATAAATGAACATGGAGGTAGCCTCCTAGAAAATGGGTTGTATAACACTAAATAAAATGAACCAATTATGATTCAGATAAATAGTATAGATAATATATGAGAATAATAAATTTATATAAAAACTTTAGAAATATTTGATAAAAAGAAAAATAGTTCATTTTCATTGGTTGGTTGATTCTAAACTAATTCACTTATTGTGAAAACTAAATGCAATAGTACTAGCCTACGGGAAAATACAATAATATACTAACTATACTCGTAATTTAATGGGAGTGGGACCCACGACCCATGGGGCCACCACACCATTCACCGGTGTCATTGGATGTTTATAGATCAACGACCAAAGTTGAGTTTCAGGATGAAAGGAAAAAGAAACCCTGTCATTTCAAATGCATCCTGGAAACATGACACGTGTCACTAAACTCCTCGGTCGAATAACAAATAACAATGTAGTTTCAATTTGGTGATGATGTGACACTGACACATCTGACTCGTGATGTGAGTCATCCTAACACCTGAATACCTTAGTTAATGGGAGTGGGACCCACGACCCACGGGGCCACCACACCATTCACCAGTGTCGTTGGATGTTTATAGATCAATGACCGAAGTTGAGTTTCGGTATGAAAGGAAAAAGAAACCCTGTCATTTCAAATGTGTCCGAGAAACATGACACGTGTTACTGCTCAGTTAACACATTGACATAATCACATTCCACTTGCAGTTAACAGTGATGTTATGAATGACATTAATACATTATGATGGGTTAGGTAACACTAGTGGTCCACAATTCCACTCACATTTATACTGAAAGTGTACTATGTGACAAGTGTGATGACTATAGACTATAGATTATAGATTGTACAATTTTGGCGCATTAAGTTTCTTTAATTTTGCAGTTATACGTTGTCTGGAGATTTAGAAATTAGAAAGGGGTTACAAATTACAATTTACAAAGTTACGGATTCTTAATTTTTGGGTTAAGGATTGTGGTCCGAGGAAAGAAACAAACTATAGTCTCTAGACTCTCAGCTCTCTACAAAAATTGAAACTAAGGGAAAAGTGAACGTGAATGGGTAAGTGTAACTGCTAAAATCCTAAAAATTTATGTCCCACATTTTAAATTTTACAACTTTACTATTTATATTATATAAAATAATTTAGTCTGTAAGATTTTAATTTTGAATCACCCCTATAGGCTTGTAGCTGTGTTTAAATATTTACCATGATGGGCAAAACAAATACCAAGAATAACATGGGAAAAATAACAGAATTCCACAATATGCTTAAAACACCACGTTTCAGTGATTTATTCCATGATATACATGATCCTGTTATTCATGGAAATAAGGGTATAATGGAGATAAGATTTGCACTTGAAAACAAGTGGAACGATCCAAATAAGGCTACAAAATTTTCTTCATTTATCCCTAGTCTAAATGCAACTGCAAATAAAATTGCACCGTGGCTAGCTGGGTCGGCACACATGGCATTACCTCAAGTATTCCCTTGCCCAGAAATTGTTATGCTCGGCGCCAAAAATTATGATGAAAATAGAAAAGCAATTGTGAATAAAATTACTCAGGAACAAAATTTGTCCATAATTGAGAGTGAATTTTCTAGTTTGTTGAACCTAGGGTTTCAACAACAACAGTCAAATGTACATATTGACCTGGGAAAGCTAGTAGATGATTATAAAAAATTAGATGCAGAATAGAGAGATTCTTATATCAGAGGAATAACAAGTGGTTGTAGGCTGAGTCCAAATCACATGCCTCCTTATGATTTTGAATTTTTTGTGCCATGGGCACAGGATAGTATTTTCTTGCTAGCATTTTGTTTGGGATTGCATAGTAACAAACAAGTGGATGCCGGCATTCTTGAAATGCTTTATCATATTCATTTTTAAAAAGAACCAGTAAGATATCATTTTATTGAGCACATTGTTCGTTGCATGCAAGATTAATTGCTAATGATTCAAAGAGGTTCAGAGAAGACATTTAGATTCACAAGCTACTTGTGCTATCTTCTCCTAGCAAAGCATCGTACATTATTTGAGGCAAACAAGCTTTGCAGTCAGACTCAAGGCCAAAATCCAATATATGAGTGGACACCTTAGATAAGGATGATTGATAACAGAAGGAACTACAACAATTTTGTAGACTTCTTTTTTGGCACCAATGTACCATAAAATTACAGGCACTCCAATGCCTAGATTGCCTATTACTTGTAGAAATTGCATTCAACTCAAAAGTGAACTACAATTGGCTGACTGGTACTTAATGGAAGAGTACACTATGTTAAGGTTTTACGGTTCATGGGTAGAACCCTACAAACTTCCAATACATGTAACAAAGAGGGTATTTGCATTGGAATATGTATGAAAAATGGAGAGCACGGATGTACTCTTTCATGGTCAGCAAAAGAAAATGATATTTCCCTCCTTGCCATTCTCCTTTGGAGGGTTCACATTTGAGAGAAGAGGATTCAAAGTGGCAGAAGCCTTTTTTTCAATTTTTTGATTTGATGTTGACAGTCACTGGTTGTATGATCCAGTGAACATAATTGGAGCAAGGCTTAAGGGCATTGGGACTTCTACAAGCAAATATCAAATTGAAAGTATGCCTTTGATTGAAATTTTTAAAAACATGGACTCCTGGGAAGAGGTCAAAAAATAGATGGAGAAATATACTGTTGAAAATAATATGTCAATACAAGAATTGTCATCACAAATAATGGCATTGCACAAACAGAAAGGAAAAGTGCAGGGCATGACATCGCCCAATTTTTACAACAAAGCTGATAAACCATCTACAATACCTATTCCAAAAGAGCTAATGAATGATTGTATAGATGCTGGATGGAGTCGAAGAAAAATTTCTCAATTTTGTGAAATGAGGAAGAATCTTAGTGAGCCAAAGACCTCTTTAGATCATGATGAGGTTGAAGAGGATAAAATATTTGACGAATTGTGGAATAAGGAGCATCCAAATAAAGCACATCACAGTGATACTGATGATGATGATTATGATGACTAGGATTCTTTGAATCCCTTATCCAGTACACAAATTCAGAAAGGAGTTGATGCATCCATCAAACTTCTATATAGCAAAGGGGCAGAAATTATAGAAAAAATGGGCTACCAAGGTTTTGATTGTCTGGGTCCTAGTGTAGAAGGGGTTTGGTTACCACCTCAACCACCAGCTGAAGCACCAAAACATGGTTAGAAACCAGGCCTTCGGCATGGAGATCAATCATCAACTCAGTCAATTCCATCCACATTGGATTCATCTAAGTTAATTAAATTTGTTCCTTCTTCATTTACAGTTCCACCTCCTAGCACTCAGATTTAATCCGAATCAACTGTCACTCCCATAGCTATAGATATCACGGGTACAACTACAACTAGTGGTCCAAAAAGGACATTGTATATAGATGCAAAAAAAAATTGGTCCTAGAGATCAAGAAAGTGTAAAGAAGCAAAAGGTTATGACAAGTATTAGTAGTACTACTAGTACAACAACGCCAATGGTGACTGTGAGTCCAACAATTGCCCATCCTTCAGGACAAAACCCTCAGAACAGTCCAAAAACCCCACTAATGGGTCTAGGTGTTGGTTATCCTCATGGTATTGGTGGAAGCTCATACATCAGAGCAAGTGCTACTGCTATTTCACCATTCAAACATTCAATTGTCTCTCAAAATCCTGATTTTTTTTACAATGAATTTGTAACTAACTATGAAAAATCAAAAAACAAGAATAGAAAAAATAGTAAGACAATGAAGATGGAAGCAATTGCTGCAACTTGTGATGCAGAACCTACAACCAACAGGCTATTTCCCATGTATGACCCAGCTAAAGATATGATGGAATTCATGGTTGTTATGCCCCCAACTAGAGATAACAATCCACTAGAGAGTTAGTTAGATCCATCTGAATTTCAAGTTAGCACCCTCCAAATGGATTTATCCAAAATTAAAAATGTGGACAAGATAAATGTGTCCAAAATGACCAACCAAGTGGTCTACAGTTCAGTGATGAAGTTGGAGAGAGAGAAAGGAAAGCTTCAGAGCACAATAGATAAGTTAAAGGCAGACCTAGCAAATGTAAAGGCAAGTGAGAAAGTAGCAGTAAATAGATGCAAGGAATTAGAGAAAAGGATAAAAAAACCATCCTCTGGCTCTAAAGAAGCAACTGAATAGCAAGAACAAATGGATGCAAAACTAAAAACTCTAAGGGAAAATTTGGAAAAAATGAGAAAAAAACTCCATGATGAAAAAGAATCTTCAACAAAGTTATACAAAAATTTGGAGAATGTTGCAAATGTAAACAATAAGTTAAATAAAGAATTGGAAAATGAGAGGGTAAAAACAAAAGAGTGGGAAGATAAAGCAAAAGGGTGGGAAAATAAAGCAAAGAAAATAAGAAAACATAGTGAACACCAGTACTCAGAAATGAAAGAAGACCTAAAGAAGGCAAATGATACTATTAAAAAATATGAAAACAGCTTGAATGACCATGTAAATAATACAGTAAAGCAAATAAAAAATTACTTTTGGGGGCAAATAAATACTTCTGTTGATAGGTTGTGTGATTGGTTCGAACTCTACAAAGCTCTTACAGATGTTTTTGGGAAGCTGAAAGAGCAACTTGAGGAGAACAAAAGTTGTGGTCAGAGACAAAAAATTGCAAAGCAGATTATGGAAGAAATCAACAGCATTGCTAAAAGGCATTTGGAAAGTAAGGGAATTCAGGACCACATTGGTTTAATAATAAAGGCGACCTCTGTATTTCATAAATGTCAAAAACTAACAGAAGCAGAAGAAGTTCTTGCTTTATTTGGGCCAAAGCTCGCCAAGATGAACAATAAAACAACAAAATTGATATCTCTTGGTTTACCGAGTCCTGGACCTGATTTCTCAACAATGGGGTTTGTTGGAAGAGAAGTTCACAAACAAAAGTTGGAGGACCAAATAACCTTTGATTTAGGCAACCTTCCTTAGGACAGAACTCATGAAGGCATTGCAAAGTGCATCAAAACATTCACAAATTTGCATGCACTAGTGGAACAAACATTGCTTGAAACTCACTCTTCCAAGTATGGAATGCTGACGAGAATGCAGGTCATTCACCATAACATCAAAATTTTTTCCCTTCCAACTGAAGAAGAATGGAGCATACTACAGAAACTTATAGTTTGTATGTGAAAGTACTTTCAGTTTCAATCATCTCTATATCTTTACTATATATGAATATCTTTCATATTATCCTACATACTACAGTCTAGACTCTAGAATTGACTTTAAAGTAACAAGTTTGAACTTTTTTTTGAATAGGATCAATGTTGCAGTCTTGCAGATGCTATTGCCTATGCTAAAATTGCTAATTTACTAAACTGACCTGTCAAATGCAGAAATGTACAACTAAAGTTGTAGAGATGTTTTAGACTTGTAGATGTCTTATTGTTTTAGATTTTGAGATTTCACATTAGGCAAATCGACTTGAAGCTGTTGTTGCTCCCTTTTTTCTATAAAAGGGAATTCAGGGTCATTGGCTTATAAGGATTGTACCATATTAGCTGAATATTGCAAATGAAAACCATTGATAATTATTAATTGTGGAATTGAATCTATGATTCTATCTAATTTTCATGTTTTCCAAGTCAATGTATGTTGAATAAATTAATAAAATAGAAAACAAAATTTCATTCAGGAATTTCAAATTCAAATATGAATGATCATTGATGACATGACATAAACCACACTCTATAGTAATAATACTCTTTGTTCTCAAATTTTAATGATGAAACATAATGCATTCTAATTTCTTGCTTTTCTAAAATGAACATTGAATGATAGGATATCATATAGTAGTTAATAAGTTCAAAGAATACCTATTGGTTGCCACTGCTAATTTAGTAAAAATTTCCTAAATTTTCCAATTCATCTCTATGTCATCATCATCATCCAATTCTGGTAGTCCAGTTGCTTCATTGTTCTCTTCATTTTCATTTGTGTCTTCTTCAACTTCAAGTTCACTCTGACGTCCACTTCTATGACTTGGACTCCCAATCCCATGGCCAGTGCCACTGCTAACTGTACTTGTCCCACTTGGAGTTGATGTAGGAGATTGGTTAATGGTGTTGCCCAGTCCCACCCTTCTTCTTTTGCATCTTTTCTTCTAGATTTCCATTGCTTTTTCAAAAGGAAAAGTATTGACATTATACCTAGATGTGTATACCCTCAAGCATGATTCCAAATTCTTGTCTAGTTTGTTTCTTAGCTTTGATTTTAGGAAGCTCAAAGCACTAAAAACTCTCTCATCCTCCACTAAAACCAATATCATGGTTTGACATAGATTAGCAAGCTTGAAGTACTCTGAAATTTCTTCATGCAACAATGTGCTATGTTTTAGTTCTATCGAAAGCTTTGTTGCCGAGCCCTCTTCATGTGGGTTATGCATTAATTGATATTGATGCTTCATGGTCCTTGCAAAGGTCCCTAATTTCTGTCTAAGAAGACCCTCATCTAATATTTCGTTGATAGTCACTCCATTGAATTCTATAGATTTGCAAAATTCCTTTATCAAAATCAATAGCCTTCTATGATAATCTTCCTTATTATTGAAGGACCAATATTGAGGAAACACAATTGCCATGGCCTCAAGTAGTTGATCATATGGGAATTGTGATATTATTTCAGAGGAAACTCTATAGGCTATGGCCCTTGCAGTAGATGCTATAGACTCGACTATCTTGGTAAACTCTTCCCTTGTAACTCTTGTAGCTCGCTTCTTTGGGGCACTGTAGTACATTGGTATCTGAAATCTCCTTACACAAACACATAAATCTCCATTTTCAACGATCTTTAAATAATTATCAGGATCATCCAAATCTATTAGTTTCTAGTGATTAAATCTATCATCGGATAAATTTAGGTCAGTACGATAGAGACTATCGAGGGCTTGGCATGACATTTTACGCAACTGAGCATATTCTGCAATATACATGGCTCTTTACTGGGATTTTTTCATAATTAACCTCATTTCTTCTAGCATGGGAAGAAGAGATGCCAAAGTCAAAAGTGTCTCTATATTGCTTAACCTCCAAAGTAGGTCGCCACATCTATGATTTTTTGCATTTTCTCAATTTTCGTACATCAGTCCAATCAAAGATTGATATTCGAAAAATACTCGATGTGCTGGTCCATCCAAAGAGATCCATCTGGTATCAACATCTTTTAGAAGCTTGTTTCCATCGATAATTCCATTAGCAAAGTGTTGAAATTCTCTAAAACGCTTGGGACTTTGACAAAAATATGCATACAACTCTCTTACTAAATCTTCAACCTTGTTTACGGAAGGAAACTTCTTCACAACTCTAAAAGAAAGATTCATCCTATGGGCCATACAGTGAATGGCAACAACATATGGTGAACAAGAAGCCTGCATCTTTGTGCAAAGACCATTCCTTTGACCTTGCATTACTGAAGCTCCATCTGCTCCAACATAGACCAACTTCTTTGCTATTTTCAATTCATCCATAGCTCCATATTCAATTAAATTTCTCTTTACTAATTGAAATAAAGTTTCTGCTATCGCATTGTCTCTCAATTTAGCAATAGATAGTAGATGTGGTTGGTGAACATTATTCTGTACAGTATAAACATGCATGCATACCCATGACATATTATCTATTGTGGTAACTTCGTCTAAGGACAATGCAATAAACCTTGACTCTTTTATTTTTCTTTGTACATCCTCTATTTCAACCTGCGCAATACAACTTGCCCATTCCCATCCACCATTTATCAACCAATGACTGACAAGATAGTTAGGAACTTTCAAAAAGTGTAAAAAACCACTCATTTCTGGATAGTGTATCATTGGATGCCTTTTGCTCAAAATATAGAAAACATTACTTAATTGAACAGGTTTTCCATGTTCTTCTACTTCACTTGCTTTTGCAAAAATAAAATTAATAGAAACTTGAACTTCACTAAGCTTCATCTGAAATTTCTAAAACATATAATATTCTTTAGCATTCCTTTTATGTTGACATTGCTCCTTTGTTTTATATCTTACCACTTTTATTTCCTTACCATCTGCAATTGAGGTTTCATAAATCTTACCAACATGTTTCTCTATGGTGTCTAGTTTAAGCTGCAACCACTTTTCCTTTTTATACTTTCAACTACAAATTGCACATCTGCATTGTGTTGGTGGCTCATCTACAATTGGATTGTCCATGGGCTCAATGAATGGATACTTTGCTGCCCAATCAAATTTAAATCTCTTGGCCATCTCCCACTGACGATCAATTTTTTCTTTCAATTTTCCTCTCGCTTTAGTGTCACTGTTACTATTAATTGCACCATCATCGTCACCGAAGTCGATTGATTCGTCTTGGTACTAGTTATTTACTGGATATTCTTCTTCAAGGTCATCTTTATTAGAGATATCAGGTTCTGCAACTCCATCACCAGATTTATTAGGCTCCCCAATTTGTTGAATGGACTCCTGTGTAGATTGAGATTGTATAGGCTCCTATGATGATGTACCTTCCTTACTTTGACCAACACTGTTGCATCTACCCCCACCAAAGTATGAAGATATATTTTTTGCATTTCGTTGGCCTCTCTTGGACATCTCCACCTTCATTAGTCCTACTCCTCTTCCTATTTAAATTTGACTATGACATCTGCATCAAATTAAGGCTACAATAAAATACTATGAACTCATAGTCATAATCGTTCTAGTTCTCTACTAATCGCGATACTATGAAGAAGGCTCCTTCATTCGGCATGTTTCAATAATGGAACTCATGTCTTAAATAGACAACTACAAATAAACCATTTTCATTTTGGTGAATGGGTTGACCATTACATATGATAAGAACTAATATTTGGCGAAGCCCGCGTAATTTCAAGTAATCGAGTGGGCGAATAGGGCGGGAAATTGGGACACCATTGTGTGTGATGCATGGTGAATTGGGTCCTAGGACAAATAAAAATTTCACATAGGAAAATGGGAATTTGGCGAATGATGATCGTCAAAAGAGACACTCAATTAATTTTGTGGTGAATAAGAGTAAACAGTAAAGAGAAATATGGGTGAAGAACCTAACTACCAAACTGAAATTACATAATAATAGTGGCAAACGTTTCGACCACTATATGAGTATTTTATAAAATCTAGGCGAACTGGTCAACTAGTATACGGTGTTTTTTTTTGCCAATTTTTATAGCCCAATCGGGACATATTCGCCAATTGGCGACTAATCGCCACTAAAAAAATCCCTGAATAGGATCTAGTAGTGAATTTCATTATTTAAGGTGAAGCAAATATGAAAATGTTTATTGCTTGATGACAAGCAAATTCGAGAGGGTCGGACTTGTCATAAGCCCAAATTTAATGATATATGAATATTCGAATAACATATTATACAATGATAATAATTAAGAATAACAATATTATAATCCATTATAATAATGATATTATTAATATATAATATATAAAATGTTATATGTTACAATTACATTATAAATCTATAGTGGATAATATATCTAACTATTATCATATTGATAAACTTTATAGATAAATACTTATGATTTATTTAATTATATTATTCATAATAATATAATTTATAATTAATAATAATAATAATATAAATTAATATGATTCATAATAATAATAAACATATTTAGTAATATATATACATTAATTGGCATTATAAATATTTTAATATTAATTTGAAAAAACATAATAGCAAACAATATGTAATTAATAATTAATTAAGCATCAATGAATTTGGGAGACACATCCATTCAAATCAAGATACAACAGCATATATATGCGGACTTAAGTTGGTAGATAGGGATTATAAAAATCATCAAGAGAAAAATATGGCAAAAGAATATAAATAAAAGGAAAGTCATAGATAAATGATGGACCCCCAAAAATGGTTCATTACAGAACAAGGTTGTAAGTCTGATATGCACATTGAAATTGAAGTGCTCTAGATTTGAAATGATGGAAAAAGGATGGCATATCTATTCCTCAAAAACATTAAAAAGATATTTAAAGAAAGCCACATAGTAAAATAATTTTGAAAATATAAAAGTCAATTTTTATTGTAGACCCACATTGTACACATACAACTAAAAGTGTATCAAGTGTACACACATATTAAAATAACTTTAAGATAATATATAGTAACAAAATAAAAATTTATAAAATTAATTGTATTGCAAAAATATTTGAGCTCTCATTTTCTTTAAATTTAATAATATCACTTTACGATCATTTGTGTGGTTGATGATTAAGGGAGACAACCAGTAGCTATCTAGGCTATCTTCGGGTACCTAGAACTCTTAATTCATAATTTGAAATTTTTCCTATTTTTTCGGTGAACAGACATAGTGAGTGAAGAGCCTAAAGCTAAAGTTTCAGCTCTTTCACATTTACGGAACTCTATAGAACTCATAAAGTGCGAGGTGGTCTAAAAATGTCATTTTGAAATGTTCATTGGGAACTGTTATGTTCACCCCCAAATAGCTGCTCATCAAAGATATAGTACCTTTTGCACAAATGTAGCAATAAGTAATTAAGAAAGCTAAAAAATGATCAATTATATATACACTCTAGTAATCATTAAGAAAGCTAAAAAATGATGAACTATAAGTACATATGTAGGCAGCTATTACTACATGTGCTATCATTTTTCAGACTTTTTATGAACAATTATTGTAGAAATCTATTACATACGCTAACAGTCATTAGAACTTAGACGACCAATGGGTAGTCACCCCAACCACCCCAACCATATAATAATATTTTTTTGGGCTATAAGATGAATCCTATAGAGAAATAGTCTGGACTTACCCAACCCACGATTATCCGCCTTTTCCAAACGTGAAGCTCAACTTTGCCCCAGTAACCTTTCGTAGAAACTGAATGGAGAACGTGAATAGCTAATCACGAATGTGACACGAAAATACGGGGACAATCTTTGTGAAAAGACAGCCACCATTGCTTCATCGCCCTATAAATACCAAAATGCCAAGAAATGAGAAATATAACGCACAAATTCATAATAGAAATATAACAACAATTTGTCATTCAACATTTGTAACAGGAAAAAAGGCGGCGGCGTTAATGGAGACGCCAGGAGAGGAGGAAAAGAGAATGTTGAACACAATTGGTCAGTATTTGCTCGGCGAGGAAGAATACAACGATACGACGAATGCCGAGGAAATCGAAAAGAAGAATAAAGAGGGAGATGATGAGAAACATTACAGGGGAGTGAGATTCGTTAAGGCTCGTGGAAAATATGCTGCAGAGATTCGAAACCGAGAAAAGAAGGACTCCAGACTTTGGCTTGGCAGCTATGACACACCCGAAGAAGCTGCAGCGGCATATGACTGTAAGACTTTCGAATTACGCGGTTCGAGGGCCATTCTCAATTTCCCTCTCAACGTTGAGTCCGGACAGTATGTGAATCCCTTTTCTGAATCCTCTTCTTCACACACTCCATCTAACGTACCCAAGAAACGGAAGACACGAGGAAAAGAGGAAGGCCAATCATCCAAAGGATTAGGTTCAGATTAATTAATCCATAGTGATAGGACTATCCCATTATATGTTGTCCTAGGATAAAAGATTTATAGCTATTATAGTACTCTCAAGAACGATGTAGAATCCTTAGAAACATAAGAATTTAGTCTTAATCATATGAAATCATCTAAATAATCTATTGCCAATCTATTGTTTTCAAATTGGATTATGGAAAGAAGTTTTCCTCTAATATGTGAGATCACATTCTCACGTCTATCAAAATTTCAGGTCATTGTCTACCCATTAATGCAATCCTTCTCTACGATCATCTCTACACCTACAATTTACTATAGTTCAAATAAATAAGTTTATCTTAATGAAATGAAAATGATAATAATGCTGGCTAATGTAGAGCAAGACATGTGTTTTTTCATAACAAACTCGCTGAATAGGCCTCTGCCATATAGGAATTTATTTCGCCCTTAAATTGCTCTCTCTAATATTTTTGAGCTTCAGTTTACTGTTCCCCTGTTTTAAGGCACTGTTTGCTTACTAAATTTCACTTGTTTTGATCAACATGGTATCAGCATATTCTTACCATGCATTCAGATGTTTATATTCCCTTCCACATGATTCTCGTCTTCTTGGAGAATTTCTAAGTGTAGGAATGTCAAGCTTGTTAAGGTATGTTACCATTCCGAACCTCGTTATGGAGTCTTGTATTGCTTGCAGCCCGTCTTGCAGCCAGGTTTAGAAGCATCAGATTTTCACAATCTGTAATACTGATCTATAGATATTTTAAATTTTCCCAAGGAACATAATGTATTGACAAAGTACAAGTATGAAATAAATTGCAAATCATCAGGGGAGAAAAAGCCCGTCTCCCAGCAAAGGGGAATGGGAACAAAGCTCCAGCGTTTCAAAAAGGAACAGCCCAAAAGGATAAGATTTAGATGAACTCCACCAAGAACTACTGCTGGGGTGTGACAGAGCGCAGGTTCAGGAGCCCCAAAGTCACTCAGAAGCGATCTACATTATTTTTTAATTTCATTAATTTATAAGAAAATTTAGATTTTTATTTTTTTAATTTAAAAAACCTTTTATGGAGAGGTCATACTTACAAGGCATTCTAGCGAGGCACAAAGTATGTGAGTTACCAACTAGCGAAGGCCACCACATAAATGATTTAGGAACCCACCGACTCATACTCAATTGACAACAATTTTTTTTTTTATGAATAGACCTTTTCCGTTGATTTAAAACTTTAAAGAGACATATTCACAAAAAAGGGGCCAGGGGATATAGGATCACCCTACGAGTTCAAACGACCCAAGGCTAGAGATCAACTATTCATCAAAAATAATATATAAATAGAAATAAAAAAATTAGGTTGTAATAGTAGTGCTAGCTAAAGGAGGGTCTTTGTCATCAGAACTCAAGAAGTCCTTGGGGTCTATGGTTGGCTCAGGGGGAACCCAACCATCCCCAACAGTAGCTTCTTTGTCTTTATCTTTATCTTCCTTGACCCTGGGAGGAGAAATGGCAAGATCTAGCTAGGGGAACACCCACTTAGGATCATGGTGAGCAGCTAGCCAACCCGCATCAATGGTCGCAGGGGGAGCCATTGAGGACCAACTTGAGCCTACCCTCCAAGGAGGTGAAGCCAAGCAGTGATGGCCTCCAAAGCCACCACTGGGAGAGCGGCAACGAGGCTGCGACTTGGGCATCTGCAAGTTTGAAAACAACATACTCATCAAAAGTTTCTCTATACCAGTAGTTTCTCTAGGTCAGTAATTGGTGTTTTGGTGCTAGTTTTACTAGTAGTTTTATTTCTTTGGTTTGGCTATATGACTTTTCTCATTGCTAGCTTGTGATTTTTTTTCTATTCTTAGGATTCAGAGCCCTCTCCATGCTTTCTTAATACGAAAACATACTAATCATAAATCACAACGTAAATTTGTTCTATTCTTTTTTCGTATATTTGTGGTTTTCAACCTCACTCTTCTCATATATTTCTTTGAATTTTCTTATGTATATTAGTCTAACTTTTAGTTTTGTAGACACAATCTCATGAACATTTGAGCTACTTTCTTCAAACATTCTCTCCATGCTTTGAAAACAAGGCTACACCTAAACTAATGATAAACCTTAAAGAAATTTGAAGCTCCAATTATTTTATAAAGTGAAATTTAGTTTCATTTTAAAATGAGCTCAAAGTTTGTGTATAGGTTGGTGAAGTTTGAGAATAGTAAACACTTGAATTGTTGATAGCAGTTTTATCATAATTTACATTGTAACTCATGAAACTATCCTAAAATGGATTGAATGGCTTGATTCTTTAGCATGTAAAATTAGTTCCATTGCATTCTTGCTTTGATTTCTTTGGTAGGAGTTGATAGTCAATTTTATTTGTTCATAAAAATCTAATTCTCACTACTAGTTTCCTAGTTTAGCTAGCAATTTATATGATAATAATAGCATTTTCCTAAAATCCCTATGTGGAATCATCACGACCCTTTGGGATTTGAAAAGGCCCTCATTAAATATTGTACATACAAAAGGATGAGTCAAGAAGAAAACCTGACTAGGAGCAAGACATTGAAGAGTGGGGGAAAATGTGCAAGGATAGATTGAGATCTTGGATATACGGACATAAGGTAGAATTGAATGAAGTCTTAGGAGAGTATAGAAGAGGTAGATCGAGTTGAAAAATGCAAATAAGTCAATTACTAGAAGGAGAAAAAGATCCAAGCCAAAAGAAACCTTGTATTGAGGCCTATTCAGACAAGGTGGTGTACTGACACTATAACAGACCCAAATTCTATAAATATTGCAAAATGGTATTAGCATCCTTGATCTTTTCCAAGTTTAATTTGAATATTTTTGAGTAAATTTAATATTGCATGATTTTGAGGTCTTATTGGGGATCAAAACCTAATAGCCCTAAAATATTGGGATCTAAGAAATCCTGATGCAACATTGTATAAGAAGACCACAAAATTGGTAGAATGAGTTATTAAGGAAACCTTATATACCTATATAATGGTTAGCAATTTTTTATAGAGATGAATATGAGACTTTTCTTCTAATGAGTTTGAAGTGACATATTTAACCCTGGACTTAATAGAGATATCCTAGAAGGTAGAGGGAGTTAGTGTGAATACTCCTCATTTTGCGGTCAAGAAGAGAACTATAGAAGGCTTAGAAAGAAGTCTTTAGAGTTGAGTCTAAGTGACTTAGGAAATTGTGAGGAAATCTCTATGAAATTGATATTACAGCTCAAAAAGACTTAGGTAGTGACACTGTTATATGTCAGAATTAGGTTAAAAGTCAACCATGGAAACTAATGTAGAGATGGCAAAGGATATGACATAGATGAATGAGGAAAATTAACTCCTTAAGAAATACCTAGCATCCATAAAGTGCATGCTAGGCAGTAAGTGCACCAAGTTGTGGTGCCAAAAGGGGGGTATAAGTGGAAACCTTTTTTTTTGAAATCAATAATTTCTAATCTTCAACAAGAATTTGAAGATATTTACGCTAAAATTTTTTAGATATGAAAAAAAAAAGTAGTAGTCCTTTGAATTTAGTTTCTAAACTACTAATTTTTTTTCAAAATGGTTTAGTTTTAGGTCCTCAAAAAAGGGGGCTATAGGAAGTGGTAGTGTTTACTCCAAAATAACATAACACAGTACAAAGTGGTCCCCCCCCCAAAAAAAAATTTGAACTTTTTTTTTGAAATTCTTTAATCATTCTAGTCAAAAGTTACTTAACACTATGTAGTTTATCCTAGATTTTCGAGGTAATTTTATAATGTGTATTTTTTTAATGAATTTTTTAACTAGACACATCCCAAAAACATGAAATATTTGTGTGCTTCCAATAGAAATGATTGAAAACTAATCTAAAATCAAAACTTCTTTTTTTCAAAGAGTGTAGAATGGAGTCTAGTTTCTAAAAAACTAAGTTATTACAAAATTCAATGAATGCTATAAAATCTACAGCCCAATCAGTACATGTTGGTTTTTGACAGAAAATGGACATACATTCAAAAGAAATTATAGATGAAAGGCTTGAAATAGTTTAAATTAAAAATAAATTATATGGTTATATATCTAACATAGAGACCTATAATGTCATGTAACCTAATCTTATTGATCCTCAACCACAAGGAATCTTGAAGGAGAGCACACAAGAAAAATCAATCATTTTTTGTATGTTTACAACAAAACACATCTCATACCAGTTTATATACTCCAAACCTTTGGGTTGGATCTCCAAGGAAAAACCAAGCCTTAGGCTTGGTAGAATGCAAAGGTTTGAATAGCATGTATGCCCTGAAGTGTAAGTGCGCTATAGTGTGCACGCACTATTTAAAGATTTTAAAATTTGGGTCTCAATAGCATGTGCATGCTATAGTGCACATGCACTATTAAGACCTAAATAGTGCATAAAGAAGGAAGAAGAGATTGAAAGCAAGAGTGAGAGAGAGAGGGGGTATGGATGTGTGTGTGTGTGTGTGTGTGTGTGTGTGTGTGTGTGAGTGAGTGAGAGAGAGAGAGAGAGAGAGAGAGAGAGAGAGAGAGAGAGTAGGGGATGGGAGAGCGGAGATAGAGTAGGGGATGGGAGAGCGAGGAAGTGAGAGAGAGTAGGGGTGCGAGAGAGAGTATAGGATGGGAGAGAGAGGAAGTGTGAGAGAGTAAGGGTGGCAAAGAGAGAGTAGGGGATGGGAGAGAGAGATTGAGAGTAGGGGATGGGAGAGAGAGGAAGTGTGAGAGAGTGAGTAGGGATAGTAGAGAGAGCAAGGTATGGGAGAGAGAGATTGAGAGCAGTTTATATACGTCAAACCTTTGGGTTGGATCTCCAAGGCAAAACCAAGCCTTAGGCTTGGTAGAATGCAAAGGTTTGAATAGCATGTACACCCTAAAGCACAAGTGTGCTATAGTGTGCACACACTATTTAAAGATTTTTAAATTTGGGTCTCAATAGCATGTGCATTCTATAGTGCGCATGCACTATTACGACCTAAATAGTGCATAGAGAAGGAAGAATAGATTGAAAGCAAGAGTGAGAGAGGGGGGGGGATGGATGTGTGTGTGTGTGTGTGAGAGAGAGAGAGAGAGAGAGAGAGAGAGAGAGAGAGAGGATGGGTGAGGGGAGATAGAGTAGGGAACGAGAGAGAGAGGAAGTGAGAGAGAGTAGGGGTGGGAGAGAGAGACTGAGAGTAGGGGATGGGAGATAGAGGAATTGTGAGACAAAGTGATTAGGGATAGTAGAGAGAGTAAGGTATGGGAGAGAGAGATTAAGAGTAGGGGATTGGAGAGAGAGGAAGTCTGAGAGAGTGAGTAGGGGTGGTAGAGAGAGTACAAGATGGGGGAGAGAGAGATTGAGAGTAGGGAATGGCAGTGGGCAAGGGAGTGAGAGAGGGAGAGAGAGAGAAAGTAGGTCATGGGAGAGAGTGTGAGAGTGTGAGAGAGATTAGGGTTGGTAGAGAGAGAAAGTAGGGTATGGGAGAGGGGAGAGGGGAGAGAGAGAGTAGGGGATGGGGTAGAAAGAGTAGAGGGAGAGAGTGAGAGATAGAGATAGTAGGCAATGGAAGAGGGAGTAGGAGAGGGAGAGGGAGGGGGGATGGGAGTGTGTGTGAGAGATCTAGAGAGTAGGGGATGGGAGAGGAGAGAGGGGGGGGATGGGAGTGTGTGGGTGTGTGAAAGAGAGAGTAGCAAATGGGAGAGGGGAGATAGAGAGAGTAGGGGATGGGAGAGAGAGAGTAGGTGGTGGGATAGGGAGTGGAAGAGGGAGATAGAGGGGGGAATGGGAATGTGTGTAAGAGAGAGAGAGACAGGGAGTAGGGGTGGAAGAGAGAGAGTATAGGATGAGAGAGAGAGATTGAGAGTAGGGGATGGGGAGAGAGAGAGTATAGGATGGGAGAGAGAGATTGAGAGTAGGGGATGAGGGAGAGAGAGAGTAGGTGGTGGGAGACAGAGTGGGAGAGGGAGAGGGAGAGGGAGAGAGAGAGTGGAGGATGGGAGTGCATGTGTATGAAAGAGAGAGAGTAGGGAATGGGAGAGTGGGGAGAGAGAATAGCTCGAGAGTAGGTGGTGGGAGAGGGAGTGGGAGAGGGAGAGAGAGGGGGGATGGAAATGTGAGAGAGAGAGAGAGAGAGACCGTAGGTGAAGAGAGAGAGAGACCGTAGGTGATGGGAGAGAGTGTGAAAATGTGAGAGAGTAGGAGGTGGAAGAGAGAGAGTAGAGAGGGAGAGCATGAGAGAGAGAGAGAGTGAGAGTGAGAGTAGGTGGCGGGAGAGGGAGTGGGAGAAGGAGAGTGAGTGAGAGATAGAGTAGGGGATGGGAGAGGGGAGAGAGCGAGGGGGGATGGTTGTGTGTGTGTGTGTGTGTGAAAGTGAGAGAGTAGGGGATGAGAGAGAGAGAGAGTAGGAGGTGGGAGAGGGAGAGAGAGAGAGGGGGGGATGAGAGTGTGTAAGACAGAGAGTAGGGGATGGGAGAGAGAGTGAGATTAGGGGATGGGAGAGAGAGAGTAGAGAGGGGAGAGAGAGAGAGAGAGAGAGAGAGAGAGAGAGAGAGAGAGAGAGAGAGAGAGAGAGAGTGTGTGTGAGAGAGAGAGAGAGGGTAGGCAATATGAGAGGGAGTGGGAGGGATAGAGAGGGGGTATTGGAGTGTGTGTGAGAGATCTAGAGAGTAGGGTGATGGGATAGGAGAGAGAGGGGAGGACAAGAGTGTGCGGGTGTGTGAAAGAGAGAGAGAGAGAGTAGGGGATGAGGGAGAGAGAGTATGTGATGGGAGAGGGAGTGGGAGAGGGAGAGAGGGGGAACGAGAATGTGTGTAAGAGAGAGTATGGGATGGGAGAGTGTGTGAGTCTGAGAGAGAGTAGGGGGTGGTAGAGAGAGCTTGTATAAGATGGGAGAGAGAGAGTGAGAGTAGGGGATGGGAGAGAGAGAGAGAATGAGAGTAGGGGATGGGAGAGAGAGAGATTTTAGGTGGTGGGAGTGGGAGAGGGAGAGAGAGAGGGGGGATGGGAGTGTGTGTTAGAGATCCAGAGAGTAGGGGATGGGAGAGGAGAGAGACGAATGATGGGGGTGTGTGTTTCTATGAATGAGAGAGAGTAGGAGATGGGAGAGGGGAGAGAGAGAGTAGGGGATGGGGAAGAGAGAGTAGGCAGTAGGAGAGGGAGGGAGAGGTAGAGTGAGAGGGGGAATGGGAATGTGTTTAAGAGAGAGAGAGTAGGGGATGGAAGAGAGTGTGAGAGTGCGAGAGAGAGTAGGAGATGGCAGAGAGAGTACATGATGGGAGAGAGAGAGTGAGAGTAGGGGATGGGAGAGAGTGTGAGAGAGAGTAGGGGATGAGAGAGAGTGTGAGAGAGTTGAGAATGGGAGAGAGAGAGTAAGAGTAGGGGATGGGAGAGAGAGTGAGAGAGAGATAGTAGGTAGTGGGAGAGGGAGTGGGAGAGGGAGAGAGAGGGGGGATGGGAGTGTGTGTGAGAGATCTAGAGAGTAGGGGATGGGAGAGGAGAGGGAGAGGTGGGATGGGAGTGTGTATATGTGAAAGAGAGAGTTTAGTGGATGGGAGAGGGGAGAGAGAGAGTAGCCTAAGAGAAAGAGAGAGTAGTGGATGGGAGAGAGAGAGAGTGGGTAGTGGGAGAGGGAGTGGGAGAGGGAGAGAGGGGGGATGGGAGTGTGTGTAATAGAGAGTAGGGCATGGGAAAGAGTGTGAGAGAGTGAGAGAGAGTAGGGGGTGGTAGAGAGAGAGAGAGAGAGAGAGAGAGAGAGAGTAGGCGATAGGAGAGAGTGTGAGAGAGAGAGTAGGGGGATGGGATAGAGAGAGTGAGAGTAGGGGATGGGAGAGAGAGAGTAGAGAGGGAGAGAGAGGGAGAGTGAGAGAGATAGTAGGCAGTGGGAGAGGGAATGGGAGAGAGAGAGAGGGGGGGATGGGAGTGAGAGAGAGAAAGGGATGAGAGAGGAGAGAGGGTGAGAGAGAGTAAGGGATGAGAGAGATAGAGTAAGTAGTGGGAGAGGGAGAGTGAGAGAGAGAGAGAGTAGGCGATGGTAGAGGGGAGAGAGAGTAGGGAGAGAGAGAGAGTAGGGGATGGGAGAGGGGAGAGATACTAGGGGGGAGAGAGAGAGAGAGAGAGAGAGAGAGAGTAGGGGATGTGAGAGGATAGAAAGTGAGAGAGTAGGGGATGGGAGAGAGAGAGTGAGAGAGAGTAGGTGATTGGAGAGGGAGAGTGAGAGAGAGAGTAGCGGATGGGAGAGGAGAGGGAGAGTGAGAGAGAGTAGGGGATAGGAGAGTAGAGAGATTGAGAGAGAGTAGGGGATGGGAGAGGAGAGAGAGAGAGTAGGGAGAGAGAGAGTAGGGAATGGGGGATGGTATGATAGGCAGAGATGTGTTTTGACATAGTGCGTACACAATTTATAATAATGTGTATGCGCTATAGTATGTACGCACTATGTAAAATCAGCAAAAAATAGTCACAAAGCAAGTTTGGGTCCCTTTTGATCCATATTCTACTTTTTGTCTATTGTGCATTCTATTGTTCTGATAGAAAACATGGGTTTCAATCTATTGGAAGTTAGCAAACACTATTTGAAGCCTTTTTGAAGCTAGCAAACACCATATTCAGTCATTGGATACACTATTTGAAGGCTTTTTGAATATTCTTTCTATAGAAAAGGTTAGTGCAATTCTTTTTAAATATTGTTTGTTGATATATAGAGACATATTTGATTATAATGTGAGTTATTGTTTAATATATAGTAAATTCATTGAAATTTGTACATTTGAATGAAATGTTGTTTCGAAATGATTAGAAATTTGGCAAGTTGTTTGATATATATTGCGTATTCATTGAAATAATTATAATTTTTATATGTATTTGAGTGACTTGTAATTTGCAAATTGTAAGTAATTCAAATGTTTGAATAATTTGACATGTAGAAATTGTCATCATGCAAGGGAAGAAACCAAAAACTCAAATAGATGAAGATAGGGAGAGAGGTTTGGAAATTAAAAGAGATAAAATGAAACTACTACATAAATAAAGAAAATTTCAAAGCAATAATAAAGAATTGACTTTTGAAAAGGATCAAGAACCATTGCTACAAACAAGCAAAGAGGAAGAATTGGAAAGACAAAGAGAATGAGTGAGACTGCTATGCTCAAGAAGAAAATTGAATTGTAAAGCTACACGATCTTCCAATGTTGGAGTCATATCATCCTCTCATCTTGAAGAGACACTAATTTGTAGATCTGATGATGTACACACTCCGTCATGTCATGTTGAAGGCACAACATCAACATATCAAGTAGGTGATATTCCATCTTTTGCATCTTATTTCCAAGGCACATCATCTTCAGTTCAAGGTACATAATACACTCAACCTTATGTTGATGTAAAATAGTAATATCACAAAATGAGTACTTACATCGACAATAGTAAGTACCCAAATGAAGAAAGTTTGACTCATGAGAAAGACAAGTAAAACATTAAAAATTGGTAGAGGTACTCTAAGGAGAGCCATCCTAAGGCATGAGAGATTGGAAGATCCAATAAAAAATGAGTTATGGACATTTAGAGGTAGACTATCACGAAAGGATAAAGAAATTAGTGAAGCTTTGAAATCATTGATTGAAGATTTTTGGAGAAATAACACACATGTTTTCCCTAATCAAAGAGATGTTGTAAGAAGGAGGATTGGTAGCCAAAATCATAACCCGCATGCGAAACATTTTTTGGACTCAACTTAGACACAATTTTTTGCAAAATTTATTTGTATGTATCCTCAAATTTGAACAAGTCAAAGATTTTTTGAGATGGGTAAAACTTTTTATGTGAAGATAAAGCACACATGCACAACTTGTTGTTGTAGGATACATATTGAATTTTGTAATTATTTTGATGTTTGAAGGCATATATGTGTGTTTTTGCATTCTGAGTTTGTTTTGTAGGATTGTGACATGAATGACCCTCCAAGATCTTCATGGGAATCCATGTCCAAAATTTTATGTGAAATAGGGGATGGTCAAAAATATTACAAGACATCATGCTTGGATGGTACATGTTTATTTTGTGGTTCTTTGCAACTTTTATCAACTTGTCAACATATGAATAGTACACATGCATTTGGAAATGATATAGTAGATTATGAAAAATTTAAGACAGTGACATATGATCTAAAAGAAAGCAAATATGGTAAAAGACGTGATTTATTCATTGAATAGATTCCAATATATGAGTTCATGAAGATTTTTCATGAAAAGATTATTTAAAAGTATCCAAGGCATACACATAGAGCTTGATGGCTAGATTTGTAATTCAGGTTGTGCAAGGATATGTTTTCACTAGATAACATCTTTTTGGTTGTAGACTTTGCAAAGAACTACACACTACAACTACAAAATGAGGTGCAAGAAAAGTATTATACTTCTCAAAAGGTTTCCATATTTTATCACATAAAATTCATGCATTCACCTACAAGTACAAAGGATGACAGAAAGATTTTGAGGGAGTACCCTTTTTACATCAGCAATGATCAATCACATTCTATGGAGTTTGTACATGGTTGTTTTTAACTATTTTACGGAGATTTTGCTAACAAGGGCATAACATATTGTCAGCACATTATTTGGTCAAACAATTGCACATCTCAATTCAAAAATGCATGGATGTTCTATCAGTTGAGCAAGACGTATAGGTTGTATAGAATTCAATATATGTGAAATTTCATAGAGGCTGGTCATGGAAAGGGAGAGCACAACGATGCAAGCGCATGTATCAAAAGAGCCTTAGCTTATGAAGAACTAAAGTAAAAAGATGGAGCAGTATTGATAGATGCAAAACCCATTATCCAATGGTGTAATGCTACAATGGGTCTAGGTAAGGAAGGTGAGTCTATAGTTCATAGGTTTTTTTGGTTGATAGATAATACTAACATTGCACCATATGAGGATTGTTGCACACTAATAGGATCTAGTGAGTTGCACTCTTCTAGAAGCTTTGATGCAGGTGCATGGAGTATCCACACATGAAAAATGGCATTCTATTGTCTATCATGTGTAGAAGAAAATTGGGATGACTGTGAGTCAATTGAATGGGTGGACAAATGGGATACACTAGTTTTGGACCCAATTGACATGTATCATCCCTCACAAGCACTAAAAATGGTAGAGATGGATTTTTTTATTGACTTTGACTGCTTGTCTAATCTAGTGCAACCTAATAATATAAATATATCTTTGTAATTTCAATATGTAACTTTATAACTTTTACCTAAGTATTTTTTGAATTAATGAATGCATTTTCTACATTTGTCACTATAGGCCATGTTTTTGCTATTATTGCACCTAAAGACAATGAAGAAGGAACACATTATTATTTATGTCATTGTGTCCAAGCCAAAAAAAAATTTGATCACGCGATTATAGATGGTGAAGGTTTAGAGTACCATATTAATGCAGTGGTTGTAATTGGCACATGGCTTACACAATATTCTATAAAGAACTCTAACTTGTGTTTATTCAAGGATAGGCAAATAGAGAGGAAGATTCTTCATTATTCAAACCTTGTTGCTACATAAAATCTCCACTTGATAAAATATAGTGGAAAACCACATAATAAGATTCTTTGGAAAATTTGTAAGTCAGACTGCGAGGCAATACTTGAGACATTAAAATGTAAAGAAGATCTAATTGGTTCATTAGATTGAATAGGGAGAGAGAGAAAGAATGATCAATTGGATCCAAATACAATGTTACAACCTCTCCCCCAAGACTATCCACACAACAAGGTGGGTATTGTTATCATGTGTAAGTGATGAGATAAGTTTAAATCATAGATTTTATGTTTTGATTTGTTTAGAATCTAGATACATTATTTGAATTTATATTAGATTCTTTAATAGGACTGATTTTCAAATTAGTCATTTGAATAAGTGAAAGTTTAGAATTTTTTGTTTAGATCAAAATGTAATGAAAGAACATGAAAATTGTTAGAATGTGAATGCTTTGGGATGTAAAGTCATGATTGCATACATGTAACCAAAAACTTCAAACTAGTGAAAGTAAGGATACAATGGGAGAAGTTTTCAAGACTCATTAAGTTATTTAGTAAGCCGCTTGATCATTGCTAGAAGCTCAAACAAATAATTATTTGCATTTGGAACATTCTTAGCAATAATGATATTATGAAAAACATGCTTTTATATTTTATTTGTTTTGTCATTTGTAATTATTTTAGATAAACTCCAAAATAAATTTATATCCAAATCATAAACTTATAAAACCCATCTTATAAAATTTTTAGATGTTGTCTATTTGGAAGCATTAAGACCAAAGTGTATGATCTTTGGTTCACTCCTAGTCACAAGATTCAAATTTTTAGCATATGTATGGGTTCAGGGGTCAAATCCTTTAAGGCTGACCATAGGTTGTTATGTTTGTTTCCTCTTCGTCTCAAGATTGCAAGGTTGTAATAGTGTGGAAGAATCCACACCCTTAAGGATAATCATAGGTGGTTCATCAATGTTTGATTTAAAACCTTCATTTTTCACTTTATACCTAACCATGTTTATGTTCTCACCAGTTGGCTCAATCATATGTAGTTGATCTTTGTATCCTAGAATTTTCTTATTGTTCATGCTTAGGTACTTGGGTTCCTTGAAAACCTTATGATGAGTATTTTTCATGAGTCCATCCACCCCAATTTCTTATCATCAATGAGATCTTGAATGAGGTGTTTAAGTTTCATATAATTTGATGCAGAGTGCAACAATGGAAGCACAACCTTAAGACCCAACCCCAAAACCAACATTCAAGATGTTCAAGATTAAAAAATTGGATTTTTTTCACTTCAACAAGTGTATACTTGTACAAGGAGTCACTATGAGGGTTTCAAGACCCACCATACACAAGTATGTCACAAAGTAATTTGACCCAAATCAATCCTTTAAGGACAACTTCCCTTAATTTGGGTCAAATAGGGATTTTATGGTTCTAGGCCTCACAACTTCCAACAAAGGCTAGAAACTACTTAGTCACAACCCAACTAAGCAAATTCCACCACTGGTTGCACTCACAACAACCCACAACACAAATTGCAAGGAAGGACCTAGAATCCTATTAGGTCTCCAATCCTCAATTTTTGCCACTAACTTCAAAACTTCTCAAAAGACTTAAGGAACAAATCACACTTTCAGATACCCTTTTCAAGTTCTCTCAAACCCCAAAGTTGCAAAGATTGAATCCACTCCAACATATCACAACCCTAACTAAGTCTACTATCATAATTAGCTAGGTTAGGCTTGGGTTTAAAAGAAAGAGGTTAGGAATGGGTGCATAGAACCAAATATCCACTTCCAAGGTGTCTACTAACTCAAAGAAGGACAATTTTTTTGATCGCCAAGTCCTTAAAGTCTCCCCATCTCTTTATCTAATCCAGTCTCCTTAAAACTGGTCAAATACATGGTGATATTTGACCTTGGGCTTCCTCCCAAAATTCAATGCCTAAAATTCCTAATCCAAAGCTCAAAAAATCTTATAGTACACATCTCTAACTATCTTCATACAAGTGGAGAAGAAATTCCACTGATGGATCAACAAGTTAGGGCCATTTGAATGCCAAAACCCTGAAATTGAGGGTTTCTCAAACCAACAAGCTTATAAATTCAATTACTTTTGAAAGAAAAAGGGAAAAAACTTCAAACCACTACCAAAAGCCTTCAAACACTTAGTATCAACTTTTAGATCAGAAAGGTCACTATCCACTCCTTATTCTTCCATACTATACTTGCAAAATGTCAAGAAATTGCACTGAAACAAGTATATTTTATTGATTTGAAATCAAGTTTACAATTGGATCTTCCCTCTTTATCCATTTTTGAATGTCTCAAGCCTAAATAGGCTATTTCCAACTATTCTACTCAACCATCAAATGATTTGAGCTGATGGGACTCCTAAACAAAAAAGTTGCTTACCAAATTGTAAACGTTGCTGACAACTTTTAAGCAACTTTTTCCGCTATAGCAAGAAATGTTGCATTTAAACTTGATTAACACTTAGAAACCTTGTTAGGCTTCCAAACCCCTAAGAAACAGCTAAAAAAACATGCAATGAGTAACATATTATCCATTAGCACCAAATGATGCCCAAGGTTTATCAACACACCAAGAAGTCTTGTGTCATTAACAAAATGGATGGATCATAGGGACATCATGAAATCTATCCCCTGACCTTAGTACAAACATATTGATGGATGAAATTTCAGTGCTCTGCACCATAATTTTTACTGTTATGACCCTTATTCCAATCGTAGATGCAATAGTGATTGTCATTCCAAAATTTAGGCTTAACTTTAGGTTCATAAGGTTTATATTTATATGGTAGTATAATGATCTTATTCGATATATAATTATTCAACACCAGTTCAAGTGAGTCTCCTAGAAGTGTATGTGTGTGCTTAGATATGGAAACCCATGATGGTTTACCTCCACTAAAGTCATTATATTTTTTTGAGTTAATATTCAAGTGGAGAAACATATTGTCTTGTAGTTTGAATGTCATTAGTCATCGGTCAAGTTGATGTCATTGGTCAAGTTAATCAAATTAGGCTCCTTCCTCATTTCTTCCATTTGTTTCATAACAATATTTAAAGGTGAAGGTTCCTCCTTTTGAATCAAGTTGTCAACATTAAGGTTACGTGGAAATTTTACTCCTTGAGAGAATAAGTGTATGAAGCATTTATCTTTTTCTTGATCCAAGTTCAATTTAATGAGGTTTTGTTAATATTTATCTTGTTGAAATTGTAAGATCTCTTCCTTAGTGATTTTTGGATCTAGATCATTATCTTGTGAACTATATCTAGTACGTTTTGACCTTTGGGGTGAAAGTGAACAATGTATACAAATTTAATTGGTAAATCTTTGAGAAAATTGTCATACTTGTTCCATATAATCTTAGGTCACTTTCCTTGGAGAATCTTATATCTAATTGTAACTGGCAACAAAGAAGATACAATAATTCAATAGGATAAGTAGAATAGACTTGATTTTCAAACTAGGTTAGTAATATTTTCACTTTTCTAAAGTGATAATGTATTTAGAGAAAAAATGCATAAAACGTTGTCCTCTTGCATAAAATGCTATCCTCTTACATTTTTCTGCAATTTTTTTCGTAATTAAAGAAAATATATTGAAGATTAGGATACCCATTTTGCTTCTCTATAACATATCAAAAGGTGAGGTATTGTTGTTTTGGATCAAGTCTCTTCTGTTACATTATGGGCCACTTTTTAGGCATAAAAAATCCTCTATGTACAAAGAAACTATATGGAATAATTATACCCCAACCATTCAATTGGATTGAACCCATCAACTGTCTATATGTGTTTTTTATGAAACCCTCACCAAACAAGGCCAAAAACTAGGGCCTCTTCAAAAATAACCAAGCAATCAATTTTAGGACCTATTAGTTGATCCTACACCATGTTTATGATAATTAATTTAACTATTTTATATAAAACCATGGCTTCCTTTAGGCAAATCTCTTGCTGATATACCTATAACATCAAATTTAATTCATTTTGATGCACCCAAGCACTCCAAACTTGTCTAGTTGGATGATTATTGTTGCAGAGCATGAAGGAAAATAGATACGTGTAATCCTAGTTGTGAATTAGGAACAAGGTTACAAAATGATGTAATAAGACGCAAGATGTAAGGTCAATTGGACTCTAGGTGTCATTATAAGGCAGAGTACCAAATTGAACCAAGCGGTCAAAATGTAATATAGGTGATTTTTCAAGAAAAAAATAATTTTTATGTTTCTTAGATTATTATAAAGGTCCTTAGGGTCATTAGGTTAAGTTCTAGGAATCTAGGAGTTAAGATGTCAAAAATTGCAAAAGTTGTCAAAGCAAAATTGTAAACATGTTGACAACTTTACAGGAGTTTGGGAATTGGTAAAGGGATGAGTATTTAGAAATAAGTTATTTTAGTGTTTCCAAACCTTTTACAAGTTGTAGAAGTGGAATCAAGTGAAAAATGTAAATATTGCACTTTTTGTGCAAAGTTGCATTGTTGAAAGTTGTAAAAGTTGCTCAAATTTGCAGCTTAGTAGAAAAAGGGTCATGTGATCGAACTATTTATTCTGTTAGCTCTAGGTAGCTAGGTAAACCCTAGCCTCAAGCTCATCCCTTCTTTTTGAGTGCTCGAACATTCTCAAGCACGCTGAACTGAAACATCCCTAAGGGTCACTAAATGCCATAGGGTAGTGATTTTTGACAGGGTATATCTCAGAGCTCTTGCAAGGTATGGATGCAATTCTAGTTCCTATAGGACTATGTTGTAGATATCTACAATAACCTCTCTCACTTTTTGGAGATCTTACTCCATTTTGATTTTGCAATACCATATCTAGTGATGTTGAAACTTGTAGTGTTGGCCAATACAAAGTTGCCAACTACCAAATCTCTCTCACCTTTCATCATGGGATTGAACTATCTATTTTATTACCTCTAGATGGCTAGGTAAACACTAGCTCTAAGCTCATCCCATCTTGTTGAGCACTCAAACGTTCTCAGGCATTTTGAACCGAAACATCCCTGAGGGTCACTAAATGCCATAGAGCAATGATCTTTGATGGGGCATATCTCAAAGTTTGTGCGAGGTAGGGATATGATTCTGGTTCCTATAGGATCACATTGTGGAGACCTACAATAACCTCTCTCACATTTCAGAGATCTTACTCCATTTTGATTTCGTGATGCCATCTTGGGTGATGCTAAAACTTGTAGTGTTGGCTAGTATAAAGCTGCCAACTACCAAATCTCTCTCACCTTTCATTGTGGAATCAAACTATCTATTTTGTTAGCTCTAGGTGGCTAAGAAAACCCTATCCCCAAGCTCATCCTATCCTATTAAGCACTCAAACATTCTCAAGCACACTGAACTAAAATGTCCCTAAGGGTCACTAAATGCCATAGGGCAGTGATCTTTGATAGGGCATATCTCGGAGCTCGTCTGAGGTATGGATGCAATTGTAGTTCCTATAGGATCATTTTATAAAGGCTTACAATAAATTCTCTCATTTTTTAGAGATCTTACTCCATTTCAATTTTGTGATGCCATCTAAGTTGATGCTGAAATTTGTAGTGTTGGCCAGTACAAAGTTGCCAACTGTCAAATCTCTCTCACCTTTCATCATGGGATCAAACTAGCTATTTCATTAGCTCTAGGTGGCTAGTAAACCCTATTCCCAAGCTTAAACCATCCCATTGAGCACTCAAACATTCTCAGACATGCCGAACTAAAACATCCCAAGGGTCACTAAATGCCATAGGGTAGTGATCTTTAATGAGGCATATCTCAAAGCTCGTTCAAGGTGTGGATGTAATTCTAGTTCCTATAGGACTGTGTTGTGGAGACCTACAATAAACTCTCTTTCTTTTTGGAGATCTTACTCCATTTTAATTTTGTGACGCCATCTTGAGTGATGCTAAAA
Organism: Cupressus sempervirens; assembly: GCA_028749045.1. Taxonomy (NCBI): domain Eukaryota; kingdom Viridiplantae; phylum Streptophyta; class Pinopsida; order Cupressales; family Cupressaceae; genus Cupressus; species Cupressus sempervirens. Next base: position 31,241,230 of record CM053788.1, read on the forward strand.
CTTGTAGTGTTGGCTAGTACAAAGTTACCAACTACCAAATCTCTCTCACCTTTTATTGTGGTATCTAACTATCTATTATGTTAGCTCCATGTGGTTGGGTAAACCCTATCCTGAAGCTCTTTCCATACTATTGAGCCCTTCAATGTTCTTGGACATGCCAAACTAAAATGTCCCTAACGATGGGGTGAGAGAGAGAGAGAGAGAGAGAGAGAGAGAGAGAGAGAGAGAGAGAGTAGGGGATGGGATAGAGTGTGAGAGAGAGTAAGGGATGGAAGAGAGTGTGAGAGTTGGGGATGGGAGAGAGAAAGTAAAGAGAGAAAGAGAGTACTTGAGAGAGAGAGAGATAGTAGGTGGTGCAAGAGGGAGTGGGAGAGGGAGAGAGAGGGGGGATGGGAGTGTGTGACAAATCTAGAGCGTAGGGGATGGGAGAGGAGAGAGAGGGGGGATGGGAGTGTGTGTCTATGAAAGAGAGAGAGTAGGGGATGGGGGAGAGAAAGTAGGCAGTGGGAGAGGGAGTGGGAGAGGGAGAGAGAGAGAGGGGGAATGGGAATGTGTGTAAGAGAGACAAAGTAGGGGATGGGAGAGAGTGTGAGAGTGTGAGAGAGAGTAGGTGGTGGCGAAGAGAGCTCGTACGGGATGGGAGAGAGAGAGTGAGATTAGGGGATGGGAGTGTGAGAGAGAGTAGGGGATGGGAGAGAGAGAGAGTGAGAGTAAGCGATGAGATGGGAGAGAGAGAGAGAGAGTAGAGAGGGAGAGAGAGAACTTGAGAGAGAGAGAGAGAGATCTAGTAGGTAGTAGGAGAGGTAGAGGGAGAGAGATATGGGGGATGGGAGTGTGCGTGACAAATGTAGAGAAGAGGGGATGGGAGAGAAGAGAGTGGGGGGATAAGAGTGTGTGTGTCTGTGAAAGAGAGAGAGTAGGGGATGGGAGAGAGTGTGAGAGTGTGAGAGAGAGTAGGGGGTGGTAGAGAGAAGGTACGAGATGGGAGAGACAGAGTGAAATGATGGGAGAGATAGAGTGAAAGGATGGGAGAGAGTGAGAGAGAGAGTAGGGGGCGGCAAAGAGAGAGAGAGTATGGGATGGGAGAGACATAGTGAAAGGATGGGAGAGAGTGTGAGAGAGAGTAGGGGATGGGAGAGAGTGTGAGAGAGAGTTGGGAATGGGAGAGAGAGAGAGAGTAAGAGTAGGGGATGGGAGAGAGAGTAGAGAGGGAGAGAGAGAACTTGAGAGAGAGAGATAGTAGGTGACCTGGGAGAGGGAGTGGGAGAGGAGGAGAGAGAGGGATGGGAGTGCGTGTGACAAATCTAGAGAGTAGGGGATGGGAGAGAAGAGAGAGGGGGGATGGGAGTGTGTGTGTGTGTGTGTGTGTGTGTGTGTGTGTGTGTGTGAAAGAGAGAGAGTAGGGGATAGGAGAGAGTGTGAGAGTGTGAGAGAGAGTAGGGGGTGGTAAAGAGAGAGTACGAGATGGGAGAGACAGAGTGAAAGGATGGGAAAGAGTGTTAGAGAGAGTAGGAGGTGGTAGAGAGAGAGAGTATGAGATGAGAGAGATAGAGTGAAAGGATGAGAGAGAGTGTCAGAGAGAGTAGGGGATGGGAGAGAGTGTCAGAGAGAGTTGGGGATTGGAGAGAGAGAGAGAGAGAGTAAGAGTAGGGGATGGGAGAGAGAGAGAGTAGAGAGGGAGAGAGAGAACTTGAGAGAGAGAGAGAGAGAGAGAGATAGTAGGTGGTGGGAGAGGGAGTGGGAGAGGAGGAGAGAGAGGGATGGGAGTGCGTGTGAGTGATCTAGAGAGTAAGGGATAGGAGAGGGGAGAGAGAGAGGGGGATGGGAGTGTGTATCTGCAAAAGAGAGAGTTTAGGGGATGGGAGAGGGGAGAGAGAGAGTATCCCAAGAGAGAGAGAGAGTAGCGGATGGGAGTGTGTGTAAGAGAGAGTAGGGGATGGGAGAGAGTGTGAGAGAGAGTAGGAGGTGGCAGAGAGAGAGAATGGGATGGGGGAGAGAGAGAGTGAGAGTAGGGGATGGGAGAGAGTGTGAGAGAGAGGGTAGGGGATGGGAGAGAGTGTGACAGAGTAGGGAGAGGGAGATAGAGAGAGGGGGATAGCAGTGCATGTGACAAATCTAGAGAGTAGGGGATGGGAGAGAAGAGAGAGGGGGGAAGGGAGTGTGTGTGTCTATGAAAGAGAGAGAGTAGGGGATGGGAGAGAGTGTGAGAGTGTGAGAGAGAGTAGGGGGTGGAAAAGAGAGAGTACGGGATGGGAGAGACAGAGTGAAAGGATGGGAAAGAGTGTGAGAGGGAGTAGGAGGTGGCAGAGAGAGAGAGAGAGAGTACGAGATGAGAGAGACAGAGTGAAAGGATGAGAGAGAGTGTGAGAGAGATTTGGGGATGGGAGAGAGTGTGAGAGAGAGTTAGGGATTGGAGAGAGAGAGAGAGTAAGAGTAGGGGATAGGAGAGAGAGAGTAGAGAGGGAGAGAGAGAGAGATAGTAGGTGGTGGGAGAGGGGAGAGAGAGAGAGAGCAGCCCAAGAGAGAGAGAGAGAGAGAGTAGCGGATGGGAGAGAGGGGCAGATGGGAGTGTGTGTAAGAGAGAGCAGGGGATGGGAGAGAGTGTGAGAGAGAGTAGGAGGTGGCAGAGAGAGAGAATGTGATGGGAGAGAGAGAGAGAGAGAGTGAGAGTAGGGGATGGGAGAGAGTGTGTGAGAGAGAGTAGGGGATGGGAGAGAGAGAGTAGAGAGTAGGGGATGGGAGAGGAGAGAGAGAGGGGGATGGGAGTGTGTATCTGTAAAAGAGAGAGTTTAGGGGATGGGAGAGAGAGAGTAGCAGATGTGAGAGTGTGAGAGAGAGCAGGGAGATGGGGGAGAGAGAGAGAGAGAGAGTAAGAAGTCGGAGAGGGAGGATGGGAGTGTGTGTGAGAGATCTAAAGAGTAGGGGATGGGAGTGGAGAGAGGGTGAGAGAGATAGAGAGAGTAGGCAGTGGGAGAGGGAGAGCGAGAGAGAGTAAAGAATGGGAGAGGGGAGAGAGAGAGAGAGTGTAGGGGATGAGAGAGGGGAGAGAGAGAGAGAGTGTAGGGGATGAGAGAGGGGAGAGAGAGTAGGGAGAGAGAGAGACTAGGGAGAGAGAGAGACAGTAGGGACGGTAGAGAGTGATGTGTTCTCACATAGTGTGTATGCGCTATAGCGCGTACACAGTATGTGAAATCACCTAAAAATGGTCAAAAAGCAACTTTGGGGCCTGTTTCATTCATTCTCTTCTTTTGTTCTGTTCTGCACTCTGTTATCCCGACAGAAATTGTGGGTTTCAACACAGAAAATACTCTTTCAATGTGGCAAACACTATTTCAAGCTAACAAACACTATTTCAAGGTGGCAAACACTTTTGCAAGCTAGGAAACACCAAATTCAATCATTGGATACATGATTTGAAGACTTTTTTAATATTCCTTGTATAGAAAAGGTTAGTGCAATCTATTTTAAATATTTTTTATTGATATATAGATACAAATTTGATTATAATTTGACATGTTGTTTAATATATAGTGAATTCATTAAAATTTGTATGTTTCAATGAAATGTTATTTTGAAATGGTTAGAAATTTGACAAGTCGTTTTATATATATATTGTGTATTCATCCAAATAATTATAATTTTTATATGTATTTGAATAATTTGTAATTTACACATTTTAAGTAATTCAAATGTTTGAATAATTTGACATGTAGAAATCATCATCATGCCGAGGAAGAAACCAAAAAATCAAACAAATGAAGATAGGGAGAGAGATTTGGCAATTAAAAGAGATAAAATGAAATTACTACATGAGCAAAGAAAATTGCAAAGCAATAATGAAGAATTGACTTTCGAAGAGGATCAAGAACCACTGGTACCAACAAACAAAGAGGAAGAATTGGAAAGACAAAGAGAACGAATGAGACTGTTACACTCAAGAAGACAATTGATTTGTGAAGCTACACCATCTTCTAATGTTGGAGTCATATCGTCCGCTACACCATCTTCCAATGTTGAAGTCATATCGTCCTCTCATGTTGAAGAGATACCGATTTGTAGATCCGACGATATACACACTCTATTATGTCATGTTGAAGGCACAACATCAACACATCAAGTAGGTAATATTCCATCTTTTGCATCTTATTGCCAAGGCACATCATCTTCGGTTCAAGGTACGCAATACACTCAACCTTATGTTGATGTTCAAAATGTTGAGAGAATTGAAGAGATTATAACACCTTCTAGAATTCATTTTGGAAGACCAAAATATTTGATTGATATTGATAGTAACATTTTGAAATCAATGCCTGACAAGATTAGCAAGCGTACTTGTCAAAGAAAAGTTCATCGTATGTGAAGATTATTTTTTGATGAATTAAATAATATAGGTCAATGCCAATTATTTGTTGAAATGATGAGAAATTTAAAATTTAGGCCTATCATGAAGATTCTTGGGCTAAGAATGATGGATGATTCAAATGAAAAAAACATTGTAAATAATCTAATTAATGCTTATGACAAAGTGGGTTCTAAATCAGGCACCAAAGATTGTAATATCGCAAGACGAGTACTTACATCGACAATAGTAAGTAGCCAAATGAAGAAAGCTTGACTCATGAGAAAGACAAGAAAAACATTAAAAAATGTTAGAGGTACTCTAAGGAGAGCCATGCTAAGGCATGAGAGATTGGAAGATCCAACAAAAAATGAGTTATGGACATTTAGCTGTAGACTACCACGAAAGGATAAAGAAATTAGTGAAGCCTTGAAATCATTGATTGAAGATTTTTGGAAAAATAACACACGTGTTTCCTCTAATCAAAGAGATGTTGTAAGAAGGAGGATTGGTAGCCAAAATTGCGAGCCACATGTGAAACATTTTTTGGACACAACTCGGACACAATTTTTTGCAAAATTTATTGGTATGTATCCTCAAATTCGAATAAGTCAAAGATTTTTTGAGATGGATAAACCTTTTTATGTGAAGATAAATCACATAGGCACAACTTGTTGTTGTAGGATACATATTGAATTTTCTAACCATTTTGATGTTTTTAGGTATATATGCGTAATTTTGCATTCTTAGTTTGTTTTGCAGGATTGTGACATAAATGAGCCACCAAGATCTTCAAGGAAATTCATATCCAACATTTTATGTGAAATAAGGGACGACCAACAATTTTACAAGACATCATGCTTGGATGGTACATGCTTATTTTGTGGTTCTTTGCAAGTTTTATCAACTTATCAACATATGGATAGTACACATGCAATTGGAAATGAAATAGTCAATTACAAAAAATTTAAGAGAGTAACATATGCTCTAAAAGATAGGAAACATGGTAAAAGATGTGATTTAGTCATTGAAAAGATTCCAATGTATGAGTTCATGAAGATTTTTCATGAAAACATTATTTACGAGTATGCAAGGCATACCCATAGAGCTCGATGGCTGGATTTGCAATTCAAGTTGTGCAAGGATACGTTTCCACTGGATACCATTGTTTCGGTTGTAGATTTCGCAGAGAACTACACACTACAACCACAAAATGAGGTGCAAGCAAAGTATTATACTTCGCAACAGGTTTCCATATTTGTTCACATAACATTCATGCATTCACCTACAAGTACAGAGGATGACAGGAAGATTTTGAGGGAGTACCATTTTTACATCACCGATGATCGATCACATTCTACACAGTCCGTACATGGTTGTTTTCAACTATTTTATGGAGATTTGGCTAACAGGGGCATCACATATCATCAGCACATTATTTGGTCAGACAATTGTGCATCTCAATTCAAGAATGCACGTATGTTCTATTGGTTGAGCAGGATGCAGAAGTTGTGTAGAATTCAATACATGTGGAATTTCACAGAGGCTAGTCATGGAAAGGGAGAGCACGATGGTGTAGGCGCATGCATCAAAAGAGCCTTAGCTCATGAAGAACTAAAGTACAAAGATGGAGCAATATTGACAGATGCAAAATCCATCGTCTAGTGGTGTAATACTACAATGGGTCCAAGTAAGGAAGGTGATTCTACGGTTCATAAATTTTTTTGGTTGATAGATAATACTAACATTGCACCATATCAGGATTGTTGCACACTAACAAGACCCAATGAGTTGTACTCTTTTAGAAGCTTTGATGCAGGTTCATGGAGTATCCACACACGAAAAATGGCATGCTATTGTCCATCATGTGCAGAGGAAAATTGGGATGACTGTGAGTCGACTGAATGGGTGGACAATTGGGATATAAGAGTTTTGGACCCAATTGACACCTATTGTCCCCCACAAGCACTGGAAATGGTACAGATGGAATCATCTATTGACTTTGACCGCTTGTCTGATCTAGTGCAACCTGGTAATATATATATTTATATATCTTTGTAATTTCAATATGTAACTTTATAACTTTTACGCAAGTATTTTCTGAATTAATGACCGCATTTTGTACATTTGTCACCGTAGGCCATGTTTTTTCTATTATTGCACCTGAAGACAATGAAGAAGGGAGAGATTATTATTTGTGTCGTTGTGTTCAAGCCAAACAAAAATTGGATCACTCGGTTATAGATGGTGAAGGTTTAGAGTACCATGTCGGTGCAGTGGTTATAACTGGCACATGGCTTAGACGATATTCTATGAAGAACCCTAACTTGTGGTTATTCGAGGATTGGCAAACAGAGAGGAAGATTCTTCATAATTCAAATCTTGTTGTCGCATCAAATGTCCACTTGATAAAATATGGTGAAAAACCACATAATAAGAATCTTTGGAAAGTTCACGAGTCAGACCACGAGGCAATACTTGAGACATTAAAATGTCGAGCAGATCCAGTTGGCTCATTAGATTGAATACAGAGAGAGGGGGAGAGAGAAAGAGTGATCAACTGGATCCAAATACATTGTTGCAACCTCTTCCCCAAGACTGTCCACATGGCTAAGGTGGACCGTATTGTTATGATGCGTAAGTGATGAGATTTAGTTTAAATCATAGATTTTATGTTTTGATGTCTCCAATTTTTTTAAAGCTAGAACAATATTTTTCATATTTTCTTATTGTGACAATATTTTTCTTTCATTGCATGTTCTCTTGGATGACAGGAGGGAGAGAAGAAAAATAAGTAGATTTCCAAACAGCCAGCCACCCTTCTTCATGTAATTTATTCATTTAAGGTAAAAGTCCCATTTCCTTTGTTTGGCTTTGGTATTTGGTTATTTAAAGTCATTATTCTTGTTGGACCTTCGTATGTTTGAATTTGGGATTGTTTAGTGTCTATTTGTTATGATTATACTGAATTATTAATTCTATGATGTTTCTACTGTTTAATTATTTAAAATAAATTAAAACTTTTTGTATAAAATTATTATTTTTTATTTCTATCTATTTTTTATGATTATTTCTATTATTTAAAATAAATTAATTCTATAATATCTCTATGATGAACTATTTATATTTCTAAACTTTACATATTTTAAATTAGATATCTCTCGACTTAATTTACCAAAAAAATTAATTAAAATTTTAGGTATGTTAGTAGTACACCATGACCATCAAACTATTATAACAATACAAATATATTTAAATAGTAATGTAAGAATGGTTTAGATCACATAAAAAATAAGTCTATCTTAGATTTTCTAAATACATCACAAAACTTTATCACTTCAAAAAAATTGGAATTTCTCCCATCTACTTGAGTTCCCATCAATTGTCCATAAAACTAGGAAAGGGAATAGGTGCTATGCTCCCAATCCCAACATCCTCCTGTCCACTACTAGGAGATGTGTGTAATGTAGGATTCAGCTCCATCAACTTAGTCATTTTTTTCACTAGTTGATTGGGACTCTCACCATTTGTTGCCAACTATGGTGACAATGCTTGGGGTTACACTTATTAAGTAAGAATATTTCCTAATATAGGGATTAGAGCATTGAACATATCAGAATGTGATTTATGCTATGGGAGAAGAGGTATGTTGGGCATACTAATTGATTCTAGGGCTAGTGCAATTACATCTCCTTCCACTAATGTTCTAAATATAATTTCTATAGTTGTTGAAGGTGCACCTCCAATATTTGGTCTATATCTCTTTGAAACATTTAGATTATCCTCTCTTTCTTTCCTCTTCTATTCCTTTAGTGCAACCTTCTCCGCAACTCATTTTCCCCTCTCTATAGCATCTAAGATCTCATTTCTTGCAATCTTTTCCTCTCTCCCATCTTTCCTATCCCTGATCTTCTACTTCATGTAAAGTGCATTAGCCTCAAATAACTTCTTAGTCTCTCTTGTTCCTTAGAATTTTGCATCCTTTTCTTTGGTAGCTATAGGAATCTACTGGGTAAACCACTATGTTTTTTTCTGTCTAGTGGCATGTAACGTATAAAATCAACATCTCCATCATAGTCATTTTGGGCCTAGGTATCAAAAAATTGTTAACTATTTATTTCATCATGATTGCCACCATTTGAAAAGCATTAGATGACGTCCTTGGGGTCAACATGTGGTGGGGATGGAATTAAAAGGGAAACATTTTCATCCCCACAAGTGTTTGGTTACCCAAGGTTTGTGACAACCTCCTACAACCAATCTAGTTGTGAATCTTGCATTAGCAAGCTTAATCTAATATCAATGTTTGTTGTATGCTCAAGGTTTTATCTCCTATAATAGTCCACTGGCTGGTTTAGGTTTTCTGGTTGGGTATTTTTAGGTGCAATTGTACCTAGTCCCTTCATATTTTGTCCATAACTCCTCAACAAAGTGTTAATTGGTTCATCTAATAAGCCATTGATTTTTAGGAAGGATTCAATAGTGATTTCCTCCCCCTTGCTTTACAACTCATCAATATTTGCATCATCTACAGTAGTAGTTTCTTCTGATCCACTACTTGTGGGTTGTGGTTTAGATCCCTATTTTCCATCCTCATCAACAATGAAGCACTTTCTTGGGCCTATATCATTCACTAAAACCTCCCTATTCAAAGACCATATCCCTATCCTATGGAAACCACTCATTATATTATCGGGTGTAAGTGCCAAATTGGAGGCTTTGTTGGATAACATTCCTAACTCCTCATGACCAATATTGATTTGAGGGTTCCTAGCCAACCACACATTCCAAATATGTTTTAAGTAAGATTTTAATGGTGAGAAAAAACTAACATCCAATGATTGACACCTATAGATGGTATATGCTACAACTGACACACAATCTATGCCCAACTTCTTTGCTTTATCAATTATTTTCCATGTCATATGGATTCCATGATCATCAAATGCTACTAGACAGCTTTTTGAGAGAAACACCCCACATGGAATTGTTCTTACAAAGTGGTCTAGCCAATTCAAGAATAATTATTTCATCATCCATCCATGTACTTGTACTTTCATGCAGGCCTTGAGATCATAATTGAAAATGTAGTTTTTTATATGTCTCTTAGCCTTGAACAAATAAAAATTGGAATTCTCTAACCAACAGTAATGTAAGGAGACCCACCCTGCTAGTTTAGGCCACTATGCCCAAACTAACCAATGACTTCTTCTAATCCTATAGGGTTTCTTCTTGACCCTATTCCCAAGAGGATATCTCCCAACTATCCCCTTCCCTAGGATCTATGCACACCAATTGACTATGTCAACTTCAATCACCCCAATATTCAAATGAAGGCATTTTCTCTCTACTAGGAAAAATTGGGCACAGACCCCAATGCAATATCTAGGGTTATTATATGGTCCTCAACTTGATATTTCCAAACTCTCCTAATCATCACAAGACTCCACTCACCAACCCAAATCATAGATGTCCTTTTCTTTCTTACTTGACCTACTAGGTCTAGAGCCCCAATTAGGCCAAAATTTTCAAACTCACTAGGTGCTCTTGCACCATTCTCCCCATGTGACAAAGAACTTATGGTGGATAAATCTGAAGGAATTTTGTAGGAATACCTTTCATTCCAAAATAACTCTCATCTATCCATGTTACTTTAGATTCTGGTTGATCCTTCCATTTGATAAGATGCTCCATATAGGTGCCATGACAAGTCTTCTTCTTCATTCTTGAATCCATAACCTTTTTCAGCTTTTGGCTAAGATTATAATGGGATAGTGACTTCTTCAACCTTTGATTTTGTTTGTACTTCTATGAATGTATGCCCTTTATATTGAACTTAGTCGTTGACATTAAAGATAAAGAAAATTTCCAAGTTTGGTGGGAGTTCTATTTTGTTGGCATTAGAACCATAATTTGCATGTACCTTACAAGGTCCTATCCTATGCATTTGTAGCTTGGTTGGAACACCCTATGCAAGTACCAAAACTTGTCCTTGGCATCATATCATGGCCTCAACACCTTGGATCATCTCAAAACATCTCATCTAACATGTTCCAACTCCTTGCACACTCTCAGCAACTCATCTCTTACACTTTCTCAATTTTGCCTCTTCTAGGCTTGTTCCAACTAGCCCTTGCTAGTCACTAATTTGTTTTTTTCTACAAAATTTTCCATCGAACTTCCTAAACTATTGGGTGATTAAAATACCCTTTTCCTCACCCTAAAATATACTCCAAAACCAACTACACTTGTTTTGTAAAATATCACTCAAAACTGGCTATTTCAGTCTGCCAACTAGGCCTAGTTTGAGGCCATTTACAAAGAAACTCACAATCCCTTGACTTTTGGAACTCCCATGACCCAAAAAAGTCTTAAGACATGACTCAAATGCAAGGATTATTCTATTTTTTTGGTCTCATGATCAACTTTACAATGGTTTTTACAAAACCCTCCTTTCTAGCCCCTTTACCCTAGGGCTTTCTAGAACTCTTACTTTGCAATGTCTCTAGAACCCCAAAATGGTTCAAACACCTTCACTTTGGTTATATTAGATTACTTCAAACATAAAATTCAACTCTTGTTTGGAGAAAACACTAAATCCACCTTGGGAGCAATCACATACCCCTTTTTATGCACTCAAATTTTAGGGAAAACTATGCAAATACTTCTTAAATGATTTCAACACTTGACTTTTCAGATGGAAATGGTTATTATAGACTCAAAACAACAAGAAAAATCACAAACTTGCGGTTTCTCAACACTCAACAATCAAATTTCAAAACTGTTACCAACACTTACTACTAGGACAATTTCTAGTTTTAACAGTCAAACTCCCAAACCATACAAAGGACCCCCGCTATTTTTGCATTTTTAAACACTCTTTTTGGAGACCTACAATAAAGTCTCTCACTTTTTGGAGATCACACTCTGTTTTCATTTTACAACGCCATCTCGGGTGATGCTGAAACTTGCAATGTCGGCTAGTACAGAGTTGCCAACTGCCAAATCTCTCTCACCTTTCCTCGTGAGATCGAACTGTCTGCTCCATTAGCTCTGTGTGGTTGGGTAAACCCTATCCCCAACCTTGTCCTATCCCCTTCAGTTCTCGAACGTTCTCAGGCATGCCAATCTAGAATGTCCCCAAGGGTCACTAAATGCCATAGGGCTGCAATCTTTGATGGGGCATATCTCGGAGCTCGTGCGAGGTATAGATGCGATTCTAGTTCCTACAGGACTGTGTTACGGATACCTACAATAACCTCTCTCACTTTTTCAAGATCACACTCCATTTTTGTTTTACAACGCCATCTCAGGTGATGCTGAAACTTGCAGTGTGGGCCAATACAAACTTACCAACTGCCAAATCTCTCTCACCTTTCGTCATGGGATCGAACTATCTACTCTGTTAGCTTCGAGTGGCCAGGTAAACCCTATCCCCAACCTTGTCCTATCCCCTTCAGTGCTCGAACGTTCTCAGGCACGCCAATCCGAAATGTCCCCAAGGGTCACTAAATGCCATAGGGTTGTGATCTTTGATGGGGCATATCTCGAAGCTCGTGTGAAGTATGGATGCAATTCTAGTTCCTACAGGACCATGTTGTGGAGACCTACCATAACCTCTCTTGCTTTTTGGAGATCACATTCTGTTTTCATTTTACAACGCCATCTCGGGTGATGCTGAAACTTGTAGTGTTGGCCAGTACAAAGTTGCCAACTGCCAAATCTCTCCTATCTTTCATCATGGGATCAAACTGTCTACTCCATTAGCTCCAGGTGGCCGAGTAAACCCTATCCCCAACCTTGTCTTGTCCCCTTCAATGCTTGAACGTTCTTAGGCACGTTGAACCCGAATGCCCCTAAGGGTCACTAAATGCCATAGGGCTGCGATATTTGACGGGGCATATCTCAGAGCTCATGCAAGATATGGATGAGATTCCAATTCCTACAGGACTGTGTTGCAGAGACCTACAATAACCTCTCTCACTTTTTGGAGATCACATTTCATTTTCATTCTACAATGCCATCTCGGGTGATGCTGAAACTTGTAGTGTTGGTCAGTACAAAGTTGCCAACTGCCAAATCTCTCTCATCTTTCCTCATGGGATCAAACTGTCTGCTTCATTAGCTCCAGGTGGTGGGTAAACCCTATCCCCAACCTCTTCCTATCCCCTTCAGTGCTCGAACGTTCTCAGGAATGCTGAACCAGAATGTCCCTAAGGGTCACTAAATGCCATAGGGCTGCGATCTTTGATGGGGCATATCTCGGAGCTCATGTGAGGTATGGATGCGATTCTAGTTCCTACAGGACCATGTTACAAAGACCTACAATAACCTCTTTCACTTTTTGGAGATCACATTCCATTTTCATTTTAAACCGCCATCACGTGTGATGCTGAAACTTGTAGTGTTGGCAAGTACAAAGTTGCCAACTGCCAAATCTCTCTCATCTTTCATCGTGGGATCAAACTGTCTGCTCCATTAGCTCCGGGTGGCTGGGTAAACCCTATCCCCAACCTTTTCTTGTCCCCTTCAGTGCTCCAACGTTCTCAGGCACGCCGAACTAGAATGTCCCTAAGTGTCACTAAATGCCACAGGGCTGCGATCTTTGACAGGGCATATCTTGGAGCTCGTGTGAGATATGGATGAGATTCCAATTCCTACAGGACTATGTTGCAGAGACCTACAATAACCTCTCTCACTTTTTGGAGATCACATTCCATTTTGATTCTACAATTCCATCTTGGGTGATGCTGAAACTTGCAGTGTTGGCCAGTACAAAGTTGCCAACTGCCAAATCTCTCTCATCTTTTGTCGTGGGATCAAACTGTCTACTCCATTAGCTCTAGGTGGTCGAGTAAACCCTATCCAAAACCTCTTCTTGTCCCCTTCAGTGCTCGAACGTTCTTAGGCATGCTGAACTAGAATGTCCCTAAGGGTCACTAAATGCCACAGGGCTGGGATCTTTGACGAGGCATATCTATGGGCTGTCAATACTTCGACTATACTTTAAGTCAACAATTATCAATATGTGAAAAAATGGAACTAGTTGTATTTTGAAGTACTGAGAAGATGGCCTTGCCCTTCCCTAGGAGTTTCAAAAATTGGAGACATTAGGTAAGAGAGTGAAAATGTTACTATCGCTTCAACGCACATGATGCAATTGGAAATACAAATTTTGATGGTAATCATTTTGTGATAAGGGAGAGACTAGGGATGATCATTGTTACTATCTCTTTAGTAGTGGAATTTTGTTTTCTCTTGAATTTGGTGGTGGGGGATTAGTGGTAAGTCTCCTTGGATATTCCTTTTTATGATGTTAGTGACAAGTGTTTCTCTTTGAAAACACTTGTACAATCTTTTTTAAATTATTAGATAAAAATAGAGAATTGTAAGTATTAAACATGATTAGCCTTTAGTTCCTAGAAGATCTTTATTTCCCCATCAATGCTTTTAGAAAGTTAAGTTTTAAGAAAATCATAAATAGAAAAAATTAGAGAAGTGATTTAAAAATTAATATTGATTGGAAACACGTGAGTCTTGAGTTTCCTCTACCTTTTAAAGAACATTCCTTAGCTAGCAGACCTAATTCCACATTCCATAAGACTGTCATTGCACTAAAGATTTAGGAAACCAACTACTCTAAGATAAAGCTTCCCGGTCAATAATAATCTAGCCTATTGAGGTACATAATACTTCTCAATTAAACTTGTGTTAATTCAGTATTAATTTTGTAATTAACTACAATTTCAGTATCTGTGTACAGGGGGTGACTGAGAAAACTATTTGAGGTCCAATTTGAAAATATATTTGTAAGGATCTCGACCAAGGTTCACAACTTCAATGATTAATACATTCATTCAGGCAAGAACCTCACTACAAAAAAATAATATATAAAAAAGGTAGTGAATAACGTCATGTCTAGACCCAAATCAACCAATGAAAGTCAAATTAGCATAATGTGGAACAACAATATATGCATTGAGTGGGTTGTCATAAAAAAGCTTCATAATAAAATTCATGTCCAGAATTAAAAGACCTTAAAGAACATTTATGCTTGTAACACAAATGGCCATTCAAAACTAAATATGATTATAATATGTGAAATAGCATTACAAGAACTTGTAATGCTCTTGTGAACATTGTGTTAATTCTTGTAAGAATCCCTAAGATGCTTGTTATACTCAAAATTTTGTTGAAATTGAATTAATTTTTATCCTGTCGGTTAATTGGCTTAAGGTGATATATGCTTCTTGGATGGAATAATGAGTTCGTGATTAACTCTGTATTAATATTCATATCATCTTCTAGTTATTTGCAAAGGAAATTTATAAATTACTTGCTAATGTCATATGGCTTGCTTGAGAAAGATGTCTGTGTTCTTATTGATGGGTACTAATGACTATCCACATTTAGTTCTTCAATATCCTATTTGACAAGCTTTCCATAGACATTTATTTGCCATACTAAGTATTTTTGAAAACATATTTGAGTAGAAGGACTACAGTAGATACTACATGATGTTTTAACAAATAAAGTAATGTGTTAAAGACTATTATTTCCAAAGTATTATGTCATAGTATTTTAATTGTAATGATCTTAGACTAATGATATTCTTGAAGGTAACTTCGACATGTAGCAAGAAAGACAACCTACAGCCAAGGCTATATTGTGCCTACAACCAAAGCCATAAATGCTCATAGCCAAAGCCACTAGTGCACATAGCCAAAGCCATGGATACTTATAGCCAAAGTTACAAGTGCTCGCAGCCAAAGCCATGAGTACATGAAGTCGATGATCACAATTGTTTACAACTATTCACTAGAAATAACTTCTTTGCAATTTTTGAGAAATACTAATAAAGCAAAAAAGAACATCTACTAGTTGGTAGACATAATGGCAACTCTCTAGCAATTGAATTTAATTTCATACATGCACATATCTAATTAAATGTCATACACAAACATATCTAATTTAACGTCATACATGAACAAACATATAATATAAAATGATAACCAATAATGTCATATACATTAACAAACACATGATATATTATGATAACCAATAATGTCGTATATGAACAAACATATCATATATTAACCAATAATGTCATACATCAAATATAGAATGTCATATGTACATCATATGTGTATCGAATATGTCTCTCAGATGCCTATATATATACATGGGGAAGGAAACAAGTCTCTATATATGTATCAAATATCTCAACTACATATTTTCCTTCCCACGAGGGGAACGAAACAAGTCTCTCGATGTCCTCTGTCGTCATGTGGAGGGAGACAGTGGAGATGACGGGGCCCTCCTGACACACTCACTTGACCTCTTGTTGAGGCTCTTCTCCAGGTCCAACTGATACAAGGAAAGTAGATATGAATCAATATTTATTATATGTTGAAATCAAATATATGTACTCATAAAATCAATTATTTTCTTACCACCAACAAATAGTCACTCTGTAAGTCCACCTCAAATGCTCGTGGACGATCAGGCGTGACAAGACCCTACAACAATTCAATAAATATAATCACTTATAAATAACATTAGAAATTTTGAGATTAACTATTATAAACAACAACTAAAATGAAGAAAAAAATTTCATACCTCTGTCAGTGGCTGTGAGCTAGCCATAGCTGCGTCCACTCCACTATCAACAGACTGTCGCAGATGAGGAGGTGTGTCCGACATCATGAGCTGCATGTCATACAATACACGTTATATCTAACATGAAACATGGAATAAATATAATCAAATGAATTAAATTAACATGAAACAATTGTACCTGTGTGAAGCTCGTATGATGTCTCTGCTCTGCGTCTGTGGTAAAGGTTGAGGGTCCTGTGGAGAACTGATGCACATGCATATTTTTTTTGGTCAATCCTTAATATGATTATGTAATAAATATATGTATTAATTAAAATGATTAAATTGATACATACCTTAGGACTCGTTGAAGGGACAAAAAATGAGCTTGGAGGATCGCTGCTAGGCCTAGGAACACTTTCACCCTAAATTTTGAACAATGTCAATAAATCCTAATTAATTAATCATTCACTGTACATATGAAATGTGATCAAATTAGTAATTTACCTATGTGTCAATGCCAAATGTCTCATTCAGGAACTGATTGGTGACAAGCCCATCATCTGCACCATCTCCGACATGAATGCCAAATGTGCATAGGGATCGGCATGAAATGCACATGTGACCATGACGTATAGAAGGCTCCCCCTCAACTAATGGGCTTGTGGAATGGATGAGGGTCTGTGTCAAAGCATTAATGGTCCCTAGAGTGCTGGCCTCTACATGTTCCTTCACAACTGAAGGAATAATCACATGCTCGCGCTGTGGATGGACCACAGCTACCCTAACTACATTAGGGTCATGACGTGCTCCTGGCCTCTCAAATGATGACCCCCCACCTCTACCCTAGGAGCCTAACATATCAAAATAATTGGGGATCTCCCCAAGGACAAACTCACAATATAATTTCTTCAAAAAATACATGGGGACCTCGTGATTGTTGCAAGGAGGGGCATCAAAAATCATCCACCATCTATCCAAAAAATTATTTCTAATAGCATCATGTATGCACCAATGGATGGGGAATCATTTAGTAACCTCTCTAACAGTATTTTGCTCACTGAGTTTTCTAAATCATGCACATATATTACCTTTTGGTATTTCCTTTTTTCTAACATCTTCATATGACAATTTATTTGCATAAAATCTCTTTTGTTCATCCCTCTTAGCCTGCCAAATATCTAACTGACCACTAACTGAGGCTATCTGAGTGTTAATAGATTTGAGGGATGATGCCAATTAAGCCCTGATTAGATTGGTTTGTCTAGATTCTTTCAAACGAGCAATGATTCCTTCTAATTTAGTTTTGCCTCTCTCTATTTCATTTCTTATATTTTCTTGTGTGCCTAGTGGAGGTCTTGCAATTGGTTCGGGTTGTGGAATTTGTTCTTCTTCTTGAGGAGGGTTTTGGTTTTGGGGTTCTTGAGGGTTTTGATGTTCTTGTGGATTTTCTAGTTGATTATGAACATTTCCTGATAAAAAATCAATTGAAATTCAAATAAATAAACAAATCTAAATGAAATTTGTAAAAACCCTACAAAAGAATATAAAAAACTTACAAAACAATATGAAAAATATATCAAACAATGAAAAGTTAGGTTTATATCACTTACGGCGTCGTCGTGGGTGCGCTTGTGGTCTTGGATTTCGTCGACGAGGAGGCATTTTGGCAAATGGTGGTGCAAATGTTGAGTCTTCAACTCGTGTATGCACTGCTCATTGTAGGAGTAGAAGAAAATGCTGATGAAAATGATGGGCTGCAGGTTTGCAGCCCATCATATATACTTTTTATTTTTTATTTAAAATAGGAAAAAAAATTTCCTTGTCACCTTTTTGGCACCACAACTCGGTGCATATGCCCATATGTCAATATAGGAATTGTCATTACAAATAATGGCATTGCACAAACAGAAATGAAAAGTGTAGGGCATGACATCGCCCAATTTCTACAAGAAAGCTAATAAACCATCTACAAAACCTATTCCAAAAGATCTAATGAATGATTGTATAGATGCTAGATGGAGTCGAAGAAAAATTTCTCAATTTTGTGAAATGAGGAAGAATCTCGGTGAGCCAAAGACTTCTTTAGATCGTGATGAGGCTGAAGAGGATAGAATATTTGACGAATTGTGGAATAAGGAGCATCCAACTAAAGAACATCACAGTGATACTGATGATGATGATTACGATGACCAGGATTATTTGAATCCCTCATCTAGTACACAAATTTAGAAAGGAGTTGATGCATCCATCAAACTTCTATATAGCAAAGGGGCAGAAATTGTAGAAAAAATGGGCTACCAAGGTTTTGGTGGTCTGGGTCCCAGTGCAAAAGGGGTTTGGTTACCACCTCAACCACTAGCTATAGCACCAAAACATGGTCAGAAACCAGGCCTTGGGCATGAAGATCAATCATCAACTCAGTCAATTCCATCCACATTGGATTCATCTAAGTTAATTAAATTTGTTGCTTCTTCATTTACAGTTCCACTTCCAAGCACTCAGATTCAATTCGAATCAACTGTCACTCCCATAGCTATAGATATCATGTGTACAACTACAACTAGTGGTCTGAAAAGGACATTGTATATAGATGCAAAAAAATTTGGTCCCAGAGATCAAGAAAGTGTAAAGAAGCAAAAGGTTATGACAAGTATTAGTAGTACTACTAGTACAACAATGCCAATAGTGACTGTGAGTCCAAAAATTGCCCATCCTTCAAGACAAAACCCTCAGAACAGTCGACAAATCCCACTAATGGGTCTAGGTGTTGGTTATCCTCATGGTATTGGTGGAAGCTCGTACATTAGAGCAAGTGCTACTACTATTTCACCATTCAAACATTCAATTGTCTCACAAAATCCTAATTTTTATTACAATGAATTTGTAACTAACTATGAAAAATGAAAAAACAAGAATAGACAAAATAGCAAGACAATGAAGATGGAAGCAATTGCTACAGCTTGTGATGCAGAACCTGCAATCAACAGACTATTTCCCACGTATGACCCAGATAAAGATATGATGGAATTCATGGTTGTTATGCCCAGCTAGAGATAACAATCCACCAGAGAGTCAGTTAGATCCATCTGAATTTCAAGTTAGCACCCTCCAAATGGATTTATCCAAAATTAAAAATGTGGACAAGATAAATGTGTCCAAAATGACCAACCAAGTGGTCTACAGTTCAGTGATGAAGTTGGAGAGAGAGAAAGGAAAGCTTTGGGGCACAATAGATAAGTTAAAGGAAGACCTGGCAAATGTAAAGACAAGTGAGAAAGAAACAGTAAATAGATGCAAAGAATTAGAGAAAAGGATAAAAAAATCAACCTCTAGCTCTAAAGAAGCAACTAAATAGCAAGAACAAATGGATGCAAAACTGAAAACTCTAAGGGAAAAATTGGAAAAAATGAGAAAAAAACTCTAGGATGAAAAAGAATCTTCAACAAAGTTATACAGAAACTTGGAGAATGTTGCAAATGTAAACAATAAGTTAAATAAAGAATTGGAAAATGAGAGGGTAAAAACAAAAGAGTGGGAAGAGAAAGAAAAAGGGTGGGAAAATAAAGCAAAGGAAATAAGAAAACATAGTGAACACCAGTACTCAAAAATTAAACAAGACCTAAAGAAGGCAAATGATACTATTAAAAAATATGAAAATGACTTGAATGACCATGTAAATAATATAGTAAAGCAAATAAAAAATTACATTTGGGGGAAAATAAAGACTTCTGCTGATAGGTTGTATGATTGGTTCGAACTCTACGAAGCTCTTATAGATGTTTTTGGGAAGATGAAAGAGCAACTTGAGGAGAACAAAAGTTTTGGTCAGAGACAGAAAACTGCAAAGTGGATTATGGAAGAAATCAACAGCACTACTGAAAGGCATCTGGCAAGAAAGGGAATTTAGGACCACATTGGTTCAATAATAAAGGCGACCTCTGTATTTCATAAATGTCAAAAACTAACAGAAGCAGAAGAAGTTCTTGATTTATTTGGGCCAAAGCTTGCCAAGATGAACAATAAAACAACAAAATTGATATCCCTTGGTTTACCAAGTCCTGGACCTAATTTCTCAACAATGGGTTTTGTTGGAAGAGAAGTTCACAAAAAAAATTTGGAGGACCAAATAACCTTTGATTTAGGCAACCTTCCTTAGGATAGAACTCATGAAGGCATTGCAAAGTGCATCAAAACATTCACAAATTTGCATGCACTAGTAGAACGAACATTGCTTGAAACTCACTCTTCCAAGTATGGAATGCTAACAAGAATACAGGTCATTTACCATAAAATCAAATTTTTTTCCCTTCCAACTGAAGAAGAATGGAGCATACTACAGAAACTTATAGTTTGTATGTGAAAGTACTTTCAGTTTCAATCATCTCTATATCTTTACTATATATGAATATCTTTCATATTATCATACATACTACAGTCTAGACTCTAGAATTGACTTTAAAGTAACAAGTTTGAACTTTGTTTTTGAATTAGGATCAATGTTACAGTCTTGCAGATGCTATTGCCTATGCTAAAATTGCTAATTTACTAAACTAGCATTTCAAATGCAGAAATGTACAACTAAAGTTGTAGAGATTTTTTAGACTTGTAGATGTCTTACTGATTTAGATTTTGAGACTTCACATTAGGCAAATCGACCTGAAGCTGTTGTTGCTCCCTATTTTCTATAAAAGGGAATTTAGGGTCATTGGCTTACAAGGATTGTACCATATTAGCTAAATATTGCAAATGAAAACCATTGATAATTATTAATTGTGGAATTGAATCTATGATTCTATCTAATTTTCATGTTTTCTAAGTCGATGTATGTTGAATAAATGAATAAAATAGAAAACAAAATTTCATTTAGGAATTTCGAATTCAAATATGAATGATCTTTGATGACATGACATAAACCACACTCTATAGTAATAATACTCTTTGTTCTCAAATTTTAATGATGAAACATAATACATTCTAATTTCTTGCTTTTGTAAAATGAACATTGAATGATAGGATATCATATAGTAGTTAATAAGTTCAAAAAATACCTATTGGTTGCCACTGCTAATTTAGTAGAAATTTCCTAAATTTTCCAATTCATCTCTATGTCATCATCATCATCTAATTCTGGTAGTCCAGTTGCTTCATTGTTCTCTTCATTTTCGTTTGTGTCTTCTTCAACTTCAAGTTCACTCTGACCTCCGCTTCTATGACTCGGACTCACAATCCCATGGCCAGTGCCATTGCCAACTGTACTTGTCCCACTTGGAGTCAATGTAGGAGATTGGTTAATGGTATTGCCCTATCCCACCCTTCTTCTTTTGCATCTTTTCTTCTAGATTTCCATTTCTTTTTGAAAAGGAAAAGTATTGACATTATACCTAGATGTGTATACCCTCAAGCATGATTCCAAATTCTTGTCTAGTTTGTTTCTTAGCTTTGATTTTAGAAAGCTCAAAGTACTGAAAAATCTCTCATCCTCCACTGAACCCAATATCATGGTTTTACATAGATTAGCAAGCTTGAAGTACTCTGAAATTTCTTCATGCAACAATGTGCTCTGTTTTAGTTTTGTCCAAAGCTTTGTTGCCAAGCCCTCTTCATGTGGGTTACACATTAATTGATATTGATGCTTCATGGTCCTTGCAAAGGTGCCCGATTGTTGTCTAAGAAGACCCTCATCTAATATTCCGTTGATAGTCACTCCATTGAATTCTATAGATTTGCAAAATTCCTTTATCAAAATCAACAGCCTTCTACGATAATCTTCCTTATTGTTGAAGGACCAATATTGAGGCAACATAATTGCCATGGCCTCAAATAGTTGATCATATGGGAATCGTGATATTATTTCAGAGGAAACTCTATAGACTATGGCCCTTGCAGTAGATGCTATAGACTCGAAGATCTTGGTAAACTCTTCCCTTGTAACTCTTGTAGCTCGCTTCTTTGGGGCACTGTAGTACATTGGTATCTGAAATCCCCTTACACAAACACATAAATCTCCATTTTCAACGATCTTTAAATAATTATCAGGATCATCCAAATCTATTAGTTTTTGCTAGTGATTAAATCTATCATCGAATAAATTTAGGTTAGTACGATAGAGACTATCGAGGGCTCGGCATGACATTTTACGCAACTGAGCATATTCTGCAATATACATGGCTCTGTGCTGGGCTTTTTTCATAATTAACCTCATTTCTTCTAGCATGGGAAGAAGAGATGCCAAAGTCAAAAGTGTCTCTATATTGCTTAACCTCCAAAGCAGGTCGCCACATCTCTCATTTTCTGCATTGTCCCAATTTTCGTACATCAGTCCAATCAAAGATTGATATTCAAAAAATACTCGATGCACTAGTCCATCCAAAGAGATCCATCTGGTATCAACATCTTTTAGAAGCTTGTTTCCATCGGTAATTCCATCAACAATGTGTTGAAATTCCCTAATTCCATCACCAGATTTATTAGGCTCCCCAATTTGTTGAATGGACTCCTCTGTAGGTTGAGATTGTATAAGCTCCTCTGATGATGTACCTTCCTTATTTTGACCAACACTATTGTGTCTACCCTGGCCAAAGTATGAAGATATATTTTTTGAATTTCGTTGGCCTCTCTTGGACATCTCCACCTTCATTAGTCCTACTCCTCTTCTTATTTAAATTTGACTATGACATCTCCATCAAATTAAGGCTACAATAAAATACTATGAACTCGTAGTCGTAGTCGTTCTGGTTCTCTACTGATCACGATACTATGAAGAAGGCTCCTTCATTCGGCATATTTCAATAATGAAACTCATGTCTTAAATACACAACTACAAATAAACCATTTTAGTTTTGGCAAATGGGCTGACCATTACATATGATAAGAACTAATATTTGGCGAAGCCTGCGTAATTTCAAGTACTCGAGTGGGTGAATAGGGCAGGAATTTGGGACACCATTGTGTGTGATGCATGATGAATTGGGTCCTAGGACAAATAAAAATTTCACATAGGAAAATGGGAATTTGGCGAATGATGATCGTCAAAAGAGACACTCAATTAGTTGGCGAATAAGAGTAAACATTAAAGAGAAATATGGGCGAAGAACCTAACTACCAAACTGAAATTACGTAATAATAGTGGCAAACATTCTGACCACTATATGAGTATTTTATAAAATCTAGGTGAACCGGTCAACTAGTATACGGTATTTTTTTTCGCCAATTTTTATAGCCCGATCGGGACATATTCGCCAATTGGCGACTAATCGCCACTAGAAAAATCTCTGAATAGGATCTAGTAGTCAATTTCATTATTTAAGGTGACGCAACTATGAAAATGTTTATTGCTTGACGACAAGCAAATTTGAGAGGCGCGGACTTGTCATGAGCCCAAATTTAAGGATATATGAATATTTGAATAACATATTATACAATGATAATAGTTAAGAATAACAATATTATAATCCATTATAATAATGATATTATTAATATATAATATATAAAATGTTATATGTTATAATTACATTATAAATCTATAGTGGATAATATATCTAACTATTATCATATTGATAAACTATATAGATAAATAGTTATGATTTATTTAATTATATTATTCATAATAATATAATTTATAATTAATAATAATAATAATATAAATTAATATGATTCATAATAATAATAAACATATTTAGTAATATATATACATTAATTGGCATTATAAATATTTTAAAATAAATTTGAAAAAACATAATATCAAACAATATGTAATTAATAATTAATTAAGCATCAATGAATCTAGGAGACACATCCATTCAAATCCAGATACAACAGTATATATATGCGGACTTAAGTTGGTAGATAGGGATTATAAAAATCATCAAGAGAAAAATATGGCAAAAGAATATAAATAAAAGGAAAATCATAGATAAATGATGGACCCCCAAAAAGGGTTCATTACAGAACAAGGTTGTAAGTCTAATATGTACATTGAAATTGAAGTGCTCTAGATTTGAAATGATGGAAAAAGGATGGCATATCTATTCCTCAAAAACATTAAAAAGATATTTAAAGAAAGCCACATAGTAAAATAATTTTGAAAATATAAAAATCAATTTTTATTGTAGAGCCACATTGTATACATACAACTAAAAGCATATCAAGTATACACACATATTAAAATAACTTTAAGATAATATATAGTAACAAAATAAAAATTTATAAAATTAATCGTATTGCAAAAATATTTGAGCTCTCATTTTCTTTAAATTTAATAATATCACTTTATGATCATTTGTGTGGTTGATGATTAAGGGAGACAACCAATAGCTATTTAGGCTATCTTCGGGTACCTAGAACTTCTAATCCATAATTTGAAAATTTTCCCATTTTTCGGTGAACAGACATAGTGAGTGAAGAGCCTAAAGATAAAGTTTCAGCTTTTTCACATTTACAGAACTCTATAGAACTCATAAAGTGTGAGGTGGTCTAAAAATGTCATTTTGAAATGTTCATTGGGAACTGTTATGTTCACCCCCAAATAGCTGCTCATCAAAGATATAGTACCTTTTGCACAAATGTAGCAATAAGTAATTAAGAAAGCTAAAAAATGATCAATTATATATACACTCTAGTAATCATTAAGAAAGCTAAAAAATGATGAACTATAAGTACATATGTAAGCAGCTATTACTACATGTGCTATCATTTTGCAGACTTTTTATGAACAATTATTGTAGAAATCTATTACATACGCTAACAGTCATTAGAACTTAGACGACCAATGGGTAGTCACCCCAACAACCCCAACCATATAATAATATTTTTTTGGGCTATAAGATGAATCCTATAGAGAAATAGTCTGGACTTACCCAACCCACGATTATCCGCCTTTTCCAAACGTCAAGCTCAACTTTGCCCCAGTAACCTTTCGTAGAAATTGAATGGAGAACGTGAATAGCTAATCACGAATGTGACACGAAAATACGGGGACAATCTTTGTGAAAAGACAGCCACCATTGCTTCATCGCCCTATAAATACCAAAATGCCAAGAAATGAGAATTATAACACACAAATTCATAATAGAAATATAACAACAATTTGTCATTCAACATTTGTAACAGGAAAAAAGGCGGCCGCGTTAATGGAGACGCCAGGAGAGGAGGAAAAGAGAATGTTGAACACAATTGGTCAGTATTTGCTCGGCGAGGAAGAATACAACAATACGACGAATGCCCAACAGTGTTCCGAGGAAATGGAAAAGAAGAATAAAGAGGGAGATGATGAGAAACATTACAGGGGAGTGAGATTCGTTAAGGCTCGTGGAAAATATGCTGCAGAGATTCGAAACCCAGAAAAGAAGGGCTCCAGACTTTGGCTTGGCAGCTATGACACACCCGAAGAAGCTGCAGCGGCATATGACCGTAAGACTTTCGAATTACGCGGTTCGAGGGCCATTCTCAATTTCCCTCTCAACGTTGAGTACGGACAGTATGTGAATCTCGTTTCTGAATCCTCTTCTTCACACACTCCATCTAACGTACCCAAGAAACGGAAGACACGAGGAAAAGAGCAAGGCCAATCATCCAAAGGATTAGGTTCAGATTAATTAATCCATAGTGATAGGACTATCCCATTATATGTTGTCCTAGGATTAAAGATTTATAGCTATTATAGTACTCTCAAGAACGATGTAGAATCCTTAGAAACATAAGAATTTAGTCTTAATCATATGAAATCATCTAAATAATCTATAGCCAATCTATTGTTTTCAAATTGGATTATGGAAAGAATTTTTCCTCTAACATGTGAGATCACATTCTCACGTCTATCAAAATTTCAGGTCATTGTCTACCCATTAATGCAATCCTTCTCTACGATCATCTCTACACCTACAATTTACTATAGTTCAAATAAATAAGTTTATCTTAATGAAATGAAAATAATAATAATGCTGGCTAATGTAGAGCAAGACATGCGTTTTTTCATAACAAACTCGCTGAATAGGCCTCTGCCATATAGGAATTTATTTCGCCCTCAAATTGCTCTCTCTAATATTTTTGAGCTCCAGTTTACAGTTCCCCTGTTTTAAGGCACTGTTTGCTTACTAAATTTCCCTTGCTTTGATCAACATGGTATCAGCATATTCTTACCATGCATTCAGATGTTTATATTCCCTTCCACATGATTCTCTTCTTCTTGGAGAATTTCTAAGTGTAGGTATGTCAAGCTTGTTGAGGTATGTTACCGTTCCGAACCTCGTTATGGAGTCTTGTATTGCTTGCAGCCCGTCTTGCAGCCAGGTTATCGACATAAACTTGATCAAATAAGTGACATAGTTTAGAAGCATCAGATTTTCACAATCTATCCCAAGGAACATAATGTATTGACAAAGTACAAGTATGAAATAAATTGCAAATCATGAGGGGAGAAAAAGCCCGTCTCCCAGCAAAGGGGAATGGGAACAAAGCTCCAGCGCTTCAAAAAGGAACAGCCCAAAAGGATAAGATTTAGATGAACTCCACCAAGAACTACTGCTGGGGTGTGACAGAGCGCAGGTTCAGGAGCCCCAATGTCACTCAGAAGTGATCTACATTATTTTTTAATTTAATTAATTTATAAGAAAATTTAGAATTTTTTTTTTTAAAATTTAAAAAACCTTTTATGGAGGGGTCATACTTACAAGGCAACCTAGCGAGGCACAAAGTGTGTGAGTTACCAACTAGCGAAGGCCACCACATAAATGATTTAGGAACCCACCGACTCATACTCAATTGACAACATTTTTTTTTTAATGAATAGACCTTTTTCATTGATTTAAAACTTTAAAGAGACATATTCACAAAAAAAGGGCCAGGGGATATAGGATCACCCTACGAGTTCAAACGACCCAAGGCTAGAGATCAACTATTTATAAAAAAAAAATTATATAAATATAAATAAAAAATTTAGGTTGCAATAGTAGTGCTAGTTGAAGGAGGGTCTTTGTCATCAGAACCCGAGAAGTCCTTGGGGTCTATGATTGGCTCAAGGGGAGCCCAACCATCCACAACAGTAGCTTCTTTGTCTTTATCTTTATCTTCCTCGGCCCTGGGAGGAGAAATGGCAAGATCTAGCTAGGGGAACACCCACTTAGGGTCATGGTGAGCAGCTGGCCAACTCGCATCAATGGTTGCAGGGGGAGCCATTGAGGACCAAACTGAGCCTACCCTCCAAGGAGGTGAAGCCAAGCAGTGATGGCCTCCAAAGCCACCACTGGGAGAGCGGCAACGAGGCTGCAACCTAGGCGTCTGCAAGTTTGAAAACAACATACTCATCAAAAGTTTTTCTATACCAGTAGTTTCTCTAGGTCAGTACTTGGTGTTTTGGTGCTAGTTTTACTAGTAGTTTTATTTCTTTGGTTTGGCTATATGACTTTTCTCATTGCTAGCTTGTGGTTTTTTTTCTATTCTTAGGATTCAGAACCCTCTCCATGCTTTCTTAATAAGAAAACATACTAATCATAAATCACAACATAAATTTGTTCTATTCTTTTTTCGTATATTTGTGGTTTTCAACCTTACTCTTCTCATATATTTCTTTGAATTTTCTTATGTATATTAGTCTAACTTTTAGTTTTGTAGACACAATCTCATGAACATTTGAGCTACTTTCTTCAATCACTCCCTCCATGCTTTGAAAACAAGGCTACACCTAAACTAATGATGAACCTTAAAGAAATTTGAAGCTCCAATCATTTTATAAAGTGAAATTTAGTTTCATTTTAAAATGAGCTCAAAGTTTGTGTATAGGTTGGTGAAGTTTGAGAATAGTAAACACTTGAATTTTTTATAGGAGTTTTATCATAATTTACATTGTAACTCGTGAAACCATCCTAAAACAGATTGAATGGCTTGATTCTTTAGCATGTAAAATTAGTTCCATTGTGTTCTTGCTTTGATTTCTTTGGTAGGAGTTGATAGTCAATTTTATTTGTTCATAAAAATCTAATTCTCACTACTAGGTCCCTGGTTTAGCTAGCAATTTATATGATAATAATAGCATTTGCCTAAAATCCCTATATGGAATCATCATGACCCTTTGGGATTTGAAAATGCCCTCATTAAACATTGTATATACAAAAGGATGAGCCAAGAAGAAAACCTGACTAGGAGCAAGACATTGAAGAGTGGGGAAAAATGTGCAAGGATAGATTGAGATCTTGAATATATGGACATGTGGTAGAATTGAATGAAGTCTTAGGGGAGTAGGGAAAAGGTAGATCGAGTTGAAAAATGCAAATAAGTCAATTAGTAGAAGGAGAAAAAGATCCAAGCCAAAAGAAACCTTGTATTCAGGCCTATTCAGACAAGATGGTGTACTGACACTATAACAGACCCAAATTCTGTAAATATTGCAAAATGGTGTTAGCATCCTTGATCTTTTCCAAGTTTAATTTGAAGATTTTTGAATAGATTTCATATTGCATGATTTCGAGGTCTTATTGGGGATCAAGACCTAATAGCCCTGAAATATTGGGATCTAAGAAATCCTGATGCAACATTGTATAAGAAGACCACAAAATTGGTAGAATGAGTCATTAAGGAAACCTTATATACCTACATAATGGTTAGCAATTTTTTATAGAGATGAATATTAGACTTTTCTTCTAATGAGTTTGAAGTGACATATTTAACCCTAGACTTAATAGAGAGATCCTAGAAGGTAGAGGGATTTAGTGTGAATACTCCTCATTTTGGGGTCAAGAAGAGAACTATAGAAGGCTTAGAAAGAAGTCTTTAGAGTTGAGTCTAAGTGACTTAGGAAGTTGTGAGGAAATCTCTATGAAATTGATATTACTGCTCAAAAAGACTTAGGTAGTGACACTGTTATATGTTAGAATTAGATTAAAAGTCAGCCACGAAAACTAATATAGAGATGGCTAAGGATATGAAATAGATGAATGAGGAAAATCAACTCCTTAAGAAATACCTAGCATCCATAAAGTGCATGCTAGGTAGTAAGTGCACCAAGTTGTGGTGCCAAAAGGGGGGTATAAGTGGAAACCTTTTTTTTTGAAATCAGCAATTTCTAATCTTCAACAAGAATTTGAAGATATTTACACTCAAATTTTTTAGATATGAAAAAAAAAAGTAGTAGTCCTTTGAATCTAGTTTCTAAACTACTAATTTTTTTTCAAAATGGTTTAGTTTTACGTCCTCAAAAAAGGGGGCCACAAAAAGTGGTACTGTTTATTCCAAAAAAATATAACACAGTACAAAGTGTCCCCCCCCTAAAATTTTAACATTTTTTTTGAAATTTTTTAATCATTCTAGTCAAAAGTTACGTAACACTATGTAGTTTATCCCAAATTTTCTGGGTAATTTAATAATGTGTATTTTTTTAATGAATTTTTTAACTAGACACATCCCAAAAACATGAAATATTTGTGTGCTTCCAATAGAAATGATTGAAAACTAATCTAAAATCAAAACTTTACTTTTTCAAAGTGTGTAGAATGGAGTCTAGTTTCTAAAAATTAAGTTATTGCAAAATTCGATGAACGAGATAAAATCTACAGCCCAATCAGTACATGTTGGTTTTTGACAAAAAATGGACATACATTGAAAAGAAATTATAGATGAAAGGCTTGAAATAGTTTAAATTAAAAATAAATTATATGGTTATATATCTAACATAGAGACCTACAATGTCATGTAACCTAATCTTATTGATCCTCAACCACAAGGAATCTTGAAGGAGAGCACACAAGAAAAAATCAATCATTTTTTGTATGTTTGCAACAAAACACGTCTTAGACTAGTTTATATACTCCAAACCTTTCAGTTGGATCTCCAAGGAAAAACCAAGCCTTAGGCTTGGTAGAATGCAATGGTTTGAATAGCATGTATGCCCTAAAGTGTAAGTGCACTATAGTGTGCACGCACTATTTAAAGATTTTTAAATTTGGGTCTCAATAGTATGTGCATGCTATAGTGCGCATGCACTATTAAGACCTAAATAGTGCATAAATAAGGAAGAAGAGATTGAAAGCAAGAGTGAGAGAGAGAGAGGGGGTATGGATATGTGTGTGTGTGAGTGAGAGAGAGAGAGAGAGAGAGAGAGAGAGAGAGAGAGAGAGAGAGTGAGAGAGAGAGAGAGAGAGAGAGAGAGTAGGGAATGGGAGAGGGGAGATAGAGTACGGGATGGGAGAGAGAGGAAGTGAGAGAGAGTAGGGGTGTGAGAGAGAGTATAGGATGGGAGAGAGAGGAAGTGTGAGAGAGTGAGTAGGGATAGTAGAGAGAGCAAGGTATGGGAGAGAGAGATTGAGAGTAGTTTATATACTTCAAACCTTTGGGTTGAATCTCCAGGGCAAAACCAAGCCTTAGGCTTGGTAGAATGAAAAGGTTTGAATAGCATGTACACCCTAAAGCACAAGAATGCGATAGTGTGCACACACTATTTAAAGATTTTTAAATTTGGGTCTCAATAGCATGTGCATGCTATAGTGTACATGCACTATTAAGACCTAAATAGTGCATAGAGAGATCGAAAGCAAGAGTGAGAGAGAGAGAGGGGGGGGATGGATGTGTGTGTGTGTGTGTGTGTGTGAGAGAGAGAGAGAGAGAGAGAGAGAGAGAGAGAGAGAGAGAGAGAGAGTAGGGGATGGGAGAGGGGAGATAGAGTAGGGTTAGGAGAGAGAGTATAGGATGGGAGAGAGAGGAAGTGTGAGAGAGAGTAGGGGTGGAAAAGAGAGTAGAGGATGGGAGAGAGAAACTGAGAGTAGGGGATGGAAGATAGAGGAAGTGTGAGAGAGTGTGAGTAGGGATAGTAGAGAGAGTAAGGTATGGGAGAGAGAGATTAAGAGTGGGGGATTGGAGAGAGAGGAAGTGTGAGAGAGTGAGTAGGGGTGGTAGAGAGAGTACAAGATGGGGGAGAGAGAGATTGAGAGTAGGGGATGGCAGTGGGAGAGGGAGTGAGAGAGGGAGAGAGAGAGATTAGGTCATGGGAGAGAGTGTGAGAGTGTGAGAGAGAGTAGGGGTGGTAGAGAGAGAAAGTAGGGTATGGGAGAGGGGAGAGAGAGAGTAGGGGATGGGGTAAAAAGAGTAGAGGGAGAGAGTGAGATATAGAGACAGTAGGCAATGGAAGAGGGAGTAGGAGAGGGAGAGGGAGGGGGGATGGGAGTGTGTGAGAGAGATCTAGAGAGTAGGAGATGGGAGAGGAGAGAGGGGGGGATGGGAGTGTGTGGGTGTTTGAAAGAGAGAGTAGGAGATGGGAGAGGGGAGATAGAGAAAGTAGGGGATGGGAGAGAGAGATTAGGTGGTGGGATAGGGAGTGGGAGAGGGAGATAGAGGGGGGAATGGGAATGTGTGTAAGAGAGAGAGAGAGAGAGAGTAGGGGTAGAAGAGAGAGAGTATAGGATGAGAGAGAGAGAGAGATTGAGAGTAGGGGATGGGGAGAGAGAGAGTATAGGATGGGAGAGAGAGATTGAGAGTAGGGGATGAGGGAGAGAGAGAGAGAGTAGGTGGTGGGAGACAGAGTGGGAGAGGGAGAGGGAGAGAGAGAGTGGAGGATGGGAGTGCATGTGTATGAAAGAGAGAGAGTAGGGAATGGGAGAGGGGGGAGAGAGAGTAGGTGGTGGGAGAGGGACTGGGAGAGGGAGAGAGAGGGGGGATGGAAATGTGTGTGTGTGTGTGTGTGTGTGTGTGAGAGAGAGAGAGAGAGAGAGAGAGAGAGAGAGAGAGAGAGAATAGGTGATAGGAGAGAGTGTGAAAATGTGAGAGAGAGTAGGAGGTGGCAGAGAGAGAGTAGAGAGGGAGAGCATGAGAGAGAGAGAGAGTGAGAGTAAGAGTGAGAGTGAGAGAGGGTGGTGGGAGAGGGAGAGTGAGTGAGAAATAGAGTAGGGGATGGGAGAGGAGAGAGAGAGGGGGGGGATGGCTGTGTGTGTGAAAGTGAGAGAGTAGGGAATGAGAGAGAGAGAGAGTAGAAAGTGGGAGAGGGAGAGAGAGAGGGGGGACAAGAGTGTGTAAGAGAGAGAGAGAGTAGGAGATGGGAGAGATTATGAGAGTGTGTGAGAGAGTAGGGGTGGCAGAGAGAGAGTAGGGGATGGGAGAGAGAGTGAGATTAGAGGATGGGAGAGAGAGAGTAGAGAGGGAGTGTGTGTGTGTGTGTGTGTGAGAGAGAGAGAGAGAGAGAGAGAGAGAGAGAGAGAGAGAGGGTAGGCAATAGGAGAGGGAGTGGGAGGGATAGAGAGGGGGGATGGGAGTGTGTGTGAGAGATCTAGAGAGTAGGGTGATGGGATAGGAGAGAGAGCGGAGGACAAGAGTGTGTGGGTGTGTGAAAGAGAGAGAGAGTAGGGGATGAGAGAGAGAGAGAGAGAGAGAGAGAGAGAGAGAGAGAGAGTATGCGATGGGAGAGGGAGTGGGAGAGGGAGAGAGGGGGAATGACAATGTGTGTAAGAGAGAGTAGGGGATGGGAGAGAGTGTGAGTGTGAGAGAGAGTAGGGGGTGGTAGAGAGAGCTTGTATAAGATGGGAGAGAGAGAGTGAGAGTAGGGGATGGGAGAGAGAGAATGAGAGTAGGGGATGGGAGAGAGAGAGGTAGTAGGTGGTGGGAGTGGGAGAGGGAGGGAGAGAGGTGGGATGGGAGTGTGTGTGAGAGATCTAGAGAGTAGGGGATGGGAGAGGAGAGAGAAAGGAAGGATGGGGGTGTGTGTGTCTGTGAATGAGAGAGAGTAGGAGATGGGAGAGGGGAGAGAGAGAGTAGGGGATGGGGAAGAGAGAGTAGGCAGTAGGAGAGGGAGTGGGAGAGGGGGAATGTGAATGTGTTTAAGAGAGAGAGAGAGTAGGGGATGGAAGAGAGTGTGAGAGTGCAAGAGACAGTAGAAGGTGGTAGAGAGAGTACATGATGGGAGAGAGAGAGTGAGAGTAGGGGATGGGAGAGAGTGTGAGAGAGAGTGGGGGATGAGAGAGTGTGTGAGAAAGTTGGGAATGGGAGAGAGACAGTAAGAGTAGGGGATGGGAGAGAGAGTAGAGGGGGAGAGAGAGAGTGAAAGAGAGATAGTAGGTATTGGGAGAGGGAGTGGGAGAGGGAGAGAGAAGGGGGATGGGAGTGTGTGTGAGAGATCTAGAGAGAAGGGGATGGGAGAGGAGAGGGAGAGGTGGGATGGGAGTGTGTATATGTGAAAGAGAGAGTTTAGGGGATGGGAGAGGGGAGAGAGAGAGTAGCCCAAGAGAAAGAGAGAGTAGTGAATTAGAGAGAGAGAGAGAGAGGGTAGTGGGAGAGGGAGTGGGAGAGGGACAGAGGGGGGATGGGACTGTGTGTAATAGAGAGTAGGGGATGGGAGAGAGTGTGAGAGAGATTAGCGGGATGAGATAGAGAGATTGAGAGTAGGGGATGGCAGAGAGAGAGTAGAGAGGGAGAGAGAGGGAGAGTGAGAGAGATAGTAGGCAGTGGGAGAGGGAATGAGAGAGAGAGAGGGGGGATGGGAGTGAGAGAGAGAAAGGGATGAGAGAGGAGAGAGGGTGAGAGAGAGTAGGTAGTGGGAGAGGGAGAGCGAGAGAGAGAGAGTAGGGGATGGTAGAGGGGAGAGAGAGTAGGGAGAGAGAGAGATAGAGAGTAGGGGATGGGAGAGGGGAGAGAGATTAGGGAGGGAGAGAGAGAGAGAGAGAGAGAGAGAGAGAGAGTAGGGGATAGTAGGGGATGGGAGAGAGAGGGGGGATGAGAGTATGTGAGACAAAGAGAGTAGGGGATAGGAGAGGTGAGAGGGTGAGAGAGAGTAGGCAGTGGGAGAGGGAGAGAGAGAGAGTAGGGGATGTGAGAGGATAGAAACTGAGAGAGTAGGGGATGGGAGAGAGAGTGTGTGAGAGAGTAGGTGATTGGATAGGGAGAGTGAGAGAGAGAGTAGGGGATGGGAGAGGAGAGGGAGAGTGAGAGAGAGTAGGGGATAGGAGAGTAGAGAGATTGAGAGAGAGTAGGGGATGGGAGAGGAGAGAGAGAGAGTAGGGTGAGAGAGAGTAGGGAATGGGGGATGGTATGATAGGGAGAGATGTGTTTTGACATAGTGCATATGCACTATAGTGCGTACACAATTTATAATAGTGCATATGCACTATAGTACGTACACACTATGTAAAATCAGCAAAAAATAGTCACAAAGCAAGTTTGAGTCCCTTTTGATCCATATTCTACTGTTTGTCTATTGTGCATTCTGTTGTTCTGATAGAAAACACAGGTTTCAATCTATTGGAAGCTAGCAAACACTATTTGAAGACTTTTTGAAGCTAGCAAACACCATATTCAATCATTGGATACACTATTTGAAGGCTTTTTGAATATTCTTTCTATAGAAAAGGTTAGTGCATCCTTTTTAAATATTGTTTGTTGATATATAGAGACAAATTTGATTCTAATTTGAGTTATTGTTTAATATATAGTAAATTCATTGAAATTTGTACATTTGAATGAAATGTTGTTTCGAAATGATTAGAAATTTGGCAAGTTGTTTGATATATATTGTGTATTCATTGAAATAATTGTAATTTTTATATCTATTTGAATGACTTGTAATTTACAAATTGTAAGTAATTCAAATGTTTGAATAATTTGACATGTAAAAATCATCATCATACAAGGGAAGAAACCAAAAACTAAAATAGATGAAGATAGGGAGAGAGATTTGGCAATTAAAAGAGATAAAATGAAACTACTACATAAATAAAGAAAATTGCAAAACAATAATAAAGAATTGACTTTTGAAAAGGATCAAGAACCACTGCTACAAACAAGCATAGAGGAATAATTAGAAAGAAAAAGAGAATGAGTGAGACTGCTATGCTCAAGAAAAAAATTGAATTGTAAAGCTACACGATCTTTCTATGTTGGAGTCATATCATCCTCTCATGTTGAAGAGACACTAATTTGTAGATCCGATGATGTACACACTACATCATGTCATGTTGAAGGCACAACATCAACATATCAAGTAGGTGATATTCCATCTCTTGCATCTTTTTGCCAAGGCACATCATCTTCAATTCAAGGTACATAATACACTCAACCTTATGTTGATGTAAAATAGTAATGTCACAAGATGAGTACTTACATCAACAATAGTAAGTACCCAAATGTAGAAAGATTGACTCATGAGAAAGACAAGTAAAACATTAAAAATTGGTAGAGGTACTCTAAGGAGAGCCGTCCTAAGGCATGAGAGATTGGAAGATCCAATAAAAAATGAGTTATGGACATTTAGAGGTAGACTATCACGAAAGGATAAAGAAATTAGTGAAGCTCTGAAATCATTGATTGAAGATTTTTGGAAAAATAACACACATGTTTTCCCTAATCAAAGAGATGTTGTAAGAGGGAGGATTGGTAGCAAAAATCATGAACCACATGTGAAACATTTTTTGGACTCAACTTAGACACAGTTTTTGCAAAATTAATTTGTATGTATCCTCAAATTTGAACAAGTCAAAGATTTTTTGAGATGGGTAAACCTTTTTATGTGAAGATAAAGCACACATGCACAACTTCTTGTTGTAGGATACATATTGAATTTTGTAATCATTTTGATTTTTTAAGGCATATATGTGTGTGTTGTTGCATTCTAATTTTGTTTTGCAGGATTCTGACATGAATGACCCTCCAAGATTTTCATGGGAATCCATATCCAAAATTTTATGTGAAATAGGGGATGGTAAAAATTTTACAAGACATCATGCTTGGATGGTACATGTTTATTTTGTGGTTCTTTGCAACTTTTATCAACTTGTCAACATATGAATAGTACACATGCAATTGGAAATGATATAGTAGATTATGAAAAATTTAAGATAGTGACATATGCTCTAGAAGAAATCAAATATGGTAAAAGATGTGATTTAGTCATTGAATAGATTCCAATAAATGAGTTCATGAAGATTTTCCATGAAAAGATTATTTACGAGTATCCAAGGCATACACATAGAGCTTGATGGCTAGATTTGCAATTCAGGTTGTACAAGGATATGCTTCCACTAGACACCATTGTTTTGGTTGTAGACTTTGCAAAGAACTACACTCTACAACTACAAAATGAGGTGCAAGAAAAGTATTATACTTCTCAACAGGTTTCCATATTTTATCACGTAAAATTCATGCATTCACCTACAAGTACAAAGGATGACAAAAATATTTTGAGGGAGTACCATTTTTACATCAGCAATGATCAATCACATTCTATGGAGTTTGTACATTGTTGTTTTCAACTATTTTATGGAGATTTTGCTAACAAGGGCCTAACATATTGTCAACACATTATTTGGTCAGACAATTGCACATCTCAATTCAAGAATGCATGGTTGTTCTATTAGTTGAGCAAGACATATAGGTTGTATAGAATTCAATATATGTGAAATTTCATAGAGGCTGGTCATGGAAAGGGAGAGCATGATGATGCAAGCACATGTATCAAAAGAGCCTTAGCTCATGAAGAACTAAAGTAAAAAGATGGAGCAATATTGATAGATGCAAAATCCATTGTCCAATGATGTAATGCTACAATGGGTCCAAGTAAGGAAGGTGAGTCTACAGTTCATAGGTTTTTTTGGTTGATAGATAATACTAACATTGCACCATATGAGGATTGTTGCACACTAATAGGATCTAGTGAGTTGCACTCTTCTAGAAGGTTTGATGCAGGTGCATGGAGTATCCACACATTAAAAATGGCATTCTATTGTTCATCATGTGCAGAAGAAAATTGGGATGACTGTGAGTCAATTGAATGGGTGGACAAATGGGATACACTAGTTTTGGACCCAATTGACATGTATCATCCCCACAAGCACTAAAAAGGTAGAGATGGATTTTTTTATGGACTTTGACTGCTTGTCTAATCTAGTGCAACCTAGTAATATAAATATATCTTTGTAATTTCAATATGTAACTTTATAACTTTTACCTAAGTATTTTTTGAATTAATGAATGCATTTTCTACATTTGTCACTATAGGCCATGTTTTTGCTATTATTGCACATAAAGACAATGAAGAAGGAAAACATTATTATTTATGTCATTGTGTCCAAGCCAAAAAAAAATTGATCACTCGATTATAGATGGTGGAGGTTTAGAGTACCATATTAGTGCGGTGGTTGTAATTAGCACATGGCTTAGACAATATTCTATAAAGAACCCTAACTTGTGTTTATTCAAGGATAGGCAAACATAGAGGAAGATTATTCATTATTCAAAACTTGTTGCTACATCAAATATCGACTTGATAAAATATGGTGGAAAACCACATAATAAGATTCTTTGAAAAATTTGTAAGTCAGACCGCGAGGCAATACTTGAGACATTAAAATGTAATGCAGATCTAATTGGTTCATTAGATTGAATAGGGAGAGAGAGAAAGAATGATCAATTGGATCCAAATACAATGTTGCAACCTCTCCCCCAAGACTATCCACATGACAAGGTGGGTATTATTATTATGTGTAAGTGATGAGATATGTTTAAATCATAGATTTTATGTTTTGATTTGTTTAGAATCTAGATACATTATTTGAATTTATATTAGATTCTTTAATAGGACCCATTTTCAAATTAGTCATTTGAATAAGTGAAAGTTTAGAATTTGTTGTTTAGATCAAAATGTAATGAAAGAACATGAAAATTGTTAGAATGTGAATGCTTTGGGATGTAAAGTCATGATTGCATACATGTAACCAAAAACTTCAAACTAGTGAAAGTAAGGATACAATGGGAGAAGTTTTCAAGACTCATTAAGTTATTCAGTAAGCTGCTTGATCATTGCTAGAAGCTCAAACAAATAATTATTTTCATTTGGAACATTCTTAGCAATAATGATATTATGAAAAACATGCTTTTATCTTTTATTTGTTTTGGCATTTGTAATTATTTTAGATAAACTCCAAAATAAATTTATATCCAAATCATAAACTTATAAAACCCATCTTATAAAATTTTTAGATGTTGTCTACTTGGAAGCATTAAGACCAAAGTGTATGATCTTTGGTTCACTCCTAGTCACAAGATTCAAATTTCTAGCATATGTATGGGTTCAGGGGTCAAATCCTTTAAGGCTGACCATAGATTGTTATGTTTGTTTGCTCTTAGTCTCAAGATTGCAAGGTTGTAATAGTGTGGAAGAATCCACACCCTTAAGGATAATCATAGGTGGTTCATCAATGTTTTATTTGTAGCCTTCATTTTTCCCTTTAGACCTAATCATGTTTATGTACTCACAAGTTGGCTTAATCATATGTAGTTGATCTTTGTATCCTAGAACTTTCTTCTTGTTCATGCTTAGGTACTTGGGTTCCTTGAAAACCTTATGACCAGTATTTTTCATCCACCCCAACTTTCTTATCATCAATGAGATCTTGAATGAGGTGTTTAAGTTTCATATAATTTGATGCAAAGTGCAACAATGGAAGCACAACCTTAAGAACCAACCCCAAAACCAACACTTAAGATGTTCAAAGGATTAAAAAATTGGATTTTTTCACTTCAACAAGTGTATACCTCTACAAGGAGTGTCTATGAGGGTTTCAGGACTCACCATACAAAAGTGTGTCACAAAGCAATTTGACCCAAATCAATCCTTTAAGGATAACTTCCCTTAATTTGGGTAAAATAGAGATTTTATGGTTCTATGCCTCACAACTTCCAACAAAGGCTAGAAACTACTTAGTCACAACCCAACTAAGCAAAGTCCACCACTGGTTGCACTCACAACAACCCACAACACAAATTGCAAGGAAGGACCTAGAATCCTATTAGGTCTCCAATCCTTAATTTTTGCCACTAACTTCAAAACTTCTCAAAAGAATTAAGGAGCAAATCACACTTTCAAATACCCTTTCAAGTTCTCTCAAACCCCAAAGTTGTAAAGATTGAATCCACTCCAACATATCATAACCCTGACTAAGTCTACTATCATAATTAGCTAGGTTAGGCTTGGGTTTCAAAGAAAGAGGTTAGGAATGGGTGCATAGAACCAAATCTCCACTTCCAAGGTGTTCTACTAACTCAAAAAAGGACAATTTGTTTGATCACCAAGTCCTTAAAGTCTCCCCATCTCTTTATCTAATCTAGTCTCCTTAAAATTGGTCAAATACATGGTGATATTTGACCTGGGGCTTCCCCACAAAATTCAATGCCTTAAATTCCTATTCCAAAACTAAAAAAGTCTTATAGTACACATCTCTAACTATCTTCATACAAGTGGAGAAGAAATTCCACTAATGGATCAACAAGTTAGGGTCATTTGAATGCCAAAACCTTGAAATTGAGGGTTTCTGAAACCAACAAGCTTATAAATTCAGTTACTTTTGAAAGAAAAAGGAAAAAAATTTCAACCCACTACCAAAAGCGTTCAAACACTTAGTATCAACTTTCATATTAGAAAGGTCACTATCCACTCCTTATTCTTCCATACTATACTTGCAAAATGTCAAGAAATTGCACTGAAACAAGTATATTTTATTGATTTGAAATCAAGTTTACAATTGGATCTTCCCTCTTTATCCATTTTGAAATGTCTCAAGCCTAAATAGGCTATTTCCAACTATTCTACTCAACCATCAAATGGTTTGAGCTGATGGGACTCCTAAACCAAAAAGTTTCTTACCAAATTGTAAATGTTACTGACAACTTTTAAGCAACTTTTTCCGCTATAGCAAGAAATGTTGCATTTAAAATTGATTAACACTTAGAAACCTTGTTAGGCTTCCAAACCCCTAGGAAACACCTAAAAAAACATGAAATGACTAACATATCATCCATTAGGACCAAATTATGCCCAAGGTTTATCAACACACCAAGGGGTCTTGTGTCATTAACAAAATGGATGGATCATAGGGAGATCATGAAATCTATCTCCTGACCTTAGTACAAACATATTGATGGATGAAAGTTTGGTGCTCTGCACCATAATTTTTAGTGTTATCACCCTTATTCGAATCATATATGCAATAGTGATTGTCATTCCAAAATTTAGGCTTAGCTTTAGGTTCATGAGGTTTATATTTATATGGTAGTGTATTGATCTTATTTGATATCAAATTATTCAACACCAGTTCAAGTGAGTCTCCTATAAGTGTATGTGTGGGCTTAGATATGGAAACCCATGATGGTTTACCTCCACTAAAGTCATTATATTTGTTTGAGTCAATATTCAAGTGGAGAAACATATTGTCTTGTACTTTGAATGTCATTAGTCATTGGTCAAGTTGATGTCATTGGTCAAGTTAATCAAATTAGGCTCCTTCCTCATTTCTTCCATTTGTTTCATAACAATTTTTAAAGGTGAAGGTTCCTCCTTTGTAATCAAGTTGTCAACACTAAGGTTGTGTGGAAATTTTACTCCTTGAGAGAATAACTGTATGAAGCATTTATCTTTTTCTTGATCCAAGTTCAATTTAATGAGCTTTTGTTAATATTTATCTTGTTGAAATTGTAAGATCTCTTCCTTAGTGATTTTTGGATCTACATCATTATCTTGTAAACTATGTCTAGTACATTTGGACCTTTGGGGTGAAAGTGAACAATGTATAAAAATTTAATTGGTAAATCTTTGAGAAAAATTTCATACTTCTTCCATATAATCTTAGGTCATTTTCCTTGGAGAATCTTATATCTAATTGTAACTGGCATGAAAGAAGATACAATAATTCAATAAGATAAGTAGAATAGACTTGATTTTCAAACTAGGTTAGTAATATTTTCACTTTTCTAAAGTGATGATGTAAAAAGAGAAAAAATGCATAAAATGTTTCCCTCTTGCATAAAATGCTATCCTCTTACATTTTTCTCCACATTTTGTCATAATATAAAGAAAATAAATTGAAGATTAGGATATCCATTTTTCTTCTCTATAACATATCAAGAGATGAGGTATGGTTGTTTTCAATCAAGTCTCTTCTATTACATTATGGACCACTTTTTAGGCATAAAAAACCCTCTATGTACAAAGAAACTATATGGAATAATTATCCCCCAACCATTCAATTGGATTGAACCCATCAACTCTCTATATGTGTTTTTTATGAAACCCTCACCAAAAAAGGCCAAAAACTACGGCCTCTTCAAAAATGACCAAGAAATAAATTTTAGGACCTGTTAGTTGATCTTGCACCATGTTTATGATAGTTAATTTAACTATTTTATATAAAACCATGGCTTCCTTTAGGCAGATCTCTTGCTGATATACCTATAACATCAAATTTAATTCATTTTGATGCACCCAAGCACTCCAAACTTGTCTAGTTGGATGATTATTGTTGCAGAGCATGAAGGAAAATAGATAGGTGTAATCCTAGTCATGAATTAGGAAAAAGGTTACAAAATGATGTAATAAGACGAAAGATGTAAGGTCAATTGGACTCTAGGTGCCATTACAAGGTAGAGAACCAAATTGAACCAAAATGCAATATAGGTGATTTTTCAAGAAAAAAATAATTTTTTATGTTTCTTAGATTATTATAAAGGTCCGTAGGGTGATTAGATTAAGTTCTAGGAATCTAGGAGTTAAGATGTCAAAAATTGCAAAAGTTGTTAAAGCAAAATTGTAAACATGCTGACAACTTTATAGGAGTTTGGGAATTGGTAAAGGGCTAAGTATTTAGAAATAAGTTATTTTAGTGTTTCCAAACCTTTTACAAGTTGTAAAAGTGGAATCAAGTGAAAAATGTAAATATTGCACTTTTTGTGCAAAGTTGCATCTTTGAAAGTTGTAAAAGTTGCTCAAATTTGCAACTTAGTAGAAAATGGGTCATGGGATCAAACTATTTATTCTGTTAGTTCTAGGTAGCTAGGTAAACCCTAGCCTCAAGCTCATCCCATCTTGTTGAGTGCTCGAACATTCTCAAGCACGCTGAACTGAAACATTCCTAAGGGTCACTAAATGCCATGGGGCAGTGATTTTTGACAGGGCATATCTCAGAGCTCTTGCAAGGTATGGATGCAATTCTAGTTCCTATAGGACTATTTTGTAGAGATCTAAAATAACCTCTCTCACTTTTTGGAGATCTTACTCCATTTTGATTTTGCAACACCATCTCTAGTGATGTTGAAACTTGTAGTGTTGGCCAGTATAAAAGTTGTGAACTACCAAATCTCTCTCACCTTTCATCATGGGATTGAAATGTCTATTCTGTTACCTCTGGACGGCTAGGTAAACCCTAGCTCTAAGCTCATCCCATCTTGTTGAACACTCAAACATTCTAGGCATGTCAAACCAAAACATCCCTAAGGGTCACTAAATGCCATAGGGCAATGATCTTTGATGGGGCATATCTCAAATTTTGTGTGAGGTAGGGATATGATTCTGGTTCCTATAGGATCACGTTGTGGAGACCTACAATAACCTCTCTCACATTTCAGAGATTTTACTCTATTTTGATTTTGTGATGCCATCTTGGGTGATGCTAAAACTTGTAGTGTTGGCTAGTATAAAGTTGCCAACTACCAAATCTCTCTCACCTTTCATTGTGGAATCAAACTATCTATTTTGTTAGCTCTAAGTGGATAAGAAAACCCTATCCCCAAGCTCATCCTATCCTATTAAGCACTCAAACATTCTCAAGCACGCTGAACTAAAATGTCCCTAAGGGTCACTAAATGCCATAGGGCAGTGATCTTTGATAGGGCATATCTTAGAGGTCATGTGAGGTATGGATGCAATTCTAGTTCCTATAAGACCATGTTATAGAGGCCTACAATAAATTCTCTCATTTTTTAGAGATCTTACTCCATTTTGATTTTGCAATGCCATCTAAGTTGATGCTGAAACTTGTAGTGTTGGCCAGTACAAAGTTGCCAACTGTCAAATCTCTCTCAACTTTCATCATGGGATCAAACTATCTATTTCATTAGCTCTAGGTGGCTAGTAAACCCTATCCCCAAGCTCAAATCATCCCATTGAGCACTCAAACATTCTTGGACATGCCGAACTGAAACATCCCAAGGGTCACTAAATGCAATAGGGTAGTGATCTTTAATGAGGCATATCTCAGAGCTCATTCAAGATGTGGACATAATTCTAGTTCCTATAGGACCATGTTGTGGAGACCTATGATAAACTCTCTTTCTTTTTGGAGATCTTACTCCATTTTAATTTTGTGATGCCATCTTCAGTGATGCTAAAACTTGTAGTGTTGGCTAGTACAAAGTTGCCAACTACCAAATCTCTCTCACCTTTTATTGTGGTATCTAACTATCTATTATGTTAGCTCTGGGTACTTGGGTAAACCCTATCCTGAAGCTCTTCCCATACTATTGAGCCCTTCAATGTCTTGGACATGCCAAACTAAAATGTCCCTAATGATCACTAAATGCTATAGAGTAGCGATCTGGGGCATATCTTGGAGCTATGCGAGGTATGGATGTGATTTTAGTTCCTATAGGATGATGTTACATAGACCTACAATAGCTTCTCTCACTTTTTGAAGATCCTACTTTGTTTTGATTTTTCCACGCCATTTTGGCGATGCTGAAACTTGTAGTGTTGGCTAGTACAAAGTTGCTAACTGCCAAATCTCTCTCACTTTCATCTTGGGATCAAACTATCTATTCTGTTAGCTCTAGGTGGCTGGGTAAACCTTATCCCCAAGCTTGTCCTATCTCATTGAGTGCTTGAATGTTCTCAAGCATGTCAAACAGAAACATTCCTAAGGGTCTCTAGATGCCATAGGGCAGTGATCTTTAATGAGCCATATCTTAGAGCTCATGCAAGGTATGGATGTGATTCCAATTTCTATAGGACCATGTTGTAGAGACATACAATAAGTTCTCTCACTTTTTGGAGATCCTACTCTATTTTGATTTTGTGATACCATCTTGGGTGATGCTAAAACTTGTAGTATTGGCCAGTACAAAGTTGCCAACTATCAAATCTCTTTCACTTTTCATCATGGGATCAAACTGTCTATTCTATTTACTCTAGGTGGCTAGGTAAACCCTATCCCAAAGCTTAGCTTTTCTTATTGAGTGCTTGAATGTTCTTGGGCACATTGAACCAAAATGTCCCTAAGGGTCATTGAATTTCATAGGGCAGGGATCTTTGATGGGGCATATCTCAAAGCTCGTGCAAGGTATGGATATGATTCTAGTTCCTATGGGACTATGTTATGGAGAGCTACAAATAACCTCTCTCACTTTTTGGAGATCTTACTAAATTTTGATCTTGTGATGTAATCTGAAGTGATGATGAAACTTGTAGTGTTGACTAGTAAAAGGTTGCCAACTGATAAATCTCTCTTACCTTTCATCATGGGATTGAATT
Organism: Cupressus sempervirens; assembly: GCA_028749045.1. NCBI lineage: Eukaryota > Viridiplantae > Streptophyta > Pinopsida > Cupressales > Cupressaceae > Cupressus > Cupressus sempervirens. The sequence continues at coordinate 31,285,425 of CM053788.1, forward strand.
GTCTATTTTGTTAGCTGTCGGTAGCTAAGTAAACACTAGCCCTGACCTTGTCCTATCCCATTAAGCATTCAAATTTTTTTTAGGCATGATGTACCAAAATGTCCCTAAGAAAGATAATGACACATTAATGAGCTTACAAGAGTTCATAAATTTCTATTTATCTCCTTGACATTGAAAATATCATGGAGAAAACATGGTGTGGTGTGTAGAAGGAAAAGATTCTAATAGGCTCATAACTTTTCCTCCTCATCATAACTCACAATCTTAAGGGTTTATTAGAGGTAGAATTAATATGGCACATATTCTAATGTGCCATAGGTTTATAAGATTGTGTCAAAACTATCAAATGAATGATATAGATCACTATTTTACATCATTATGAGAGTTTCTCAAGGATATTATCTTACGTAATGTCATATTTGTGAATAGAAAAGAATAAATTCACTACCTCTTGCATTATCATTGAAAAATACCAACCACATTAACATGCTCCTAAATGATAGATTTATAAATTGTGATATTTTTTAGTTCATTGTCTTATATTGAATAATGGTTTGGATCCTTTAAAGAATTGTGCTTTTGATAGTTGTGGGTACATGTGGCCCTCACCATTATATGATAGTTTCATGAGAGGCAATAAAAGTGAAGTCAAAGTAAATAGATAAGGTAAAAAAGTATATTTTAGAATGACAATAAGTGAATAGACTCTACACAATGCATTGAGGACAGTTTTCCAAAGAGAGATCTGAGAAACTCATACGATATATGCAATAATTAGTAGATAATGGTAAATAAATATCAAAGTAGAGAACATTTTTTTGAATATGATAGGGAATAATTATGGAAAGTGTTACATTCCAAGTAATGATTGGTTGGAATGTATGTCATAGACTAAAGGAGATGATATTCATGAAGGGTTTTAGATAAAAGGCTACTATAATTGTCAAAACGACGTTAATGATAATCAATGCATAAGGTAAATGTTGGTCTCAGATTGGTTTTGACAATTGAGTGTCAACACACTTAACCAATTCTCAAGATGATGCCAAGTATAATGCATAAGTTGAGCTATAGGGTGTACCAAACTAGAGAATCCCATAGGCACCAAGTGAAGTTTAAGTGTCGAGTGATGAGTGATGTTGAGAAAAACATAATTACTATAGGAGCTGAGTGAGATAAATTCCCTATATGTGTTGAGCATCAGCAACTAGTAAGTGTTGAGTAACATAGAATCAACATATTAGTTCGTATCTTCACAAACTCAGATGTAAAAAATTTTTGAAGTTGACACAGGATGAATCTCGAACGATCTTGAGGATAAGATCAAATATTTTGCATTACCTATGTAATTACCATGCAACCAATAAGAAAAATGGAGAAGGCATGCAACCAATAGGAAAAGTGCAAGAATTAAGTGAGAAATGAAGAGTAAATATTGATCATAGTTTCATACCTAATCCTAAGTCTTCAAAATATTTAAAAGGAGGAGAATACCCCATTATATGTGGATGTGTGAGAAGTGTATGGGTGAATTACAACAAAGTTCAGAGGAGTGTTTAAAGACTGAGAAAGAATAGAGTAGCATTGTAGCATTCAATTGATCGAGAACAACATATTAGAGTTTAAAAGAGAGACATTTTAGATCAAGAAAGGATCAGAATAGATAGAGCAAAACAAGGATCTAGAATAAGAAATTAAGGACTGGAAGTAATCAAGTCAAGACATTCTTCTATACTTTCTTATCATTGTATTATAACAATGAAAATACTATGTTGATAGGTTGGCCTAACATCAATATTGGTTTAAAATCCATATTGTAGATCCTTAACAGGATTGTAAATCCTTTAAAAGGGTGGCATTCGAAGTGAACATTTGTAAATCCTTTAACTAGGCCTCTTTTGATAGGGTATAAAGTCTTTAATAGGACATGCCTTTCATAGGGCAGATCATTGGAAGTGGTCAAACTTTGTAACCTTGAATAGTTACATATTGTTGCAGTGATACTTTGTGGGTGTCATCCCCACCCCAATTTTACCTTCTCATTTTGGAGGGTTTTTGGGTTACCAAATCATGTGTTATCTATTTTCATGCATGTGTTTACTTTCATGTTTATTAGATGGATTAGATGCATGTGAAAGATCTCAGTTAAAAGGTTTTGAAAATGTTAAAGTTAGTTACTTCTGATTCACCCCCCCTCTCAGATGTAAACCTTCTCACTTGTGAATTCCAACAATTGTTATTAGAGCTAACTTCTCACAAAGAGGAGCCTTACTGATTTGACAAAAAAGATCGATAAATGGAAGTTTACAAACTTGGGAAGATCATAGAGAATCAGGCAATTGACATACAACTTGCTTTACATACTTTGGAAAAGGCTAGAGAAGAACTAAGAAAATCATTAAAGAGAAGAAGAGACATTGCCATAGCTAAAATGATACACAATACAAGGAGATTGACACCTCAAAATTGTTTGTAAATGGAGATTCAAAAGAGTTTAATGCAACAATAGCAAAACTAATGGAGAAGAATAGAGCCTACGCAGAAGAAATCAGAACACTCAAGATTGAACAAGAGTCACAAGCCATGATGCTTTGTGAGGTGATTGAATAGAAGAAAAGAGCCATTGAAGATAAGGCTATGCTAGAAGAAGAAAAGAGAAATCTTGTCAATAGACTAGAAGAAAAGTCAATTGAACTTACAAGAATTTCAAACATGTAGTTGGACACCCTAAGCCAGATGATGAATGCACATCATGAACTAAACATCAAGGATATTGAGATCTCTACACTAAAGATGCAAAATGAACAACTGCAAAATGACCTAAAAAGAGAAAAGGAAATTGCAGAGAGCTTCAATAAACCCAATGAGGCCATCAAATACTTTGAGCAGCTATTGAAATCACCAATGGTTGGCAACGATACTTTAGGACTAGGACACACAAGCACCGAACAAGGAGAATCATCCAAGATTGTAGAAGAAAGGAGTAAGAAAGGTAAGAACACTAAACCTACTTGTCATTTCTATGGTAAAAAGGGACATTCCTCTAATGTATGTAGGAGCAAGAATACCCATCATCATGACAAACCTAAGAATGTGAGTCACTATCACAAGTGAAAGAAGCAAGGACATCAAGCATATGACTGTAGGACTAAGACTATCAAAACACCAAGTTTTAAAGGTCGCTACTACAATTGCAAGAAGTATGGACATAGAGCTTTTGAGTGCAAATCAAAGCCTATGTGGACACCTAATTAGCCAACAAGGGGAAATAACCATGGACATCACTACAATTGTGACTACAACACTAGGTATAGCTGTCATTACTATCAATAATATGGACACATTCCTAAAAATTGCATAAGAACACATTTTAGTGGAAACTACAGTAGATGTTTGAGTCAAACCACATGTCTTAATTGCCTGAAGATTGGTCATATCGGTAGGAATTGCCCAACAAGGTCAAAAACATCCTATTCAAAGAACAACGAAGGCAAAGAGAAGGTAGATGTCGAACACATTAGAGGAGAAATGAATAAGACATGGAAGAAGAAAGATGGGTGTAGCACATCAAATGAAGGGATTAATTCACCTAAAAGGTCAAGTGGTCACACTTCATCAAACTAAGCAAGAGAAGGCATGAGGGATTGATTTACAAAGCTTTATCATACATTAGTTCCTAAACAAGCAAAGGATTGAAAGGAAGAGATGAACATGAACAAAGATGCAAAGTTAAAATTTTCAAGATATCACAAGTGTTGCCAAGTTTTCGTCAATGTCGAGTAAAATCCTAGTGCATGTCAAGTTGATAGTGGAAGTCGAGTAAAGAAAAAAATTCAATTGAAGCTGAGTGAGGAATACTCCTATGTATGTTGAGTGATGAAAAGCCAATGGAAGCCAAGCAATGTAGAAATCCTTCAGAAGCTAAGTGGTCATGTGTAAATGCACAAAGCATTAAATGCAATGAAAATAGGGTTTATCGCATTTTCAATCATTTTTCTTAATCACGAATGAAGAGAAAAGATGAGAAAGAATGTAGAGCAACTTCATAGTAGAGAATCTAATATTTAAGCAGATTCCAAGAAAATTTCAACACAATTTCATCGATCTCGAGGTATTTATGTTTGGTTGATTTATAGAGTTTCATATTTTCTTCATGTGCAAACTATAGATTGTATAGATGGCTTCTAGCTCTAGGAAAAATTAGGAGAAGGAACCTTTTGAAGTCTAGCTTGTGTCCACTGAGGTAAAACAACCTAATTTCCACCCAATACTAGAGGTGGCATATAAAAATGATTTAGTTGGAGCCCTATCTATCATACCCCCTAAGGTAGTTATGGTTCAAGATGTTAGGAAATGCTATAATTGCAAGATTGGAGCCATAGGTGACATGGAAATGAGGGAAGCCTATGAGAGACTATGCGATAATGGAGTATTGAAGGAAGAATATTAGATTGTTGAGAAGAAGGGTTTAATGTGTGCCCTAGAATTCCCTACAGTGTTCAAGACTAAATGGATTAGGCTAGTACTTAGTAGAATACTTTATGGAAGCTTATAGTTGGAGGATGGTCCAGTGAAAATCAAAAAGAGAATTGTCCATAGAGTGACAGGGTATCCAACCCTATATCAGCTGAAAACTCTTTGGAGTGATTCTAAGAAGGCAATTTAGAAAAATACTAGTTCTAACTAGAAAAAAAGAGGGATGACAATAGACACCATTCAAGACCCTCTAGTTGACTTTGTTGTTAGGGTGATTGCACACAAATTCTACCAATCTAGTGGACTTAAAAGTGTGCCTTACATTGTAGTGGATGTAGGCTATAAATTGGTGAAAAAAGATCATACTTTTTATCTTGCAGAACTACAACTACAACACATTAATGAAAATTTAGTAGCTATAAGGATAAACAAGGGAGCCTAATGCAAATTTGGTGCTATTTTTATTTTTATATTCTTTTATGTTCAGAATGAGTTTCCTTCTTTTTGAAAAGTTGCATGGAAAATTAATAGGTCAATAATAGATCAAGTTAATGAATACATAGAGTAGATGGTAGCTAATTTTGAGACCCTTATGACTAGCTATTTTGAAGACTTCAAGAAGAAAATGAAGAAAAGGCTAAGAATACCATTTTCCTTAGTAGAGAAACATGTAAATGATGCATGCTTTCTTGTAGATATTGACTATACATACATTCAAGCTGCCATACCAAGAGTGAGATCATTAAGACCTCCTGGATATGAAATAAATATAGATGAGGCAGCAACAACAATAATCACACTACTAGCATAAGAAGTAAACAAAAGTGCACAACATTTCAGAAGCTATGATGTGGTGAGGTCAAAAGTGGATATGGAGTTAAAAACTACGTTCACACTAAAAAAGAAAGAAAAACATCTGAAGAAACTCAAAACAAAATTTGGTGAGGGCACTATGGAAGCAGAAAAAGAAGAAGAAGGTGAAGAAGCCAAGGATGATGAAGAGGAACAAGTTCAAGGACCACTTACTTTAACTCAAGGAATGGGGGAGGATGCTAAAGAGGAGGAAGGCAGAGTACGAAGTATTGGTGTTTTAAGAAGTGCTAAAACTACTAAGCGACAAAATGCTTAATACCAAAATGATAGTACATACACAATCGAAAGACTAGCCTATTCTTATTAACAATTGCATATGTAAGGTATTTGTACCTAACTTCAACAAAACCATAGATGGTTTTCTACTCTTTTGGCTCTGCAAAACCAGGGTGGGTGTACCCCGGGATGGTTCAAAATTGAAACAAATATGTGAGGATTGTTCTTAGTTTCATTCTGATTCTCATTTCAAGATCCTTGAACATATACATAATTCTTACTAACTTGTTAAAACACATCCCATAAATAGATATGGCCAAGAATTCTTCTATAGATCTACAAATCTTTTCAATAACAATGGCTAACTGAAGCTAAAAAATTCCATACAGACAAGTGCTAGCCAACTTTGAAGATCTACAAGGAATAAAAGTAAAATTTGATTTGATGATGCATTTGAAAAACCATTTGTAAGATATTTCTCCTTCAACTGAAATAACTTGATCAGTGCCTAATCCATTGGGGTTCAGAGTCTATAGAAAATTCTTAGATCTAATTTGTTGCCTTACAACAAATTCTATGAGCAATTCTTATCACAACTTATCATTCAAAAATCCTTTTCAATACTTAAGTAATCTTATCACATTCATCAAAGACTTTATTTAATCCATTGCATTAACAACAATGATAAATGGATATACAACCTAATTTGATTGCATTCAATTCCACAAGCTTTTACTCATACAACATCAAGGTAACTAAGTATTTAAAAGGAGACAAAATTCAGAAAGAACTGATATGGGGATAGTTCATAATTTGTATTCATTTCCTTTGAAAATGGTATATCCTTTATAGTAGACTCAAAATGGCCTTCAGAAAGAAACACAGGTCATTCTATATTCATGTATTCTTAGAGAATGTGATAGCAAAATACTTTACAAACTTGCTTTCAAAATTTGGACCAAAAACCAGACTAATAACAATACTTAGAAGAAATAGAATTCGGACCATTCTTTAGCCTTGGAATCTCACTTAAATAATGTGAGATGCAACAAGCTTTGAGCTAAAGAGAGTGACATGTGTCCCCTTAAAAGATACTGACGAATGTTTGTAGTAAAAGACAAAAACAAATAACTGAAAAGCTAACACATCAAACCATCCTGGGTGGGTCCCTTTTTGTTATACTTCTCATTTGTTTTAACAAGAAGATAGGATCTAATTCTCCAATTATTCTTCATCCTCAAAGTAAGTAGCCATGAGGTTTGAAAGTGATGTATCGCCTTCAGTTACTTGTAAATTTACTTCAACCTGGGGATTTTCCATGTCCTCATTATTATCTTCGGGGGTAACTTTTACTTCTACGTTTTCCTCATCATTATCTTCTGACATTTGTTCTAGAAACTGATTTTTCCATTTATTAAAAGTATCATCATCTGGCCAGTCAAAGCTCAGAGCTTCTCTTTGTATCATTATTAAAGAATTTGCATTTTCTTCTAAAACATCAAATTCTTTCCTCATAGCAGTATAAAACAACTGTATTTTTACTAGCTCTTCATTTGTCTTTGCCAAGAACTAGTGGCTAGTTTCACTTATGATGTTTATTATTCTTTCATTTAATAACTCATCCATCTCCCTTTTCCACTTTTCTTTTTCTTTTATTGTATCAACAGATTCTAAAGCACAAGGAAATAGGGTGAATTTTTCAGCAATGTATTGGGAAAAATAGAATGTTAATCTTCTCTGTAAAGAATCTCTTTCATCATCAAAATTCTCTAGCTTATTTAATAAATCAACAATCTTCTCAACTTGATGATAAGGCATTTGGACTACAGATATACATATAATTGTAATATCATTATTTATCTCCCTCCATTTCTGTGCAAGAAGAGTCTGTTTATCCTTATCCCTATTCAACTCATCCATGAGGGCTACAATTCTTGTGAACTGATAAAAAAAAATTTGAACATTGAATTTTATCCCTCAGATATATTACACCTTGCTTTAATTTTTCTTCATATTGATTTCTCAATTCTATCTGCAACTCAAGAAATTTTATTTTTTCTTCTTCAAATTCCTCTACAGTATAGAATTGGGGCCTTTCAGGGGTGTCAGGTATTTCAATAATAGGGGTTGATCCAGATCCAACCAATGGCTTTGAAGGGTATGCAATTGTAGGTGCACTGGATTCTCCCATTTTTCTTTTCCCTAGTATCCTCTCCATTTGAGACATTTTTTTTTCCAATGATTGTATCCGTATACCCCTTTCTTCATATGTCTTCAAAACTTCTTCAAACCTAGCATTGAGTTGGGAAAATTTATCTTCTTCTTGTCCAGATACAACACCACCCAATTTTAACATTTCTGAAGCCATTCCCATTACTTGTTCACTACTTACCTCACCAGCCCTATATACTATCAATGTACCAGTATGTTCTGTAGTGGGAAACTCATGCATCCTGGTACTTTCTCTCTTATCTATGGACCACAAAACAAGGGCTTGGTGGTCATCACTAAATTTGATCCCTCTATGAGCCTGTAAGACTTCTTCAACAGTTGTTAGTTGAAAATCCTTCTACTTCCTTACTGAATAAAAAACAATAGCATTCGCTATATCCCATTCTGGCAGAAGGAGGACTCCTGATTGTCTAACTATTTTCCTTCCAACTTCACAAGTGAGCTGGGCAAAATCATTCAAAAAATTTGATTTTACATCTTCCTTGATAATTGGGTTAGATTTATTTGGTTACTCAGCCTTGATTTTCTCACAAGATTTCTCAAAATTCTTTATATTTAATCTCCATTAAAACTGAGCAAAAGCCCTAGATCTTACAAACTTTTCATCATTAATAAATCTTTCAGAAGCCTGGGCAACAATTGGGTCAATTTCCTTACCTTGGTAATCAGTAATGGTCAGGTCCAAGGAAGGTGTAGGAGGTTCTTCTGGTTCTCCAACATTCAGGTCTGTAGAAGTGACAATCACATCCCCATCTCCTCCCATTTGTCTAAGTTGTTCCTTTAGAGATACCTCATCATCTATTTGGATTGGAGACTGGCTTGGGGAGTATTGTTCTTTTTGAGAAGAAGAAGACCCATGCTCCAATTTTTGTCTTTTTGGAGAGCTGGCTATAGATGGACTTCTTGGCCTTGGCTTCTCATGAGTGGGTACCTGTAGCACACTCTGAACCATGACATAACCTGCCCTTTTCTGTAATGTATATTGGCCAGGAGTTACTACATTTCTACCACTCAATCTTCTTCGTATTTCTGCTGCCTTGTCTGGGTGTGCCTTAATAAATATATCTTTCTTCTCATTCATAGTCTGAATTATTATAGCAAAATTATTCATTAATGCCTGTATTTTATCTCCCCAATATTTCTTATCTTTCAATGGGTCGTACTGGGGGTCAAAAGCATTAATGAATTCTAGGTTTTTACTGAAAACTATCCATTTCTCTTTCCTTAATTCTTGCTCCTGCAATGTGAAAATATTTCTGATTATATCCTTCAAATAGTAAACCCGATGTACCATATGGGAAGCTCTCACCCTTTCTCTTAATAGATCATAGAATCCTTCAGGGTCAATGAATCTGGCATGAGATTCTGCCATGTTATATTTATTCAAAAAAAAATTTAAATGCTTCCACCCCTTTTTAACAAAAACAAAATCATCCACTATAGTAACCATTGGAAAGAAAGAGCCCTTCTTGACCAATTCCCTCTCATCTATAGTACCTATCTGCCACAAGAGCTTGGCTATCCTTATCTTCAAAGGTACATGAAAAGGTAACACATGAGGTTTTCCTAAGAAACCATAAACTCTTATTACTATTGAAACATTGTAGGGAATTATATCCCCCCAGTTGTGACTGACACGTAACCCTTTAGCATGATCCTTGGGTTTGATTAATTCTAATAATGCTTGTGGGATTCTAGGGCTATATCCTCTTAAAAGTAGTCTAAGCTTTGATGCAAAATACCTGCCAAATCTTACATAACTAGCATCAGTGGCCTCTGAAGTCATATCCACACTCCATAATTGCATTGGATTTCTTTCTCCATCCTTTGTGGTTTCTAACTCCATACCTTTGGAGAAGAAAGCATATCCTTTGTATAAACATACATGCATCACCAATGAATACAAACAGAATGGCTTGTTTACTTTCCCCTTTGCTACTCCAACCAGCCCATCGTGAATCTCTTTTGCTAGGAAAGTGGCAAAATCCAGAATGGTACTCATTCCAAATTGAAGGGTTTGAGCAATTATAAGGACCACATAACCTAGAATTTGATCACCCTCATCTATCCCCAAGATCTTGCAAAGAGAAAAATATAGTGCTTGAGCTCTTAGATTGAAATGTCTTCTCAACAATGGCTCTAGAGTACTGGCTGTGATCACAAGCAAGTTTCCAACCCTAGCAGCATGCTCTTGTAGTGGCCCTATTCTCAAGTACACTTGTTGTTCATCATATCTAGCTTGCAAATCATCTAGATCAATGATTTCATGCATAACGTGGTTAGGTTTCAGGTTGAAAACCTCACTGAACAATTCAGGGCAAACCCTAAAAAGGTTGACCCCTAAATGAATTTTTACCCACCCTGTGATAGGATCATACCTCTTTGCCAAGTCCATCAATAAATCACTATCAAAGAAAACACTGGGGACTACTAATTTTCCAATGTCAAATTCCCATACATTGCTCATAGGAGTGTCCCGTTTTCGCTCTGAAAACCATTTCTTAAACAACTCCAAACCTCCCATGGAAACTTGGGCATCCCTTATCCAATAATTTTGTTATAAAATCCCTCTGCCATAACCAATCTAGGGTTTTTTGGAATGAGCTCCCTTCCCTTTGTTATTTCATGCATTGATAAAGGGAATTGTTCGAGAAAATCATCATGCACTAAACGTTTTAGATAATATTTTTGTCCAGTAAACTCTTTTTGGGGCAGCATTCCTAATGAAACTTTGGAAAATTCACAACAGCAGATGCTTCAAATTTTACTCAAAAAGTCACAGAGTACTTACCCGCTAGAAATCGCACTTCTGCACCATATGATGTCTTCTGCAATTTTATTGGAATATTAACCAAGAAATTCCATGCCTTAGCTCTGAAATCTTGAACGCCTTTTTCTTTTTGTACTTTGGTGATTCATTAATGGTGAAATTGTGGGCTCTTTTTATTAATTAAAACCGCACGCACCAGGTCTGAATCACATTTACTCCCAGTAACCGTCGCCTACAATTTGCACTCAAATTTGAATCCCATCTGTAGATTTTATCAGATCGCACAGTCCTGATTTAAAAATAACAAGGCTTTACGGTTTTTTTTTTAAAACGCCACGTGTCATCATTGTGCTTCCCCGCATTACTTAATAACCTACATCTTTATTATGCGAGGATGTGTCAACCATCGATCAAGACAAGATCGACGATCGAAATAATCTATTTCGTATGAATGACCAGCTAGCTGTACTAACCAACAGGAAATTTCCATATTAGCTTATACTATATGACAACACTTCATGCCAGCGGATACCATATCTTTTTCTGAGCAAGCAAGTGTTTGACGTCATCACAGACAGGTGTCATCATTGCGCTTCCCCGCATTACTTAATAGCCTGCATCTTTATTATGCGGGGATGCATCAACCATTGATCAAGACAAGATCAACACTGATACTGCTTCTTATTCATTAAGCAACCAAAAACCTTCTATGCATATCTAGCATCACAAGTCATCAGTCGTTTGTAGTGTAGCATAGTGAAATACAAATAGCTGACCCCACATTGGCACGTGTCCTCATTGCGCTTCCCCGCATTACTTAATAACCTACATCTTTATTATGCAGGGATGTGTCAACCGTTGATCAAGATAGGATCAACGGTGATATGGGTTGGTAAGTAATCTTCATAACTCATCCGATGAATCCACCAATGATATCACGGAGAAAACAAAACGTGTGCAAAAGTATTGACAAATCTGACATATAGGAGCTTTTGTAGCATACTGGATCTCACAAAACATTAGGGGCTATGTGTCATCATCGTGCCTCCTGGTTTATTTAAAAAATCTACAACTCTATAATGCGAGGATGCGCTGACCCTTGATCTATGATAGATCAATGGTGATTGAAAAACACTTCAACTTGGCATCCTTTCAAATGGAATGTCGCAATTAAAGGTACACAAAGGGTTTTCAAAAGGCATTTTGATGTAAATAAAATATTTAAGATAAAAACCTGGCCAGAATATTTGAAGAAAATACCTCTTTTTAAAAATTTGAAAATGAGGGCATCACAAAACAAAGACATAACTGATTTTTCACCCAAGTACAAGAAAAATTTCCTATACTGTGAAAAATCACACCAACAGTAGCTCTTTCTGGGGATGATTGACTACCTGAGTCTATGCAAGAATTCAGAATCTTTGGGAGAGAAGACCACATATTTGGTAAGATGACAACTTCTTCAGAGAGCACAAAGCAACACACAAAAATAAGGAACCAAACTACACAAGGATATTTACAAGGATTTACAGAAAGCACAAAAAGCACAAAACAACAGGAAACGCTAAAACTATTGTTCATTGAAGAAAAATAAGTATTTTTCAAGAAAAATACCTCTTCAAGAACTGTCCATGAACTGGCAATTCAAGAATATTGTCAAATATATCTTTAAGTATATAAGAATCTTCACCCCAAGTATTTTCAATGAGATATCGGCCTAACCAAATAGGATCAAATTTGCCATGTCTTCCTTTATCTTCAATTCTGGCATTCCACATTAAGACTAAATCTCTATTTTCAAATTTTCTGCTTACAGTTCTTTTGTCATAGAGTGTCTTGACTTGTAATTGCAACTTTTGGTTCCTTAAAGATGCTTCTCTTCTGGTTTCAGTCAGTCCTACCAATTCATCCATTCTTTCTTGCATTTCATCTGTAGTATCTTCATCATATAACTGGATGTAATTGTATAGTCCCATCAAGTTATTCTGAGGCATTCTGGCTTGAATCCTATACACTAAATCAAATGGAGCTACACTAATTTCTTTCTTTATAGTTACTCTGTCAGCCTATATTGCCAACTATAATTTGGAATCCTATGCCTTTTTATTATCATCCAAGGTTCTTTTAATGACCTTCAATAGGCTCTTATTTGTGGACTCAGCTTGTCCATTCCCTTGTGGATGACATGGAGCAGATGATGACCTTGTCATTCCATATTTATCTCAAAACTTGATGAACTCCTCAGATCTGAAGCACATAGCATTATCTGTGACAATTCTCTGTGGACATCCAAATCTAGAAATAATATTATTCAACAAGAAATTATTTACCACTTTACTTGTTGCATTTGTTGTGGGGATAGCCTCTACCCATTTTTTAAAGTAGTCAGTGGCAACCAGAATCCAAGAATAGCCAGTGCTAGACTTGGGGAAAATCTCTCCTATGAAGTCCAGACCCCATTGTTGAAAAGGTGCTTGAATCTCAACTGGCTTCAATGGAGTATTTCCTGAGAATTTCAGCTTTCTAGCAAACCTCTGACAAGGATCACATTTCCTAACCATAACTTGAGCATCCTTGAACAGAGAAGGCCACCAGAATCCAGCTCTCATTATCTTATGTGCAGTAGTTTTGGCCATGTAGTGTCCCCCACATAGTCCAACATGCATTTCTTTCAAAACCTCTTTTGCCTTTTCTTTATCAACACACTTCAACAGAATTCCCTCAAAATTTCTCCACCATAGGTTACTTTGGACAATTACATACTTGATGGCTTGCAATTTAGTATTCCTCTTTTCATTTTTAGGCAGATGGGGAGGAGCTTCCATATGCTGCAAATAATATATGACATTGGTGTACCAATCACATTGGTCCATGCCACATAAGTCAGTTCTGAGATCGTCATTTACCAGATTTATTTGATTAGCCTCTAGATTAGTTTCAGCCATGAGTTTGGAAAAACCTTGACCTCTTACTAATTTTGTTATTTGTATATCAATTTTAAATTCCTGGATTCTATTGATCCACCTACACCTCCTACCTAAAACTTCCTGCTGAGAGAATATATCCTTGACTGCAGCACTAGGTACAAAAGCGATAACAGTAGCACCTACCAAGTAGCTTCTGAAAGCTTTTACAGCTTTTACCAAAGCATATGCTTGCTTTTCATTTATTTCATACTTCAATTTAGCAGGCTGTAGTGACTTGCTGAAAAAGGCAATAGGCTGCTCATATCCTTCTTAATTTTTCTGTAATAAGACTGCAGCTACAGTATGGAATGATGCAAAAGAGAAAATATGCATGGCATTTGCATAATCTAGGGTCCTCAATACTGGAGCATTTTTTATTACAGTTTTTATATCTTGGAATGCTTGTGAAGGTTCACCATTCCAATCTATAACAGCTCCTTCCTTGAGCATCTTTGAGATGGGTCTACTGATTTCAGCAAAATTGGTAACAAATCTCCTCAGAAAATTGACCTGGCCAAAAAAGGACTGAATTCCTTTCACATTTTTTGGTTTGGGGACTTTTTCAATAGCTACTACCCTTTTAGGATCTATTTTTACCCCATCCATAGACACTATGTGTCCTAATAATTTTCCTTCTGTGACCCCGAATATGCATTTCTTTGGGTTTAAAGATACTCCATATTCCAAGTCTTTTATAAAGATTTTTTCCAAATGTTTGTAGTTATCTTCAGCCTTATTAGAATATGCTGTGAGATCATCCTGATACACAACCATAAATTTGTCAATATACTCATGAAATGCTACATCCATGGCTCTTTGGAAGGTAGCTCCTGCATTAATCAAGCCAAAAGTCATCCTCACATACACATATGTTCCCCAGGGGGTTGTGAAGGCTATCTTGAACTGCTCACTTTCTTTTACTAGAACTTGATTATATCTAGAAAAACCATCCATCATTGACATCAATTCAGAGCTAGTCACTTGTTGTAACATGGCTTCCATATTAGGTAAGCCATAATTGTCTTTTAGAGATGCAATGTTTAAATTTCTAAAATCAACACAAAGCCTAATATCTCCATTCTTCTTCCTGACAGGAACCAAGTTTGAAACCCAGGTGGAATGCCTGATTGGTTTGATTATCCCACCATCTCTCAGTTTTGTCAGTTCTTCTTGCATTTTTGGGGCAAGGGTAGGATTGATTGGTCTTTGTTTTTGCCTAAAAGGTCTTACATTTTCCTTCAATGGTATGACATGCTGGAAAAGATCCTCTCTGTAAGCCTTAAGGTCATCATATGAAAAAGCAAAAACATGTCTATATTTTCTAAGTAGGTCAATTAATGTTTTCTTGATTTCAACAGGCAGATGTTGGCCAATATAAACCCTTTTAGGAACTTCATCAGTACCCAAGTTTATTTCTTCTAACTCCTGAGGTTTGGGGTCGTTAACTCCTAATTTTACTCTATCTTGGTTATCAAAAATATTTTCCAAGACTACTAACCACTTCGGCATCTTATTTTTTTTCAATTGCATTATTTCTTGACCAAAAATGGTTTCCTTCCCATTTATGGTTTCAATCAATCCACTGCAATCCATCTCCTGACCGTGATACTTGTCTTCATTTAACAAAAAAATTGTAATATCTTTGTCATCTTCAAAAACCTACCAATTTTTAATGTTGTCAGGTATGGAAGGCCTGTTTTGCACCTCAATCTAGGAGATTCCTGCAAAAGATATTTCTTTTGGCTTGATGGCTACATTTTCCAATAGATCAGCCATCTTATTTTGGGTCCTATCTCTCCATGAGATCCCAGACTGCATTCCTATATTGTTTTAATCTCCTATTTTTTGATGAGTAGGTTCCTTTGATCTAAGAGATAATTAGTTGAAAATTCCCTATGACATATAATTTCTTAATTTTATGATGTATGGAAACTTTGAGCCCTAGCAGCAATGCTTCATACTCTGCAATATTATTAGTGCAGGCAAACTTCAAGGTGAATGAATACCTAAAAGTGTTATTCTCAGGGGACACAAAGACTACACCTGCCCCTACACCCTCTTTAGAACTAGCCCCATCAAAAATCATTGTCCATAATTTTGGTGAATTCATGCAACATTCAACTTCATTTTCGATGATAGCAGGTAAATTTTCAACTTCCTGAATAATTAATTCAGCCCTGAAAGCATTAATCCCAGTATCTAGGAAACAAGTGGCATCTTTGTCAATTTCTTCACCTAAGATGTGGTTAACCCTTGGTTCCCTATTTATGCTGATAGCTTTGTCCCCTATATGAAAAGTGGCATTAGTAAGATTACATTGCAGGCTTCCCCCCATGGCAGCACTCCATTTTTTAGAGAGTAACATTCCGTAGTGTGGAGGTATATCTACGACAAGGACAGACATGGTCAATTCTACTTCAAGATATGCAGCTATTTTGAATGGTAGGGCATTTATAGTACCTATGACTGGGACTTCTCTAGCATCCATCCCTCTGCATCTACCTTTCTTGGTATCTACCTTCAATCCTAAGGCTTCCATTACCTTGAAAGGCATTATAGTGTTGGAAGCTCCTGAGTCTATCATGCAATTTTTTAAGGTCTTCCCCTTTATGATTAGACTGAGGAAAAAAGGATCAATATCTTTTATGAATGCCACTGAGGAATCATCTAGAAGCATTTGAGGAATCTAGGATATGATACCACTGTCCTCTATTACTAATGGGGTCTATTGGGACATAGTTTGATCTATAATAACATTATTGTTTTCTATTCCACCCAACCATGACAAAGCCTTATTCTTATGCTCTTCAATTCTAAAAGGTTCAGACAAGGGCACTTTTACAGTAATTTGAGATAACATGGATATCATATCAATAGGTTCAACCACAATAGGTTTTACAATAGTACCTGGAATCAGAGTCTTTTGAGTAGTAGGCACCACATTTTGCTTGGTAACATTCGGTTCTGACTTCTTTGGTTGCACCACTAGTTTTTTTGCTTCACTTATCTGAAATTGAACCTTCTTCTTTGGTTCCCATTTCTTACCCTTGTTCTCCTTGATTTTAGGCACATCTACACTAACTTTCTTGTCTTGATCATTCATCTTATGAGTGATGTCCTTGATGACGATACTAGATGGCCTTCCTGCATCATTATTTATTGCTTTATTTCTCAAATTATAATTACTCTGGACTTCTGAAATCATTTCGGCCATAATTTTGTTAATCTCCTCCTTGGAGGGCATTCTTAAACTTCTGAGACCTACATCTAAAAATGTACTGCATACCTTATCTGTATCATACCCCTCATCATCTGAAAGTAATTGCTGATGATGTAGTTGGTAAGAAATTATTTGGCTAGTAACATCATTTTCAAGCTCTTTTGAATCAGAATCTATCAAACCATCACACATACTCACCATATTGCAGCTTATATCGTCATGGTTTTTCTCTTCTGTTTCTTCGTCAGCTTGCAATCCTTGGGCTTGGGCAAATGACTGAGAAACATCACAATAATCTGCAAAATGAGGTGATTGGCATATAATGCACCATGGTACATCATCATTCATATTTACGGTGTTCTTTTGCAGGGGGTCTGGAGTACCCTTATCCTTCACATTTTGGGTCTGGTTGGGAACTAGTTTACCATCTTTCCACTCAGTGGTATAAGGGTAATTCTGCATCCTAGGCTGCCTATTGAAGTTGTTGTTATTCACAGGGGGTCTTTCAGCAACATTTGGCTTATTGAAACTAGTGGGATTCATCTTCTTGAGCATTTCTAAAACCTGGCCTATAGTAGGTTCTTCGGGCTTTTTTCCTATAGGAGTTTTCTCACCCTCCCTTTTATTATTGTTTTTAGAATTAAAAAGCTTAGGATCATCCCTCCTACCTAGTTTTTTAGATGCCTTTCTATTATTCTCTATATTTACTACAACTCTATAGGCATCTCTCAAAGTTTTAGGATCTTTATCCCTCAATTGATAAGCCATTTTGCTATCAAAAGCATTGAAATAGGTTGTGAGACAAACGTCTTCATTTAACCTCGTGAATTGAAAAAGTTTGTACATACCTTTTTGCAATCTCACATTGAAATAATATGTGGACTCATTTGGATTCTTCTTGATATTGTTGAACTCGTTCAACATGAATCCTGCATTGGTATTGTCCCCATACTGCTATTTGAACAACTTCTCCAGATCACTCCATGAGGTAATACTGTCATCAGGCAACCTCCTGAACCAATCCCTTGCATCCTCTGTTAGTGAATGCACAAACAATTTCATTACCATGTCTTCGTGTTCAACTTCATAATCATTCAACATGTCGATGAAAATCATCAAATGCTCTTCACCAGTAACAACATTATTTCCAAAAAACTTAACCAGTTTATCCCTTAAATCAAAAGATATGGGATGGGGGGCACCAGGAATACCAGAAAATGATATTTGTCTATACTTTTCTAGGTATATAGGTTTCTTCTAGAAACCAGGAACATTTGAGGTACTAGCTATATTAGCTTGACTCAGTGGAGCAGCTTGGGACTATTGTGGTGGGACAAATGGGACTTGGGTGCCAATATTGGAAGATGAGGTAGGAGAAGATTGGGGTATTCCCTGAGTTGAAATTGTGGGAGCACTAACTGGTGCAGTATTTGTAGGTGGGATAGACAAATTGGGCCATGAAGCCAATGTAGAATTAGACTTTATGAATTGGATTTTCTTTCTAGTTTTTGCAGCCTGAGCTTCATTCTCAACCTTCTCAAGCTCTTTTGCAAGATCTTCCTTCTCTTTTCAAGCCTTCTCAAGAGCTAGATCTAACTTCGACATGGAGGGTTGTATAGGTTTTCTTGGTATAGCTTGAGGCTCATTTATTTGGATTCCTATAGCCTTTCCTTTCCCTTTATCTGGAGCTTTTGCAATGGGCTCTACAGGATCAACTTGAACAGGTTTATAGGCTTGAACTTGAGTAATAACTGGTTCTTGCCTTCAATTTAGGTGTTTCTCCTATTCTTGCACTTTAGCTCTCAGATTATCAACATCTCCAAAAACATCCTTATGGAGAGTTGTGGTATTCTCTTCTAATTTTTTATTTTTCTCTTTCAAAGTAGCCATCCTTCTTAGCAGAGCATCTCTTTCTATTATGGCATCTAAGGTGGCTTGCTCCTTCTCCTTTTCAAGACGAATGTGTTTAGCTTCTTCCTCAGCAATCCATTTCTTCAAAAGTTCTATCTCAAAGTGCACTTCTTTAGGATCTGCAGAAGTTGCCTCAGAATCAGCAGGGTCATCCAGATCTGCAAGGTTTGGTTCTACATATGGGGCTACTCTGGGATTAAAAGGATTATCAGATGAACTCCTAAATCCTAGCCTATAATTCATATCTACTACAGGATCTGGTCTTAATGAAGCAATTCCCATAGTAGACACGTCCCTATCTTGAAAAAATCTCTCATCTGGTAATGTGGTACTAAAAAGGCCTCCTAAGAGTCTTGTAGTTTCGGATTCAGAGCTAAGTGAAGAAGATTCTCTTCCTATTACTGGTTGATAATGGGAATTGACGGATGCATTACCTCTGGGTTTCCAAGTGGGATTTGGATCTATCCTTCTTTTATTTTGGTTCTTCCTACCACCTTGGGGTAAATTAGTATACATTGATACATCGGGATTGGCTCTCATGTAAGCTCTTGTTTTTTTTCTCTTGTCAGCCATATTCACCTTTTGGTACAATAAGCACTAGCTTCAAAACCTTGACTGAGTCGCCACCCTATTTTGGGAAAATATATAATGACACTTTTAGCTGACCAAAAGAAAATAATACACAAGTAGGAACAAAAATATATGGCACAGACAGACCAATCATTGATGTCTTAAGACTGCAACTCTTGCTTGTTAGATAAGACACTTGGATAGGCTGGATACGTCAGTGTGTAGCAATGGTACTTGGGCTCTATCTTCTTTAAATTCTCAAAGTTTGACACTAAAAGATTCCCTTATAACCATGGGCAAAACATAGATCACATGACACACATGTACACAGTAGGACCAAAGAAACTGCAGTACTTTTCACAGAGGTGTTGGAGAAGTCCCCAACAGAGTTGCCATTTTGTTGGTGTTTTAAGAAGTGCTAAAACTACTAAGTGACAAAATACTTAATACCAAAATGACAGTACATACACAATCTAAAGACTAGCCTATTCTTATTAACAATTGCATATGTAAGGTATTTGGACCCAACTTCAACAAAACCACAGATGGTTTTCTACTCTTTTGGCTCTGCAAAACCAGGGTGGATGTACCCAGGGATGGTTCAAAATTGAAAAAAATGTATGTGGATTGTTCTTAGTTTCATTCTGATTCTCATTTCAAGATCCTTGAACATATACATAATTCTTACTAACTTGATAAAACACATCCCATAAACAGATATGGCCAAGAATTCTTCTATAGATCTGTAGATGTTTTCAACAACAATGGCTAACTAAAGCTAAAACATTCCATGCAGACAAGTGCTGGCAAACTTTGAAGATCTACAGGGAATAAAAGTAAAATTTGATTTGATGATGCATTTGAAAAACCATTTGTAAGATATTTCTCCTTCATTTGAAATAACTTGATCAGTGCCTAATCCATTGGGGTTCAGAGTCTATAGCAAATTCTTAGATCTAATTTGTTGCCTTACAACAAATTCTATCAGCAATTCTTATCAGAACTTATCATTCAAAAATCCTTTTCAATGCTTAAGGAATCTTATCACATTCATCAAAGCCTTTATTGAATCCATTGAATTAACAACAATGATAAATGGATATACAACCTAATTTGATTGCATTCAATTGCACAAGCTTTTACTCATACAACATCAAGGTAACTAAGTATTTAAAAGGAGACAAAATTCAAAAAGAACTGATATGGGGACAGTTCATAATTTGTATTCATTTCCTTTGAAAATGGTATATCCTTTACAGTAGACTCAAAATGGCCTTCAGAAAGAAACATAGGTCATTCTATATTCATGTATTCTCAGAGAATGTGATAGCAAAATACTTTACAAACTTGCTTTCAAAATTTGGACCAAAAACCAGACTAAGCACAATACTTAGAAGAAATAGAATTCATACCATTCTTTAGCCTTGGAATCTCACTTAAATAATGTGAGATGCAACAAGCTTCAGGCTAAAGAGAGTGACATGTGTCCCCTTAAAAGATACTGATGAATGTCTATAGTAAAAGAAAAAAATAAATAATTGAAAAGCTAACACATCAAACCATCCTAGGTGGGTCCCTTTCTGTTATACTTCTCATTTGTTTTAACAAGAAGATAGGATCTGATTCTCCAATTATTATTCATCTTCAGAGTAAGTAGCCATGAGGTTTGAAAGTGATGTATCGCCTTCAGTTACCTATAAATTTACTTCAACTTGGGGATTTTCCATGTCCTCATTATTATCTTCGGGGGTAACTTTTACTTCTACATTTTCCTCCTCATCATCTTCTGACATTTGTTCTAGAAACTGATTTTCCCATTTATTAAAAGCATCATCATCTGGCCAATAAAATCTCAAAGCTTCTCTTTGTATCATTATTAAAGAATTTGCATTTTCTTCTAAAACATCAAATTCTTTCCTCATAGCAGTATAAAATAACTGTATTTTTACTAGCTCTTCATTTGTCTTTGCCCAGAACCAGTGGCTAGTTTCACTTATGATGTTTATTATTCTTTCATTTAATAACTCATCCATCTCCCTTTTCCACTTTTCTTTTTCTTTTATTGTATCAACAGATTCTAAAGCACAAGGAAATAGGGTGAATTTTTCAGCAATGTATTGGGAAAAATAGAGTGTTAATCTTCTCTGTAAAGAATCTCTTTCATCATCAAAATTCTCTAGCTTATTTAATAAATCAAAAATCTTCTCAACTTGATGATTAGGCATTTGGACTGTAGATATACATATGATTTTAATGTCATTATTTCTCTCCCTCCATTTCTGTGCAAGAAGAGTCAGTTTATCCTTATCCCTGTTCAACTCATCCATGAGGGCTGCAATTCTTGTCAACTGATCAAAAAAATTTGACCATTGAATTTTATCCCTCAGATATATTACATCCTGCTTTAATTTTTCTTCATATTGATTTCTGAATTCTATCTGCAACTCATGCAATTTTATTTTTTCTTCTTCAAATTCCTCTGCAGTATAGAATTGTGGCCTTTCACGGGTGTCAGGTATTTCAATAATAGGGGTTGATCCAGATCCAACCAATGGCTGTGAAGGGTATGCAATTGTAGGTGCACTGGATTCTCCCATTTTTTTTTCCCCCAGTATCCTCTCAATTTGAGACATTTTGTTTTCCAATGATTGTATCTGTATACCCCTTTCCTCATATGTCTTCAAAACTTCTTCAAACCTAGCATTGAGTTGGGCAAATTTATCTTCTTCTTGTCCAGATACAACACCACCCAATTTTAACATTTTTGAAGCCATTCCCATTACTTGTTTACTACTTACCTCACAAGCCCTATATACTGTCAATGTACCAGTATGTTTTGCAGTGGGAAACTCATGCATCCCGGTACTTTCTCTCTTATCTATGGACCACAAAACAACGACTTGGTGGTCATCACTAAATTTGATCCCTCTATGAGCCTGTAAGACTTCTTCAACAGTTGTCAGTTGAACATCCTTCTGCTTCCTTACTAAATCAAAAACAATAGCATTCTCTATATCCCATTCTGGTAGAAGGAGGACTCCTAATTGTCTAACTATTTGCCTTCCAGCTTCAGGAGTGAACTAAGCAAAATCATTCAAAAACTTTGATTTTACCTCTTCCTTGGTAATCGAGTTAGATTTATTTGGTTGCTCATCCTTGATCTTCTCACAAGCTTTCTCAAAATTATTTATAATTAATCTCCATAAAAACTAAGCAAAAGCCCTAGATCTTACAAAATTTTCATCATTAATAA
Organism: Cupressus sempervirens; assembly: GCA_028749045.1. Classification (NCBI taxonomy): domain Eukaryota; kingdom Viridiplantae; phylum Streptophyta; class Pinopsida; order Cupressales; family Cupressaceae; genus Cupressus; species Cupressus sempervirens. Next base: position 31,307,912 of record CM053788.1, read on the forward strand.
ATCTTTCAGAAGCCTGGGCAACAATTGGGTCAATTTCCTTACCTTCATAATCAATAATTGTCGGGTCCAAGGAAGGTGTAGGAGGTTCTTGTGGCTCTCCAACATTCAGGTTTGTAGAAGTGACAATCACATCCCCATCTCCTCCCATTTGTCTAAGCTATTCCTTTAGAGATACCTCATCATCTATTTGGATTGGAGACTGGCTTGTGGAGTATTGTTCTTTTTGAGAAGAAGAAGACCCCTACTCCAATTTTCATCTTTTTGGAGAGCTGGCTGCAGATGGACTTCTTGGCCTTGGCTTCTCATGAGTGGGCACCTGTAGCACACTCTTAACCATGACATAACCTGCCCTTTTTTGCAATGTATATTGGCTAGGAGTTACTACATTTCTACCACTCATTCTTCTTCGTATTTCTGCTGCCTTGTCTGGGTGTGCCTTAATAAATATATCTTTCTTCTCATTCATAGTCTGAATTATTATAGCAAAATTATTCACTAATGCCTATATTTTATCTCCCCAGTATTTCTTATCTTTCAATGGGTCGTACTGGGGGTCAAAAGCATTAATGAATTCCAGGTTTTTACTGAAAACTATCCATTTCTCTTTCCTTAATTCTTGCTCCTGCAATGTGAAAATATTTCTAATTATATCCTTCAAATAGTAAACTCGATGTACCATATGGGAAGCTCTCACCCTTTTTCTTAATATATCATAGAATCCTTTAGGGTCAATGAACCTGGCATGAGATTTTGCCATGTTATATTTATTTAAAAACAAATTTAAATTCTTTCACCCCTTTTTAACAAAAACAAAATCATGCACTACAATAACAATTGGAAAGAAAGTGCCCTTCTTGACCAATTCCCTCTCATCTATAGTACCTATCTACCACAAAAGCTTGGCTATCCCTATCTTCAAAGGTACATGAAAAGGTAACACATGAGGTTTTCCTAAGAAACCATAAACTCTTATTATTGTTGAAACATTGTAGGGAATTATATCCCCCCAGTTGTGACTGACAAGTAACCCTTTAGCATGATCCTTGGGTCTGATTTATTCTAATAATGGTTGTGGGATTCTAGGGCTATCTCCTCTTAAAAGCAGTCTAAGCTTTGATGCAAAATACCTGTCAAATCTTACATAACTAGCATCAGTGGCCTCTGAAGTCATATCCACACTCCATAATTGCACTGGATTTCTTTCTCCATCCTTTGTGGTTTCTAACTCCATACCTTTGGAGAAGAAAGCATATCCTTTTTATAAACATACATGCATCACCAATGAATATGAACATAATGGTTTGTTTGCTTTCCCCTTTGCTATTCCAACCAGCCCATTGTGAATCTCTTTTGCTAGGAAAGTGGAAAAATCCAGAATGGTACTCATTCCAAATTGAAGGGTTTGAGCAATTATAAGGACCATAGAACCTAGAATTTGATCACCCTCATCTATCCCCAAGATCTTGCAAAGAGAAAAATATAGTGCTTGAGCTCTCAAATTGAAATTTCTTCTCAACAATGGCTCTGGAGTACTAGCTATGATTACAAGCAAGTTTCCAACCCTAGCAGCATGCTCCTATAGTCGCCCTGTTCTCAAGTACACTCATTGTGCATCATATCTAGTTTGCAAATCATCTAGATCAATGATTTCATGCATAGTGTGGTTAGGGTTAAGGTTGAAAACCTCACTGAACAATTTAGGGAAAACCCTAAAAAGGTTGACCCCTAAATGATTTTTTACCCACCCTATGATAGGATCATACCTCTTTGCCAGGTCCATCAATAAATCACTATCAAAGAAAACACTAGGGACTACTAATTTTCCAATGTCAAATTCCCATACATTGCTCATAGGAGTGTCCAGTTTTTGCTCTGAAAACCATTTCTTAAACAACTCCAAACCTCCCATGGAAACCTGGGCATCCCTTATCCAATAATTCATAAAATCCCTCTGCCACAACCAATCTAGGGTTTTTTGGAATAAGCTCCCTTCCCTTTGTTATTTCATGCACTGATAAAGGGAATTGTTCGAGAAAATCATCATGCACTGAACGTTTTAGATAATATTTTTGTCCAGTAAACTCTTTTCAGGGTGGCATTTCTAATGAAACTTTGGAAAATTCACAATAGTAGATGCTTCAAATTTTACTCAGAAAGTCACAGAGTACTTACCCACCAGAAATTGCACTTCTGCACCATATGATGTCTTCTACAATTTTATTGGAATATTAATCGAGAAATTTCGTGCCTTAGCTCTTTAATCTTGAACACCCTTTTCTTTCTGTTCTTTGGTGATTCATTAATGGTGAAATCGTGGGCTCTTTTTATGAATTAAAACTGCACGCACCAGGTCTGAATCACATTTACTCTCAATAACCGTTGCCTACAATTTGCACTCAAATTTGAATCCCATCCGTAGATTTTATCAGATCGCACGGTCCTGATTTAAAAATAACAAGGCGTTACGGTCTTTTTTTTAAAATGCCACGTGTCATCATTGCTCTTCCCCACATTACTTAATAACCTGCATCTTTATTATGCAGGGATGCGTCAACTATTGATCAAGACAAGATCGACGATCAAAATAATCCATTTCCTATGAATGACCAGCTAGCTGTACTGACCAACAAGAAATTGCCATATTAGCTTATACTGTCTGACAACATGCTAGCGGATACCATATCTTCTTTTGAGCAAGAAACTGTTTGACATCATCACAGACACATGTCATCAATACGCTTCCCCACATTACTTAATAACCTACATCTTTATTATGCGGGGATGCGTCAACCATTGATCAAGACAAGATCAACGGTGATATTGCTTCTTATTTATTAAGCAACCAAAAACCTTCTATGCATACCTAGCATCACAAGTCATCATTCGTTTGTAGTGTAGCATAGTGAAATACAAATAGTTGACCCCACGTTGCCACATGTCATCATTGCGCTTCCTCGCATTACTTAATAACCTGCGTCTTTATTATGCAGGGATGCGTCAACCGTTGATCAAGACAGGATCAATGGTGATACGGCTTGGTAAGTAATCTTCATAGCTCTGCTGATGAATCCACCAATGATATCACGGAGAAAACAAAACGTGTGCAAAAGTATTGACAAATCTGACATATAGGAGCTTTTGCAACATACTGGATCTCACAAAACATCAAGGGCTACGTGTCATCATTGCACCTCCCCGCTTTATTTAAAAAACCTACAACTCTATAATGCGGGGATGTGCTGACGCTTGATCTATGATAGATCAAAGGTGATTGAAAAACACTTCAACTTGGCATCCTTTCAAATGGAATGTCACAATTAAAGGTACACAAAGGGTTTTCAAAAGGCATTCTGACGTAAATAAAATATTTAAGATAAAAACCCCACCAGAATATTTGAAGAACATTCCTCTTTTTAAAAATTTGAAAATGAGGGCATCACAAAACAAAGACATAACTAATTTTTCACCCAAGTACCAGAAAAATTTGCTATTCTATGAAAAATCACACCAACACGAAGCACCAAAGGCTGAGCCAAAGAAAAGAAAAGCTCAAAAGAAGCCAGTTGCACCACCTCTAGAATCAGATGAGGAAAGGACAAATTTTGATGAAGATTAATTCAAATTGGTAAGATGATCTACCAAGTCTAAATTGGAAAGTATTTTCAACAATATTAGAGACAGGGAAGATTTAATAGGTGTAAAGACCATAGATTTTAATAAGTTGTCAAAGAAAGAATAAAACATAGTGGAAGAGTCCATCTACACTATGATGGCTAAGTTCAAGACTACCCTACTTGAACTAGACAATTCAATACCTAAGGAGCTAAGCTCATCAGTAGAAAATAAGTGGCATTACTTCCTTAAAATGGAAAAGGAAATAAGGGAGTCTACATTAGCTCAAGTGATGCTATACTTTACTAAAGGTCAAATAACCAAGGCCAGCAAGAAGCATGGGAGAAAATTTGCACCTACATACAAAGTCTTTAATATTCTGCAAAATCAAATTGAAGATGTTGTGTAGAAATCCACTCTTATGTGGAAGGTCATATATGGACTCCAAATAGTAAAGGAAGGGTAGAAAGACCCATTTGAAGGAAGAAATGATGAAGAAGAAGAGGAAAATGAGAGAGAGGAGGAGGTAGAGAAAGAAAAACAAAAGGAAACCGTGGAGAAGACATAGGTTGACGAGGCAACAATTGAAGAGTAGCAAGAAGAACAGAGTGTCCAAGACACCCAAATGCCACCACCAAGTCCTTCACATACAACACCTACATAAATAGTAATTTTTAAGGATGGTCCTAACACCTCAAGTTAGAACATCAATCTTTTGACTATAGAGGATCTCAAAAAGATCCTTCACCAAACTACATTGCAATCACAACTATGCACTAATCTAGTTTTGGTGAGTGTGGAAGAATTACAAAAGGTTGTAGCAAAAATCACTATGGAGAAGGTGAACACACAAGAACCACCTTCACAACCTCCTACAACTACAGCAGATCAACCTAAAGAGTAAGAAGCATAGGATACAATTGCTAAGGTTGATTCTATAGTAAAAGTAAAAACAACTGCCAAGAAGCCAGTAAAGGAACAAATAGGACAAGATGTTCCTACTACACAAAGTCAAGGTGCATCTTCTCAAATCATCATTATTGACCACAATAGTAGAGAAGAGGAGAAGGAATAGGAAAAAACCCCTAAGGAGCAAGAGGTAATACAAACATTGATAAACTTACCTACCTTAGGGACTCCTACCAAGAAGCTGAGCACTGATGTAGTACCATTGCAAAATTCAGCACTAGGCTCGAGCTCCACCAAGGTTGCAAGAGTACTTCACTATGGAGAGCCTATACTTGATGATGATATAGTCATACCTAGTTATGTCTCCAAGAAAATGAATTTAGTGCAAATAAATGAAGTTCAAGAGGCACTGGAGAGAAGGAAGAAACAAGAGATACTCAGAAATGAGTATAGACAAAAGAAAGCACTTGTGAAAATCAAAGACATATTTCTTGATTCATTTAGCTTGCAAGTAACTAATGAAACAAAGCCTATCATGGAGAAATTGTACAATATAGTAGGCTAGGTATAGAATGAAGACCTTGATACAAATGTTAAGTTATTAGAATGGTCAAAAAAGAAGTTTCAAATGAAAGTCAATGAGAAGATATCTAGTGAAATAACACTTTCACAAGTAGAATTGGCTAAGAAGGTTGAAAAAGTGAAAATGGTACTTGGGTATGTATTCTCATTGTACTCTAATTTGTGTGACTCATTATACTTCACACAAGAATCTAGCTAAAGATTACTAAGCTTGGAATGAAATCTCAAGATTTCTAGCACACAGCTACCCAAAGATCCAACTTAGAGTGAGAAGCATTTTGTAACTACACTTCACACCTAGAAACAATTAGTTGAATGGACAATAGAAGTGTTGGAATGTTCAACTAGGAAGAGTATTTCTTAGAGGAGGAGGGGGGGGGGGGGGGGGTGATTCAGAAGTAACTAGTTTTTATTCTTTTAAAGCTTCATTAATCTCATAACTGAAAGTAAAGTATATGCATGTAAACATATAAACAAACATGAAATGAAAACATGCATCAACATATGACACAAGAGATTTGGTAACCTAGAAACCCTCCATGAATAAGAAGGTAAAATTGGGGTGGGGATGAAACCCACAAAAATTACTAGAGCAATATGTTCAACCACTTTTAATGGTCTGCCCTGTTAAAGGCTTTACACTATGTCAATAGTGACTTGGTTAGAGGATTTACAAACACTTTACATGAAGTGTCACCTTGTTAAAGGATTTACAATAGGTTGTTAAACCCACCTAATACATAAGTTTTTCATCACCTTCTCCAAAGGTTTTTCTACCTAGCTCTTAGGTTAACCTATCAATATAGGATTTTAGCATCTAATACAATGGTGAGAAAGTATTAGAACATTTGACTAGATAAAGTGAAATCATCAATTGCTAGATTTAGGTACTAGATTTGCTCTTCTTTTTCTAATCCTTACTTGATCTGATCTTTTTATATGTCCCCTATTCTATTCTGATCAACTAGATATGAAACTGCTACACTGTACCTCTAAGTCTTTCCTTCTTCACTCTAAAATTTCTCTATAATCTCCCCATACACTATTCTCTTCCTTTGTTTTAATGGAGTTTTCAACCTCCCTTTAAAGATTGTGAAGACTTGGGATTAGGTGTGGATCTATAATCCACATTGAATCTCAAATTCATGCTCATACCTTGCATTTTTCTCATTGGTTGCATGCCTTCTTCATTTTTTTGATTGGCTACATGCAGATTGCATAGGGAATGTAAATGATTCATCCTTATCCTTTTTCCTTCTCCAAATCTCTCTATGTTAGCTCCAAAAATGGTTTACATTTGAGTTTGTGAGGGCACAAACTCATATGTTGATTTTTTGTTACTTAGCACATACTAGACTACTGGTGCTCGACACATACTATCTTGGATTTCTTAGCACCTATTACACTCTATCTCACTTGACTCTTGCATGATTCTAGCTCACTCGACATATAATGCATTTTGGCTTGCTTGACATCAATGGTGACTCGACACCTATTTGTCACTCAATACTTATATACTGCTCAACACCTAAAGTCATTTGACACTTGTTGAAATACTAACTTGGCACACACACTTTGGCTCAACATATATAGTGTATTCAACTTCAATACAAAAAAAATCCTTAAGTGTGTCGACACTCAAATGTCAAAACTATCTAAGACCAACAATCTCCCCCTTAGACATGAGTGTCAAAAACACTAGACATTGTTAATCTGTCCCTATGAGTACCTTATCCAAAAAAATTCAAAATTGTTCAAAATTATATTAGAATACCTTAACTCCCCCTGAGATGACTTGTGCCTTTTCATTCTTGCAATCAAAATTCTTTGCTGAATGTGCTGATGCTTTTTGTCCTTTGTCCTATTCCTGTTTCTTGTTTTAGATATGGTTTCCACGTGCTTGTCAAAATTTTGCATCTCCCACTCACTTTGTCTTATTTCTTGTCCCTTTTTGGCTACCTACAAACTTTCCACTTTATTCCCAAAATGAATGAAAGAATGTAATCAAAATTATCAAAATTTGGTATTTCTCCATATATACATATCTCCTCTTTTCTCCATATATACATATCTCCTCCTAATCTATATATATCTCCCCCTTTTTTGACACTGATGTCAAAGGGTTATAAGGAGTAATACCATACTTAGCCAAAAAATTATTATTTACCTCTAGGAGTATCTTCAAAGCTGCATCCCAATTTTTCAATGCAATGTCTAGTGAATTGTGCTAGATGGGAGTCTCTGTAGCAAGGTGTACAAGTCCATCTATGGTAGAAAGATTTGGATCTTTCTTTAGGAGCTCTAAATGTAGGGTCATGGAGGACTAGATTTGCATTAATTTTTCTTTTATTTTTACCTCCTCTACTATTAATACAACTAACTCCTATTGTGTGTGAAGTGTCTATGCAAAGTGCTTCTCACTCTGAGCTAGTTTTTTTGGAAGTTGCATGCTAGAAATCTTGAGATTTCTTTCCAAGCTCATTATTCTTTGGCTAGTCTCTTGTGTGAAGTTGGAAAAATCACATAGTTTGGTGTACAATGAGAAAATGTTCCCAAGTACAATTTTTTCTCTTTCCAACTTCTTAGCCAATTTAACTTGTGCTAATGCTATGCCATTTGATATTTTCTTATTTACCTTGCCTTGGAATTTTCTTTCTGACCATTCCATTAATTTTACATTTGTATCATGGTCTTCATTAGTCACTTGATCAACTATATTTGATAGTTGTTCTATTATAGGCCTTGTTTCATCTGGCGATTGCAAGCTAAAGGCATCCATGAAGATGTCCTTTATCTCATTCAATGCTTGCCTATACTTGTATTCTCTTCTCAAAACTTCTTGTCTCTTTCTCCTATCCAGTGCACCTTGTATTTCATTTATCTTTTCTATGTTGAGGGTGTTGGATTCATAGGAAGGCGTGATGATCTCTTCGTCAAATTTAGGATCTCCATAGTGAAGTATCCTAGCTCCCTTTTTGGAGCTTGATCCTGGTGTTTGAACTTGCATTGATATCATTTATGTGCTTGGCTTCTGAAGAGTCTGGGTGGGAGTACCAGTTTTTGGTAATTCAACCAATGTCTGGATTGCATCTTTCTCCTCATCTCTTGTCTCTTCCTTCTTTTCATCTAATTTCCCTGTATCACTAACAATTGTTGGGGGTGAACCTGTCGATTGTTCTTATTTTCCTATATCTTCCCTTGTTGCTGCACTTGTCATTTGAAGTGCATCACTTACTTCTTTTGGTGGAGATGGTGGTGGAAGTAGTAGGAGTTTAGTAGGCATGTATGTAAAAGGTTGTTCCTTTGGCTTCACCTTTTCTCTTTGAGGTGCTACTACTACTCTTTGTAATTCATCTTCACTCACCAATACAAGGCTTGTACACAATTGTGCCTGTAGAGTAGATTGGTGAAGGATCTGTGAGAGATCCTTTCCAATTAAAGGATTGATGTTTTGACATGAGGTGTCAGTAACATCCTTTATTTTTATGGTCCCTACAGGTGTAATAGAGGCATGATGAGGGCTAGACGATGGCATTTATGTGTCTTGCACACTTTGTTCTTCCTATCCATCTAATGCCTTTTCCTCTCCTTTAGTTGTAT